>CM041777.1:159537678-159866982 GCA_023374045.1 Limonium bicolor | reverse complement strand
CTTCGATTGATTTCCACCGTAGGCCACGCCTATACACGATTAATAACGTCGGTTATTCGTTAAACTTAATAACTTCAAATTTACTATGTATTTTACAAGGTTATATGACACGTTTTAATGCCTAAATTATATCCTTGATACCTTCATTATAACCCCTAATGTTATTACTAAGTCAGTTCTTTTTGTTTTTTTTTACATGTTTTGGGTCGTCCGACCCACCGTCCGACCCACAAACTGGTCGGCCCGTTCCAAACTTTTCCGTCTTCAAATCCTCCTCCGTCCACCCATGTCCGACCCAAGTCCTCTGGGTCGGACCATTCCAGAAACATCAACGGGTGAATTAACAGAGGCCGTCCGACCCACCCTGGGTCGACCACTGGGTCGGACAACACCAGACTTGTCCGAAACTTGTCAAACTTCTTCCCAACTTTTCCTCAAGCCTCCTAATGTGTTCTAACATCATTTGGCACATTTAACCCTTCATATAACATCCATAAAACTCATTTTATAACTCCTTAAACACTTACTCATTTCTTACCAAAATTCCTAACACTTATAATGTTTTCTCCTTAGTTTCTCTAAGTGGTGTTTCATACCCATGATAACCACTATGCCAAAATGTTTCCTCACCCTCATAACATCATCTCCCAAGCATCTTCTCTTACTAACCAAATCTTCTTTTTCACAACTTCTTAAAATTTCTTTCTCACAACCTTACCTAAACATCATTCCCTCCTTATTCATCAATATTACCTAAACCTTAAACAACCTTCCCAAGACTTTAGTACATCCTAAAAACACCCATTGGGATCCTAGAACTTCCAAGATAATGCCTAAATCCTTGTAGCACTCTAGAACACCTTAATACATGTTTTCTTTCCTAGTAAAACATTTATCCATTCATAACACTTCCTAGTTCACCACCTTCATTTAAGCTCTCAAAACTTCTTATACATTACCCAAATTTTGCCATGGGTTCTTCTAGCACATCAACACTCCAAAACACATAGTTTTTCACATTAAACATTCAGAGCACCTAAATCCATCATGAACCTTCTCACACACAAAACTTCACCAAATTTACACTACATCACAATATAGTGCATAATCAAATTGCTTGGCACTTAGGCCCTTAAATAACATGGCTCTTAGGCCCTTAAAATTGCATTAAACTTAAACACTGAATTCCACATATATATTGCCTTTGACCTACAAATACACTCAACATCACATATGCCCTTTAATAAACTCCTTGAGAGCATTTCTCTAGATCATTTGCCATTGGCTCCTTAGGTATTTTATTAGCAAATCAAGCTCATTTTTCCTAGGCATTTAAACTACATTTAGATAGTTTGTTTACCTCTTTTCCTTCACAAGTTTTTCATTGTCATCCCTTGCTCCTTCTTTGATAGAAAACCGGCAAGGCTTTGATTGCTTGTCAAACTTCTAATCAATGTACAAGCAGGTAATGAGTATTCAAGCTTCATCTTAAACTCATTGTAAACCCTAGGTTATATATATTGTCTTAACTCATAGGATAGTTGTTTTACCTTGGAAACGAAAGAGAGCTTGATTAAGCATCAAGAGAGGACTCCACCAAGCCCTTGAATGATTGGAATGAAGCAAGAAAAGCAAGATGAAGGCACCATAAGTGGTGATTTTCGGTCACACACTAAAACAAGAGGAAACATTGATTTTCTTTGACTTTCCTTACCTTGAAGCAAAGGAGAATGACATGGCATGAAAAGGTGAGCTCAAGCTCCTTCAATGGTGAATCTCCATGGCACCAAATGGGGCTTTTGAAAATTTGAAAAGATAGAATGTAGCTTGGCTTAACTAAGACAAAGGTGGTCTTGAAATTGAATTTGGAGCTTGGAGTCATGAGTTACAGCATTCAAAGATGGAGAATGGCTACTTGTTGTAGCAAACCGATGGAGAATGGAGGAGGTTGGAGAAGGTGGGAACCAGGAGGAAATAAAGAATGAGGTGAGCGAGTATACTTTGAAGATATTATAAGTTGTAAAGTAATAGTGAATTTACTTGCTTTTTCATTACTTATTTACTTATTAACTAACAAGGTGGTGAGTCACCTTACAAAAACCGGCCCCCTTATATTACTTAGGGGTGTTTTGGTCTTTGTTGACCAATCAACTTACTTACATAGACTTATGTCATAAACTAGTACAATTTAGTTACTATTCACAAAAACAAGGCACATACTTGTAAAATTTTTGATTTCCCATTGATTTAGACTTCCAAATGTGATACTAAGTAGTACACATGTTAATTAAAGAGTAATGATGGACATTTAGCCATTCAAAACTCATTTACAAGACAATTTTTCAAAAATGTGCTTTAAGACTCCTTAAAGCACATTTTGAATTTTAACTTGTTTTCAAGCTTGGTTTTCTTTAGTAATTGATTTCATATGTTCATTAACATATTTATAAGGTATAGGTATGACCTTTAGGTCTTATTCAAATTTATCCCAAGCTTAGAGCACATTTTTGCTCTTATTGACATTAAGGTATTTTCTTGTGTTTTGTTTGTTTAACTGTCTACCAAAGTTTCCTAAGGACTTAATTAGCCTTATTAAATCATAATTGAATGTTTAAAGTCTTGGTAGGCTCTTTGGGTCCCAACCAAGTTCACTCCAAGCTTAGAGCATGTTTTTGCTCAAACTGTGTCTTAGTGCTTTACTGTTTTACTATGGTTTAAATTGTACACTGATGTTTCTTAGGCACTTTTTAGCCTTTAAATACCATGTTTTAACATTTAAACAACATATCAAGGTTTGGGGTATTTCAAAAACATATACGTTTAACGTGATGTGGTTATGGTTAATTGATATAACACACCAAATATTATGATGGGATATATATGTATTAACCTAAGTTATTTACTTAGGTATAGACACGACATTGTCGGTCTCTAATGCACGGCTCTAATATGAACTTTACCTAGATGACTTCTAGGCATGCGTAAGACCCATAGGGCAGCCAACAAATAAATAATATTCTCCATACCTATAAATGTAACTGGTTAACTGACTGACTAAGTCAAATGTTGGAGAGTGTATGAGTGGATGGTTTACCTTAATCCATTAGTCATTGGCTACTGGTCGCGCGTTGAGAACTCTTGAGTTAACCCGGATTGGGCTTACTCTGGTTTAACCTGATCGAGCCTAGATAGATCGACAGGTATGGTGATAACATGGGCGCCTTTAAAGGCAAAATATGGATGCTTTTAAAAAGGCAAAGTGAATGGGCACCGTCGTGTGCATATGGGATTACCGTCCAAGTGAGTTTATTTCGGGTTGTCCTAACTGACGCCCGACAGTGCTAACCAATTAAAGAGTTATGTGGGGTCCCGGGGGGCCCCGATGTGGTATGAGATAATTAATAACGTGTGTGAATTAACGCCTTTGTTGAATTGTCTGTTGTATTGTTATGGTGCTTGTAAATTGAAATGACTGTTGGTTTGGATTACAGTGGTTGCTTTAATTGTTTAAATTACTGCCATTCATGAGTTTACTGCTTATCATACCTGTACACCGGTAAAGCATGTAATGAACTTAATAATGGCGACCATGACTATTAAGTGACCAATAGGGTCCAGGCTCGGCATACTCAGCGTTTATCGCTGAGCCTTTATGGCATTGCTGCAGGCGACGATTATCACGGAAGCCGAAGAGCGGGACCCGGGTAGTTTAGGATTTTAGTTACCGCACGAGACTTGGTGTTGTATTAGGATGTACGAGTTAATGAGTTAATAACGTGGTATACATTTGGGAATACCTAGATGCTCACTTGTCGTTAAAGTTACAATTGATTTAGATTGATGTATAGGTTAGTATCTCGTTATCACTGCGGTTATATATTTATTACCAGTGTTGTTTCGTATTTAAATTACTTATGCTTCTTTACTCGTATGGGCGTAATGGCATGTGACACCCGAGTGAGATTTAATTGTTGTGAGAGTTCCGCTGTGAGACGTTGTTTATTAATGCTACGTGAGTGATTATTACGTGATTATGAGTGGGGTGTTACAAAAGTGGTATCAGAGCGGAGTACCGCTCTGATGACGAGATAATAGGATTTAAGACAGTAAGCCTAGGATTGGGTAATACGGGAAACGTTTGTGAGGTACGAAACGTCTTCATTAAGCGAATTTATGTATTAGCAACGCCCTTGGCTTGCAAGTGTTAGCCCTAGGGGCGCACCAATGTGTTTGACCGTAATCCGGTAAGTTATCAAGTAATGAACAGACAAACTGTAATTCAGATGTCTGGTGGCGATGTCGAAGAAGCTGGTCAGGGGCACGGAGGCTCGGGAATGCCTAGCATCCCTGAGATTGTCTCGGCTGTCATGGACCGGCTAAGAGTTCAGTCAGGAGAGACATACCGAACATCGCGAGTACGTACGTTGGCGACAATCCACTTTCACGTGGAAGTCCAGCTTGGACTACCGCCAACGGTAACCCCTCCCGCCACAGCCTAATGAGATTGAAAAACTGGAAAACACAATCCCGGGATAAAGAAAAGGGGGCTAGCAAGCCCGACAAACCGCCTAAATGACTCCGTACTAGGGTATAAATTCCTACTCTTTTAATTTTTACGAAATCAAAAAATCATACCCTTCTTTAATAACCAAGAGTCATACCAATAGGGACCGCCAAGCACGGGCACCATTACTACTGTAAACGGTGCGGAAGGGATCACCCGGGAGTTGACTGTAAATGCCGAAGGTGGTGTGCCGTTTTAAGAAAGAAGTGTAACACCCCTCTCATAAACATGATATAGTCTCTCACGTAGCAATAAATAAAACGTCTTACAGCGGAAGAATTAAAAACAATACAATACTCACTCGGGTGTCACCGGCCATTACTCGCCCATGCGAGCAACGAAGCCAAACTATCTCCAACTTCCAACTTAAACAACACTGCTAACCGCCGTGATACGAGAAAACTCCTATACATCATACTAAGTCCATAAATCATAAACATCGACAAGTGAGCGTCTACCCAATCCTGAATATACATAACTGTACCATAATACAATTCACCATCTTCATTGTTATTAAACAAACTCCCTGTGCAGTAATCAAAGTAAACTCTAATTACCCTGTTCCAGCACTTCGGCTTCGGCGATAATCAACAACCTGCATATGGTGTAGTATCAGCGATAGATGCTGAGTATGCCGGGTCTAGACCCTAATGGTCACTTAGTCATTTAAACCATCTTATTATTAGATCGGTTCCATGTTTTTACCATTTTACAGTTATAATCAATACTGTAATAAACATGCATAATAAACTTAATCATCCATCCCAATATCATAAACACTTAACCATCCATCCAAATAACCAAACACTCATTAATATCACAAACCACAATTGTATATCGAACGTATCGAAATAATAACAGTATAATGTACAATGTACAATCGCCGTAGCGTTCACCATCCATTGTTAATTTAGTTTAATTTGGCCTTCAAGGCCCCAACCATATGTACAATGTACAATCGCGTAGCTTACAGTTTTTCATAATTAATTTATCTTGGCCTTTAAGGCCCCATCCAAACCATGTTTAATTAATACCAGTTGGGCGTCATGTTAGGACAACCCGATAACCTCACCATGGACAGTAGTCGTCCCGTACACACAAAGGTGCTCATTTCGCCAGAGGTCCGGAGCCCCTGACTATTCTCTTATGTCTCGTAAGACGTCCATATAAAGGCCGTAGCCACCTGACCCACGATCCAGTTTGGGCTCGTTGGGTATAACCTGGAGCGGAATCCAATCGGAAACCCCTCAGTGATCACAAATGCGCAACCAAGTAGTTCGTAAACTACCGGGATTCCTCACCTCAACTCATACCATCTCTCTCTCATAATGTTTAAGATCTGATCTTAGTCTTATGGATAATATAATTATCAGTTAGCTGCCCATGGGTCTCACGCATACCTAGATTACATATTCATGTTCGAGATCCATGCTCTAGAGACCGACAATGTCGTGACTCGTTCCTAGTGTTTTACTTAGGTCACCATATACTGAATATTAATACTATGGTATTATATCAAGTAACCGTCATGTTACCACATTAACGTATATGTATGTTATATAAGTCGATCTATAGTCGACGTAGTGTTAGTCCCGTAGGAACGCTCGTGCATAAATAATTAATGCAGTAACACTTGATCACATACATGTATCCAAAACACTTAACCACAAGTGATATCAACCAAATCCGAGCCCAAGGAGTTTCCTTAGGACAACTCGGATCAAACCCCTTTACATACCGTTCACCAAGACCTAGAATGCGCAGTGTAGTCCACTAGCTCGTCAAGCGTCCACGTCTGAAGTATGATCTAAACGGTAATAAACTATAAGTCAGTCTCCATGACTAACTACATCCGGTATTTCCGAATAATAAGTAACCCCGACAGTTCATCCCTATTTTCTACAGTTGTTTGTTACCCTAAACCAGTCGGCTTTGTTACCCTAAAACTCGTATGTCAAAATATTTCAATTGTTAAGTTTAATTCATTATTTTCCCATAATCTTATCCACCATTAATATAGGTACATAACCTATGGTTGCATGTATGCATGCACTATTATATTATATTATATTATTTTTCATATTGTATCATTTTCCCAACATCCATTATAATACATTGTATTATATTATCCATTATCTTAGCAAAAATATTTTGCATTCAAAAACTCATACCTTATAGTTCCTAACTATTTTTCATGTAATAACCACCACCGTTATATTATATTCTTTCCAACCATATTATATTTCATCCTTATATACATTATTCTTGTGCATGTATATATATTTACCACATAGGTAAATTTTGTGAGTTTAATGAACTCTTATATCATATGTTACATTTTATCATCTTATATTAGATGATTATTCCCATTAGTTGTATTATATTATACAACCTATATTAAGATGATTATCCTAATATTATGTAACATTTTATGTTGTACAATTACAACTCCTAAGGTTTATTCCAAAAATACCTTAGTTTATAAACCTTATTCATTTATAGTTTGTCACATTATTTAATGTGAATATCCTTCCTTATATTAATTCCATCTAAACCTTATATTGTTATAACATTTATAACATTATAGACCTTAGTCTAAAATTCATTTTCCAACCTTTATTAATTCGGTACAGCCCTTGAATTTATTTAAATTCTATCTTGACCACATAACATTATGTAATGTTATACCATTACTAATATCATTTGATATGATATTTTTATTTCCTTGAATTTATAACCTATAGTTTTTATTCAAAACTATTATATATTGCCGCAAGGCATATATATTAAACCTTATTCTTTTCCACAAACCTTAGTTTCCTTTATTTACAAAATCACCCCATTACTTATACCATGTTATATATACCATTTTATATAACATTTCTAACTTATAAAAGTATAACCTATGGTTATATATTTAATAACCGACAGACCTCAATATATATTTTATATTTCCATTAGGCCCAATTTATAACATATAGTTTTATAATTCATTAAAACTATATATTATACATATATCTTAATAAATACTCTTATATATTCTAAAAATCTCCAAATTTCACCAAAGGGTTATAATTACCCTTACTAACCCATATACTTTCGGTATTTATAAATCCGCCACCTATATTCCTCCAAAGTGTCATAATGACATAATAACTAATATTATACATATATAGTTTATTTTAATTCCAAAATCAACCCAATAAATTCCTAAAAATTCCTAATAGCCCATGGGTGTTTATAATACCATTTTACACCCTTTATTTTAGGTAATAACATATATACCACATATGTTATAAAATTGTTACAATTAAATACATCACTTATTATAAAACCTTAAATAAGTTATCTAACTTACCTAATTTGGTCAAAACCTACCATATGGTCAAGGTTGACCTCCTTAATATTTCCTTGACCATTAATTCCTAATAATTACGGTTGCACCCATACTTTTTAGAAATTACCATTTAACCCCCAAAACTTTATAAAATCTTATAAACTTTTTTAAATCCTTTTAACCTCTAATTTTCGGCCTTATCCTTTTATAGCCCCCAAATTTAATTTAATTTCACCTCAACCCCTTATTTATTTCGGTAATATATAAATATCACCTAAAACCTACTTTAAACCAAATATAAATAAATAAAATGGCCTAAAGTACATGGCCTTATTACAAACATTTGCTCACAAAATAAATTAGACATAAAAGTCCCAAAAATACTTATAAATCTCGGCCTCACCACATATTTTTCATTTAATTACCAAACTTCCATATAAAGTCTTAATTTTGACATTTATGTTACTTAATCACTTAGATAAATTTACTAAGTCATTTCCTTAATCATTTTAAGGTCAAACATGACCATATTACCATGTTCTCTCATGGCAATTTAATCTTCACAAGTTTAAACTTGTATTAATGTATCAAGTTAAGGTTTAAGTGATTTATACGTTGATTTAGCAAGGTTAAGACCTTGTTTGGTCTCGCCACCTTAAGGAGAATTTCTCCACAGCTTGATCTACTTTCTTCATGTAGAAAACAAGACATGATTAAACTCCAAACATGAGCTAACCATGAGAAGTAATTTAAGTCATGAAAATCATGAATTTTTACCTTAGATCTTCAAGTTTGTTGGAGATCTACCTCGGCCCTATTTTTTCCAGAAAGAAAGAGTATCAAAACACTCCTAAAAACAAGGTACAAAACCGTGGGTAACTAGCTTGGAAGATGGCTAAGATTTACCTTGTTTAAGATGCCAAAAATGGTGTTTTTTGGTAAGGATCTAGCTACTCCTTGTAGATATTGGTATACCAACTGAATCCACATGAAAAGGAGGAGAAAATAAGGCTAGGGAACCAAGGTTTACAACCAAATTTACAAGGAAGAAGAGATATGTGCTTAAAGCACATTTTACCTTAAATGGTCAAGACTTGAACTTTACTCCTTAGATCTTGTTACAGCCGAAAATAATCCTTCCTTTAACCTCCAAACACTCTACATAAATGTATAGAAATGGTTGGAGTCTAGATCAATGGAAAAAGGAAAGAAAGATGAAGAAAATGGACATTTTTATGCCTTAGGAGCTTACCTAGAGCAGAGCTCTCACCAATGGAGTTTGGCTGCTTACCTACGGTCAAGGAGGAGCCAAAGAGAGCATTTGGCTAATGAACTCTCGGCTGGAATGGAGTAATGAAGAAGGTAGGCTTATTTTGCCTTAAAACACATTTTTGCTTATTTTATGTTCTTAATGATTTTATGACTCATTGCTGATTGATTGTAGTTTTAATAAATGGGGAAAAGACAATAGGCTGTCGGCCATGAATGGAGTGGTGGGTGGATGATTGGTACTTAATTGATTTAATAATGGAGCATTAATGTCATTTTAATCAATTAGTCAAAGGTGAGTCACCACCCATTGCCTTGGATAGCTTGGAACCACCGTATAACAAGGAGAAGGGAGGCTCTCAAATCAGCAGCCTCACATGGGTAAGCAAGTGGTAGAACAAACTTATGTTTTAATAAGTTAAAGTATACTTTTTCTTATTTTATGTAAAAGTAACGAGGTATACTTAATTAGACATGGGAATGGTCACATGGCTTCTTAGGAGCCTTAATGAACGGATTTTATGAGGTCAATTCGTGGTCAATGGTCAACATTGACCAATTTAGTCAATGTTGACTCAAACGGGCCCCCTTTTAGGGTTTTATTAATATTTTATTATTAAATTTGTAAAAATATATAATTTTTGGAATTAAATTCCTAAATGATATATTATCATATTTAAAGGTAATTATGACCTTTAAGCCCATTAAAACCAATTTAGAAGGCAATTACACAAAAACGTGCTTTAAGGAGTTTAGTACATTTTGTGTCGCAAGGTGTTTCTGAGCTTGGTTTCTTTGAGAACGGTTTTTTGTGTTCCCTACATGATATTTGATCATGGTATTCAATTTTATATCATTTAGAGGTCATTAGACCTTTAAGGTTTCTTAGAGCATATTTTTGCCCTTCTTGACCTTGAAGCATGTAAATGCTTGTTCTTTGTGTTGGAGTGTTGTCCAACAATTTTAATATGTTTGGTAATGTGTTAATATTATTAGGACAAAGTTTTAGGTCCTAAGAAGTTCATTTGGGTATTTATTTACCCTAAAGTCAAAGGGTGCAACATCTTGCTTTGTGTTGACCACTGTTGTTCTTAGTTGACTTTTAAGGCATGTTTAGGCCTTAATCAATGTGATTAGATATTTAATCCATGTTTTATTAGTTTGAAGTATTTCAGAAGGCCACCGGCTACGAGTGCTACAGCAACCCCGAGGGTAGAACCTATCGTGTTCCAAGTACCAACCAAACCACTCATCTGTCGGCCTGAAGCGCCGCAGAGACCTACACCTTCTAAGACTACCAGACAGCCCGGGTGCCACTACTACTGCAAGCGTTGTGGTGGAGACCATCCAGAGGTTGATTGTAGTGGGCGCAAGGTCGAGTGTCGGTACTGTAAGAAAATGGGACACAGAGACTTTGAGTGCAAGAGTAAACCGGAGAATAGAAATTACAACCACCGCGGACCACCCACAGCACCCCGATGAGCGGGTCGGGAGCACACTGAGCTCCTCGAGACCTCCGCCACTTGTGTGAAGGACTTTTGTCTATGATTATGTGATGTTGCGAGAACCAAACTCTAGAGTGAAACTATGTTGTACCTTGTGTCGCTAGTTCACTCGCTTTTGTTGTAATCAAATTCTCGGCCGGTTTGTGTACACGCTACTGTAACACTAAAACCCTGATATGGCCTCATGTAATACCGATGTGTTTTAAAAATTTTAGTACTACAAAACGTGTGTGAGATAGAACTTAGTTATTCCGATAACAGCGTTGTCAAGAAGACTTCCATACACTAGTAGAAAAAAGGCCTATTTCGGCGGTTCCAATGGGCCTATTTCGGCGGTTGTGAACCGCCGAAATAGGTGAGCACCTATTTCGGCGGTTGTAAACCGCCGAACTAGAGTACCTATCTCGGCGGTTCTTAGGAACAACCGCCGAGATAGGCCCCTGGGATTGACCGTGGTGAGATTGACCATGGTCTATCTCGGCGGTTGTTCTTAAGAACCGCCGAGATAGACCCATGGTCAATCTCACCACGGTCAATCCCAGGGGCCTATCTCGGCGGTTGTTCCTAAGAACCGCCGAGATAGGTATATTTTTTTTTGTTTTTTTCCATCCCAGCTTATATATATATATTCACCACATTTGATTCAATCAGACCTGTAATAATGCTTCATCCATACAGGGAGCTCCAGCACACATTTAAAAAGTTATAAAAGCTCCCAATTAATACCAACGACGCACCACAATTTGAGAGTTAACAAAACCAATGCAATTCACACTTTCATTACAAATAAAAAACACCATTACAATTCAAATCTACCATTACACCATCCACAAGTGTACAGAGTTATTTACATACTCGAAAAAGTTCAAAACATCTTCATGATCATCAATTCATTAAACTTGTGCAGACGAACTCCGACCATTCCTCAAGCATCTCAACAATTTGAGCATCATCATACTGACCACCTTTGAACACTTGTTCGTAAGCCTTGAAAAAAAATGAACATTAATCTAAAACGTACAAGTCTAACAACATGTAAAGAGCATAACTGAAACTTTCAAAGAATGTTACCATGTCTAACGAGTGCTCTGGTAAAAGGTTCGCCGCTCCTACTATGTCACTCATGAATCTCATGACATAGTATCCACATTCTGACCCCCCAGGCTGCACCGGACACTATACAAACACACATATTGACAGTTATAAACAAGTTTAAACATTATCACACAAATTTATCAATTAATAGAGTACCTTGACAGTGTTCCAAGGGATGTTACTCTTCATTGTTATACCCTGGAGTCTTAATGCAGCTCTCATGGAACTATATACATCAGCAATATATAGTTTTAAGCATCAGTAGCAAGTTATGAAACAGTTAATGTTAAGTAAAATAATTGTTGTTTACGATAACAAAATAATTACCCCAGTATTGCGGTGGAGATCTTCGGTCTCTTGGCAGCCTTACCAAGTGAGTCAAATTGCAAGATTCGTGGGTGCTTCCCCATCACCAGCACAAGCAATGACCAATGTCGACTGTCCACAAATTACACAATGTGTTGAAATCATTAAGCAACTAACACAAACTATATGTTTTAGATAATACTAAGAGAAATAGTCAAATATCATACCTGAATGATATGGCAGCATAATAAATGACTTGTTCGAACATTCATAGAGGGCATTCGTCATATATTGCATAAGGCCTTGCGGATCACTTGTCATCTGGACTTCACTGCACATAGCAGGACACAGGAATCCAAATCTTCGATCTTCAAGACATTGATCGCCTTATCATGCACCCACCTATGAGGCAATATCATTAGTCATTAACTTTTTATTCAAACATCTAATTCATCACCAATTAATGAATTCAAAATATAAAAGGTAGAAGTCACTCACATGGCGGCCGACTTGATAATCGACACATTCAACCAATCCCTCCTGAAGCACTCCTCGAAGTCGGACATATACATCCCAAATCGATGTATATCTTCTCCTTGAACTATATAGTGAAATATCCGCTCGGGATCTTCCACAATGAGGGAATCACTATCCGGTGGTAGCACCAACAACGAGGAATGCAGAATCTGCATATTGGTCGACAAGCCGGCCAATATTCTCTTCTCCACCAAAGCAGGTCTAAGCACAAAATTTGTGGATGCCTTTGATTGCACAGGTGTGGCAATTCTTTTTCCTTTGCCCTTATCAGTCTTCGGTGGGGTCATATCCTATGATATTAGTCTAATTAAGTATATGGATGCAAGGTGGTACACCAATAGTTTTATAGCAACGGTTAAGAGTAATACCTGCCCAGGGAGTCTGACCAATCGTGCAGGCCACTGCACTGTCGCAGTTTGTGCAGAACGCACGGTAGGTCTTTGTGGGATCGGCACCGGTAAACCGACGTCAGCATGCTCTGCAACAAATTCGTCTAGAAGCACTCGTGCATGGTAATGTCGGAGTGGTTCACCGTGCACAATATCACTTGGACGAGAGGGGAAAAGTTTTCCCCATGCAACCATGACCTCTTCTACTCCAATTTGTAAAAACAGATGGCACTCAGTGGGTGCCTGAGTGTTATGTGGAACTTGTTTAGATAAAAATTGAGAATTCTTCTATGATGATATTAGTGATCAAGTTAAAAATCATAATCGTCATGTACTCAATTGAAATGTTAGTCTAACCTGTAGAGATGCATAGGGAAACGGATCAGCCGAGTGGACACTACTTCTCACTACCGGTGCACTCTGCTGCTGAATGGGTGACTGATCAACTGGTGGTCGAGAAACCTCTTGGCTTTCATGCTGCTGTGGCTGAATCCTTGATATAGCCTGAGCGATCCTCTCGTCGACGTTCTGAGTAATCCTCTGCTCCATCTCAGCCAACACTCTCAGGTGCTCCTCGTAGCTAATCGACTGTCCCTGGCTGATTCTGGACCCGGGTGCGCCAAATGCCTGGCGGATACCAACGTGCCCACCAAACCCAATGGCACGACCTGGATGATCCTTCTTACCAAGAGCGCGTGTAAGAGGATCATCATTCCTCTGTGAGGTCCAGGTGCCCTGGGTGAGCTGAGAGCTTAATTCACCCTAATATAACACACAAATACAGTTATTAGTTTAACATAAGTTCATATACAAAGGAAATGAACAGTTTGACTGAAAATGAAATGATATCACTTACCATTTGAGCAATAACTGCTCTCGTGGCTTCATCATATTGAGGATTTTCGGGAGTAGAGTTCTTCGGAATGTGGCTTAACTCCCACACTTTCATTCTTCTGCCACTGGCATCCAATGAGCCATCCGTGGGCAGATATCCCTTTTGCTCCCATTCTGGTACCCTTTGAGCAATACTTTTTCCACCTAAGTGGTGAGGGTACAGATTCTTCTTAGCATTTGCTTGTTGTTTCGCACGGAGAGCCTGCATAAATTAATGGGATCATGTTAAGTGAAATTGAACACAAAAAAACATAAGAAATTAAGATTAATTTATGTATGTATGACAATAAAGTGCACCTGGAACTCCGGTGTGTGACGCCTCTCAACAAATTGTAGCCATTGCTCTTCTGTTATGCCCTCGTAAACCTCCCATGGTGGTCTCACCGTCTCCACCATGATCTGGCTCATCTGGATCTTCTGGAGTAGGCATCTTGTAGATGAACTTGTCAGCCAACTTATTCTTGTGGTCCCGGAACTGTTTCGACATCGCTGATAGCACATCGTTTTTAAGTGCGGGATCCACGGAGAAACGAGACTACGTACATGATCATTCAGTTAGTAAAGTAAACATAAATGTTCTATTATTTCACAAAAGATCATAGTAATAATGTAGAGAGCACTTGCTTCCAGGTGTGGTTTATGTCGCAATATGACTTCACCAAATGGCTACCGTAAGCGGTGAAGTCATTCTTCCAATTTCCATGGGGCTGGTTGAATTGATTGAAGTCGACCGGTTTTGTAGGAGGGCCCTTGTTAGCCTTCAGCCCACGTGTTGCACCTCTCTTCTTCTGCTTCTTCGCCTCTGGTGGCACAACCGACTCCTCTTCGGTCTGCTGTGAAGGGCCAGCCTCAGTCTCGTGTACTGCTAACTGGTCCTTCTTCTTCTTTCCTCCTCTCGTGACCCGCTTACTTGGTCTATTCGGCTGTGGCTCAGGTTCTCCAGTCGAGATAAGCCGTCCAATGGGGTCATCCATAGGGTGATCATCCACTGCAAAAAAAAATCATAAAGCATTTTCATCAGTTAAACTCATAACATAAATACTATGATGCATAACAATAACAGTTAAGATGATATTACAGTCTACATTCTACTAACAACATTACCTGACACGTACAAAAACATAAATCATTTCATATTTTCTACCCAAACACCCTCATCATGGTCTGATCGTGCGTAGAGCAAATCGTTTTCGGTATCATCAATCGAATCCGGTAATCCAGTAGGAAACAAGGATGTTTCCTCTACAGTCCCATTTTCATCGTTATCCTCATTTTCATTTTCCATTACAACCGGCCTTCTTCCTGGAAGAACAACAGACCATCTGCAGTCTTTCGGATCCTCAACATACCACACTTGCTCGCAATCCTTTCCCAGAACAAATTGATCATCATTATAACCGTGTAACCGTGAAAGATCAACCATGGTAAGCCCTCCATCATTTTGGTACCCGCGTCGGTTGTCCACCCACTTGCACCGGAACAACAGAAAGGAATCAATGTCATAGTCTAGTTCCCAGATGTCCTCGATGACACCATAATACCAATTACTAACTGGTTGAGATCGGTTACCGCTGTGGTACTCAGTGGCAGCAGCTTCAATTTTTACCCCACTATTCTGGTTTATCGATTTGGCATCTTGGCGTGCAGTGTAGTATGTATACCCACTAATATCATACCCCTCAAAAGATGTAATATTAGTTTCAGGTCCGATTGCCAAACATCTGATCTCTTCGCTTACAGCTTCTGGATCTGATGATGCTAATGTCAACACATGATCTTTGAACCATTGGATAAAAACTCGGTTTTGTTCTTTTGTCAGCCAAATGTGGTTTTTCAAAGGATTTTGATGCCTTAACTCAACCATATGGGTTTCCAAATAAGGTTCAACAACCTCAAGATGTTGTAAGACAAACAAATGTGCTTGATGAATAAGTAGACGCGAAACTTGCACGATCTTTCTACCAATAACACCTTTACCCTTAAACCTGCCATAGTGTCGTGGTTTTGGGATACCAATAGACTCTGCCTCACTCAAATAATCGGTCACAAACTCCGTGACTTCCTCAGTCACTGTTGCTTCAACAATGCTCCCCTCTGGTCGATACCTATTCTTCATTCTACTTTTCAGAATACCCATGTACCGTTCAAAAGGGTACATGTACCGTAAGTATACCGGACCACAGAACTGTATCTCTCGAACGATGTGCACAATTAGATGTACCATTATATCAAAGAAAGATGGTGGGAAATACATCTCAAGTTGACATAATGATAACAATTTCACGTTGTAGATCATCTAGAGAGGTTACGTCAATTGCCTTGGAGCACACAGCGTTGAAAAAGAAACATAACCGAGTTAAAGCATTTCTGACATCAGATGGCAATATCCCTCGAATTGCGACCGGAAGAAGATGTAACATCAGTACATGATAATCGTGAGATTTCATGCCTAAAAGTTTTAAATCCTTCATCGATACAATGTTCTTCCAGTTTGAAGAGTATCCAGACGGTACTTTTACCGAGTACAGACATTTGCAGAAACTAATCTTTTCAGCCTTTGAGAGCGTGTAGCATGCAGGAGGTAGGTAGATTCGTTTCCCATTCTCTTGTGGGTGTAACTCCTTTCGTATACCCATGGTTTGCATGTCCTTTCTGATTTTCAATCCGTCTTTTGTTTTGCCGGGTATATTGAGTAAAGTCCCACTCACTGCCTCACCAACGTTCTTCACAATGTGCATGATGTCTAAGCAGTGCCTCACAGAAAGATGACGCCAATAAGGTAGTTCCCAAAAGATAGAACACTTTTTCCAAATGTTTTTCGCCGGTTTTGATGTGTTTCCAAATACATTTACAATGTCCTTAACCTTTTCGTACACTTCCTCAGAGGTCAGAGGTAGACGGGCCACACGAGTTTCGGCTTGACCATTGAACAACTTTCTCTTCGTTACTCGATAAGGGTGATCTTCGGGGAGAAGACGTCGATGACACATATAAACATTCTTCCCACAATGTTTTAAACGGTCCGAACAAGTGTCTTCCTCGCATATGGGACATGCAAATGTTCCTTTAACCGTGTAACCGGACAAGTTCCCATACGCAGGGAAGTCATTGACGGTACAGAACAACAAAGCCTTGAGCGTGAAATTCTCTCTTGCATAAGCATCATATACCACGGTCCCCTCATTCCACAATAGCTTCAGATCGTCGATCAGAGGGGCAAGGTACACATCAATGCTATTACCTGGCTGCTTGGGACCAGATATCAGGAGCGATAACATGATGTACTTTCGTTTCATACACAACCATGAGGGCAAATTGTAGATCACTAGCAGAACAGGCCATGTACTGTGTTGACTACTCAATGTGCCGTACGGGTTCATTCCATCAGTACATAACCCAAGCCTCAGATTCCTATCTTCATGTCCGAAATGTTCTTTGAACCGTCTATTGATGTTTCTCCACTGAGGCCCATCTGCTGGATGTCTTAGTTTCTCATCACTCTTTCTACCCTCCGCATGCCATCGTAAGTTCTTTGCATCTTTCGGATTCGCAAACAACCGTTTGAATCTGGGTATAATCGGCAAATACCAAACAAGTTTTGCTGGAGGGCTTTTTTTCTGAACGGAGGAGTACTCACCATCTTTATGCTTATACCGGGACAACGAACATTTCGGGCAATTGTCCAGATGTTCGTATTCACCCCTGTACAACACACAGTTGTTTGGACACGCGTGAATTTTTTTGTACTCTACTCCCATTGGACACACCCATTTCTTTGCCTCATACGTGGTCGTAGGGAGACCGTTCTCATCCGGTAGCATATCATGAATCAGCTCGAGGAATGCCGTGAAACCTTTGTCACTCAATCCATATCTTCCCTTCAGGTTGAACAAATTCAATATAGCTGTCAATTTCGTGTACTTAGTGCAAGTAGGATACAACGCCGTTTTGGATGCGTCCAACAACCTTTGATACTCATCCGGCCGGTCGACAAAGTTATCCTCAACGTTACCAAGCATCTCGTCAATTTGTTCATCATGATAAGTCGACTCACTGTCAACATTGACTCCGGAAGCGCTTGGGAGTTCTGACTCGTTAGTAGTATCGAATGTCTGCTCGGTTCTTGAGTTACACCGATCGTGACTGTAGGAAGATGAAGCATTATCTTCAACACGTTCTCCATGAAAAATCCATTTTGTATAATGTGGCATGAAACCACGGGTCTTCACATGGAGTTGTACGAGGTTGATGCTTGAATAATGTCTAACCACACCACAATCAACACAAGGACATGGAATTTTCTCCGCCTTTGTCCTGTCCTTGTGTTGCACTGCAGCTTTGCAAAACTCTTTCAGCATTTTGTCAAAATGTTCGCCTCTATCACCATACATCCAGTCACGCTCCATACTACATGTGCAACAGACCACAGGTGTGAGTTAGATCCTTTGTAGAATATGGCATGTATTAAGTTGCACATGTTTATTTCCTAATGGAGCATGACTGGGATGATTGTCAATTAGTCTAGCCTAACTCTAAGGTTGCAAACACAAAATAAACTACCATTTTAAATTTAAGAAATTGTTGCACTTCTACAACAGAAACCGGTGTTTAAAACAATATTACGAATACTTTTTCTACAAAAAATTTGGCATGACCTTTGCATAATTGTACACATTCCGTGCTTATTATTCAGCACTCACCAAAGTCATCACAACCACAAACATTCCAACAATGGCAGCAACCAACAATTAAAATAAATCAATTCTTTACTAGCTAACTGAAAACCAATTGCAAATTCAGATCATCAAATCAACGCTTTCAATTCTCCACTGTATAAGTTCAAACCGGTTTACAGATTAACAAAGAATCGAGAGTTAGAATACGTACTTGTTTTTTAAGGATTTATGGACAGGGGAGACTGGTGCCTGAGAGGTAGGCTTCTGTGCGAGAGATGCAGCAATACCACTTCTGATATGTCTCTGCAAGAGACAAAAAATAAATTAAAAAAGAAATGCATCAACAAATAGGGAATGAAGCTAAATTATGTACTAGCACTTATATTTAAATACATAATTGCATTTATTAAACAAAAAATAAGGTTTAGTTACTTACTTGTGCACAGAGGAGGAAAGAGGAACAGTAATGGAAGAAGGCGGGAAACAAGAGAGGTGATTCACGGACCTGATAAAAAAAATTAGATATTGTTAGACATATACACATACATCAAACAATATTAATTACGAAGAGATTTTAAAAAAAAACGGCATGACTTTTGCATAATTTTACCTATCCCATGCTTATTATTAAGCATTCACCAACCATTCATCAACACAAATTTCCATCACAAATCAAACTAATACCAACTTTGTCCATCAAACCAAATTTTAATAATTTGTGGAAATCAAATACAAAGTAAAATAAAGACACAACTATGCCTATTATTAAGCATTCACCAATTATTCAACAACACAAATTTCAATCATAAACCAAACTAATATATACCAAATTCATTCATCAAACGAAATTCCAATAATTTGTGGAAATCAAATACAAAGTACAAAAGAGAAAAATGATAAGTTAGATTATATTACCGGTTCGAAAATGAATTGCTCTCCGCTCCGCTTTCAATCTACCATCAAATGGTAAAGAAGCTCCTTAAGTATTTATCTGTAGAGACACAAAAGAGAAAAATGATAAGTTAGATTATATTACAGTGAGTGAAGAGAATGAAGAGAATGAAGAGTTAAATTAAAAAAAAATACCGGTTCATAAATGAATTGTTTTCAGCCCCTCTTCTCAATCGGGCGTGCGAGACTTGTGTAGCAACGCCAATCTCTACAGAGGCAACGCATAAAGATTGAACAACATTCAGATCAATTAGAATAATTTTATATTAAACTTAACGACTATACAATACTCATATATATATATATATATATATATAAATACATTCTCACACCTCTACTTCAAACCGCTACTAAAACGGCTAATACCTCACCTACTACAATATTTTTCTATACTATGACTGCTTGTTCACGCTCTTATTCAATTATACACTACGAAACGTTCTACACTTACATTACATCTTTCATGTGCTGCACATATAATTGTTTACCACTTAACACTTCACAGAAATCAACTTAACGCATACATACGAAATTTTCACCCCCTACACACACTTGTCTATTACTACGCTAACACTTTTACTACGCATTTAACTTCTTACACTACTTCAGGGTCTTCCACTCTTTTTTACTAGCACTTTTTCTACTTATCATTTCTACACTTTTTTACTACTTTTATCTACTATAATCATCATTCTGCTCACTCATTACTTTATACACTCTTTCTTCTTTACTATTTCTTTCTTCTAAACTCACTACAAAATTTGATTATTTTTACTTTGCGTTTACAACTTTCATATTCACTTGCTCACACAAGCTACTACTTTCAACACATACACACACGCATTCTTCACTTCACCTACTATTACAGACAACTAATAACTAACTTTTTATCTTTGTATTTCACTTATCGTCATATACACAAATAACACAATAATATTTTATACTATGACACAACCAGATAAAAAGTTTCTTTAATTCTCCACATATCGTCATTGCACTGTACATATACATTTCATAACACTTTCTTTAATTCTCCACACACGCAATACTTTTAAATATATAAGAAACAAACTACTCATACTTAATGCTCATCTTAATTAACAACATATCTTTTACTCGCAATCACTATACTTATATTTATTGCACATATTACAACACTCATTCATACGTTTAGAAACTACACTACTTTACTCTGCGTTTGCTACTTTCTTTTCGCACCCATTTAAAAGAAGGGCCAAAAACAGCACAAAAATTCACTCGGACATTTCATCGAACACCTTGTGTGCATACATAAATTTAATAGTTTAACAACCAAATCTTGCAAAGATTTCACACACACAATAAATATCATCATCCACAATCACAATGTGACAACAATCTATCAATTTTAACAACAAATTAACAATTAAATAAACACAATCGAAAAGGAAAGTTAGGGTTGCTCTCACCTCTGTTCGCCTCTGTTGAGTGGCGGAATGAGGCCGGCGACGCCAACCCAAGCGCGACACCGACGCGCGACACCGGCGAAAGCGAGAGAGAGGAGGAGGGCGGCCGGGCGACGGTTGTGGCGGTGCGGTGTTCGCAGTCGCCGTTGAACAGAGAGAGGAGAAGAGGGGTGAATTAACCTAATGAAATCGTAATTGTTTCGAATCGGGGTTTGGGGGTTAATTAAAAGGACCTATTTCGGCGGTTCCTTGTTAGGAACCGCCGAAATAGGCCCTTTTTAATTATTAAAAAATTAAGGAGACCTATTTCGGCGGTTCCTAACAAAGAACCGCCGAAATAGATGATTAAATTTAAAAAAAAAAAATAAAAACACCTATTTCGGCGGTTTCGTGTAAGGAACCGCCGAAATAGGTCTCTTTATTTTTTTTTAATTAAAAAGGGCCTATTTCGGCGGTTTATATCTAGGAACCGCCGAACTAGACCCCTTCTTTACATACGGTATACATCTCGGTCCCCTATTGCGGCGGTTTTGTCTACAACCGCCGAAATAGGGGCGCCGAAATAGACGTTTTTGTACTAGTGCTTAATGACCTCCAGCCTAGTGTAAGGCTCCCCCATTGCCTGATGTGAATTGAATGGAACTCTGTTGGCTACACATGCCAAAAGATGAGGATCCTGTTGCGGGTTCGATGAAGTAAACAATGTTTGAAAATAATGACGAGCAACTTGCTAAATTCCTGCCCAGGATGATTGCGGAGAATGTGTATCCAATGATAAAGTGCAAATCAAATTCTGTCTGGATCGCATTCTGTACCTGGCAAAAAAGAAAGCAGTGTTACGATCCCCAAAGGACAGCCAATTTTGCCTGGAATGCTGTTGTAGTCGAATTTCCTCCTTCAACAAAAGAGAATCAAAGTTGAGTTGAGTTCATTCCATTGGTCAATATTACATTTAGAAGGCACATCATTAGCTACCAAATCAATCTCCTGACGTGTTTGATTAAGAAGTCTTTTTTCAACCCAAATTTGTCTCCTCCCCCACATCCTTAGCTGATGTCCACATTTCCTGACTTTTTGACAGTAATCTAGTCATGAAGAACGCCACACTGATTGCACTAGGGACTTGCATTGCGGATTAAGTGCCCAACAATTTTTGAAACCTAAAAGGTTTTGGGCCACGACGGTGTATTGGATGAAGGACCAGCTTGATTGGTTTGTGATCAAAATGACCCTAAGGTAAATGAAAATTTGTTGCCATCGGAAACTGAGAGAGTCAGGATCTATTACAAAGAAAACGGTCCAAACGACTACGGGCATGTCGATGATTTATGCTCTTATTTGTGAAGGTGAACTTGGATCCCCTGAACCCCAAGTCATGAAGATCTCATTCTAATAAACAAGTGCGAAAAGCATTCATAGCTGCAGAAGAACGATTCCCCCGGCCATGATGTTCATGAAGATATAGGACCTCATTGAAATCCCCCCCCCCCCAAAACCCATGGGCCATGCCATTGCACATTAAGATACCGAATCAAGTTCCATGTTTTCCATTTCTGTAAGTGATCAAACCATCCATACAAACCAGAAAAACGCCACTGATTCCCTCCTTAGCTCCTATTACATCATGTACATGGTGACTAGAAACACTAAGCACAGTTACATCCAGATTGACAAACCAAAAGAAAGCAACCCCAGCCTTTCGACCCATACGATCCCCACCCACCCAGTAGTAATTATGAAAGCTGGAAAAAGAGCGCAACTCCAATTTGACGCTTGGTCTCAGCCAAAACACAAAAAGTTGGTGCTTTTGGTGGATGAAATCCCTGATCCAGCGAACCGCGGCAGCAGCACCCAGCCAGACAGTTCACAACAAGTAGCGACATTATGATGGGCAATACTGGGTATTACCCAGCATCGCCATTGTGCTAGTGTGTGTATCCGCGCCCTTACCCCTCTTAGTAACCTCCTTTATAGTATGAACTTCCCTAATTTCAGACTCATAAGAAGAACCTTGCACCATAGTGACCTTTCGTTTACGGCCATTCAAAGTAGTAGGCGACTGAGGTATCTCGCCTTCCTCCAGAGCGGGGTCTTGGTTAATATCCACCATAAACGGAGCACCACCCTCCATAGCATCAGAATCAGCAACAACAAGGACAACAGCAGGGCGTGGGGGCGGCGTAGAGTGCTTGGTGGCTGATGAACCATCTCCACGGGAATCGTAATACGGTCGAGGAGTTCCAGCAGTACCTGCCTTGAGCCACATGCTGTAGTTAAACTCCTCATGAGTAGCTTCTGTGCGATAAGGGAAATCACGAAGAATATGAGTAAAATGACCGCATAGAAAACATAAGTTGGGCAGCCTCTCATAGGTCAACGACAAGATTGTTGGCCTTCCTTCGATAGTGATGGTGGTGAAGCAGAGAAGAGGGCGTGTAACATCAATATTCACTTTCAGCCTCATATAGGATCCAACTCTGCTGCGGTCAAACTCTGCGTACTCCATGAAAACTCCAATTATATCCCCTAGGCGCTTTGTGAACATATGACTCATAAATTGCAGAGGAACATCGTGGACATGGACCCAGAAAGGCACCCACCTGAAATCATGTTCCCTTGCTGTTGTCGCCTTGTCAATAGCAGAAAGAACCAGAAGACTCCCATCGTGAGTCTAAGGGCCACGAGAAAGAATCGACGCAACAAACGCTTCATATGGTAATCGAAAAAGAAAAAGCCCACCTTCCAAGTTACGAATTCGAAGAGTATATTCGCATTTCCACGCTTTGGCAAGAGTACGTTCCAGCACCTTGATGTCCACGTAGCGGTGCATGAGCAGTTTACCCAGGAAACAACACTGGGTCAAAGCTTCAGAACTGGAGTCTAGCAAATCATCGACTTGAACAGATTCTTCCTCAACAGCAGTGAGTGAGAGCTGGGCACAGTGGGCAGCTAAATCCTCGACTGGCGGTTGTGGTGGTGGAGTTGCCATTGAGAAAAAATGCAGCGAGATGGTGGAAAGTTTTGAGAAGCAGAGCAAAGTACGAAGTAGCCAAGAAATTTTGTTGCAGATAAGTTGATGTAGAGCAAGAGTCAGGGAAGAGTTCGATGTGAGATGATCGAAAACCCAGCCGATGCTTAAGTAGTAGTTGGAGAGCCAGCGACAGATACCATGTATTTCTAGGGCTAGAGGTAATGATGACTTACATGAAGTTAATCGATACTTGTTGATTAGAAGAGATGGAAGCGTGTTTTGAAGTCCATAATCCATCGACAGATCAATGTGTTGAGTGGAATAATTACTGGAGCAACGCATGCGGGGGAAGACGAGGGGTACCTTGGGAGAAACCCACTTTGGCAAGAAACAGACCCACTTTTTTTCTTAACGAACAATTAAATTCATTGGGATTTTAAACAGTTCTCGTGTAACCTTACAAACCAGCCAAACACGATTTTGGCTGCGTTCGGTGGTGGCGGAAACGTGGCTGTTTTTGGGGTGGATCCATGTGGGTCCCCGTGGGTCCTATATTCTACTCCAATATATACTACCACATATAAACACCACAAAAACCAGACCAAAACAACACAAAACAACCATACCGAACGCAGTCTTTTAAGTTGTCACCCAAATTTTCTTGTCGATCGAGTCTACACGCGCAGGTTTACTGAAAAAAAAAAAAAATCTACGCGCGCAGATGTATGGGGCTAATGCCAACCGCTTTCCCCTCACTTGTGCATTTGTCAGCATCTTGCCGCTAGCATCTACACTCGCCTCCATTGTCATTCTCTACCTTGCTTAATCGTCCTCTTCCCGCTCCTGCTCTTCACTTAATCATTGCCTCGAAATTGGGAGAGGGAAGGGCTGAATACCATCGAGAATCAGTCAGCTCCAAGCTAAATTTATACCCGATTTCTCCATTATCATCAAATGCTGACGTACTGAATGATGCAAGGCTCTGAAATTCCCAGTCTATAGAGAATAGGAAATTGAAACTTCCGTGTTTTAACAATTTTCCCCCGCTTTGGGAGAAATCCCATAGCTCTTCAAGGATACACCGAAGGCATTAGGGTTTAGCTGCTTAGAAATGTTCACCTCGAACAGAGCATTAAAATTCCAGAGCTCTTCAACGAGGTCTTGTGGATGCATACTCAGCTGCCTGGACTACTCGGAAGTTCCCCGTTGTAACACGGGGAAGTTGAAGTTTCCAGTTGTATGTGGGTGGAACAACGATAGGAATCGCGGCGGCTTTGCTGTCCGGTCGAATGGAGGGATGCAGATTTTGGATAAACAGGTAGAGAGTGAAGGGGGACGATTAGGATTTGGTATTGGACAAGGAAGTAATGATTATGATGCTATAGTTATCGGGTCTGGAATTGGCGGTTTGGTGGCTGCGACCCAATTAGCTGTAAAGGGGGCTAAGGTTCTGGTTTGCGAGAAATATGTGATTCCTGGTGGTAGTTCTGGATATTACGAAAGAGATGGCTATACTTTTGATGTTGGATCTTCGGTTATGTTTGGCTTCAGCAACAAGGTTAGCTGAACTTTCTCATCTTTTATTCTTAACGTCTCTTTATAATATAAGCTAGCCTTGTAACATCCAAGGCTTTTGGGGATTGAAGTTATATGATTTTGCAATAGAAATGTTCTGTTTTACTTGTTATCACCTTGTTCAGAAGAGATTGATTCGCGAACTAGGAATCCTGTGATTGTG
Source organism: Limonium bicolor (assembly GCA_023374045.1). Taxonomy (NCBI): domain Eukaryota; kingdom Viridiplantae; phylum Streptophyta; class Magnoliopsida; order Caryophyllales; family Plumbaginaceae; genus Limonium; species Limonium bicolor. The sequence continues at coordinate 159,841,305 of CM041777.1, read as the reverse complement.
AAAACGTCGAAGGGGAATATTCATAGTAATTACGAAATTCTTCTAGTCAAACTTGTCCAGGGCCCAAGGGTTTCAACTTTGGTTTCCTCGGACATCTTCGCAAGATCTCACGTACTAGGCACGATATATCGTAGGTTTAAACTTTACTTGAGTAACTGTTCCTGGTCATGACATCGGGAAATTTTGTTTCAATAAAGCTATGAGATGCCTAATTAATAGTGTGTATTCATTAAATCCCTAAGCAAGCAGTTTACTAAAGTATAGCAGTTAGTACAGTGTAATCTATACTCCTTGCGTTTAACAATAAGGACCTGCTTTTGAATCTCTTTCGGGTATGATATGGTGAAGTCTATGATTGTAGTCAGCAAAACCTGAGTACTGGCCAATAGATTATCTCACTTGGGCAAATAAGATTGACAGATCCAAGCAGTAAGATTTTTCTGTCTGGGACAGGGGAACCTGAACTTGATTACACAAGCATTGGCTGCTGTTGGATGCCAAATGGAAGTGATTCCTGATCCTACCACTGTCCATTTCCATTTGCCTAATAATCTCTCAGTCCAAGTGCATAGAGACTATGGGGAGTTTATTGATGAACTCACAAACAGCTTTCCTCATGAGAAGGAAGGAATTTCCCAGTTTTACGGGGAATGTTGGAAGGTATACGGCATTGTATTTTCCAAGTGCTATTAATTGTAATTGACATTTTCCTAAACTTACAAATAGTTACTCTCATTATGTAGATCTTCAAAGCTTTGAATGCAATGAATTTGAAGTCTCTTGAGGAACCACTCTATCTTTTTGGGCAGTTCTTTCAGAAGCCTGCTGAATGCTTGACACTTGGTAATAGAATTGATGCTTTGTAGAGAGCTTGGATTATGACTGTATCAAGGTCAAATTTCAACTTAATTTTTTTGGAATAAAATTCTCTTTTGTCAGTTGATGGGCACAACCAGGCCTTTTATACGGATTGTTGTTTGCTGCTTAGAAAGTTACACAAAGAATCCATATAACTTCTATTTGGTGCTTAAAATGCATGCTGGAAACTGAGAGATATTGTAGAGCCTTTTTTCTTCTTTTTGTAAATTCATGCATCATTAATTTCCATATTTCCAAAGAATTTCTCCGTGGAGTTTACTTGATGCGCGTTTACGATGATTCTCTTTGTTATGCTTCAAGCTTGAATGAAGTTATCTAATGAACGTGATTCCTGTAAATCTGAAACATAGCCGGTCTAAATAAGTATATAAAATAGCCAAGGTTTGTAAGTTCTCAACTGTTCTCATGTATATGCTCAGGTCATAGACATCTCTTCTTTACTGGGTTAGCGCTCAGTAGGTTTTCATTTTATTCTAGTATCAGATATAGCAGGAGACCTTGTTCGGTCGAGAACCAAGATCCAGCTTTTGGTAGTATTCTGACCTCGTCCTGCTCTAATACGCAGCATATTATTTACCCCAAAATGCTGGAGACATAGCTCGGAAGTATATAAAGGATCCCGCGTTATTGTCTTTCATCGATGCCGAGGTACACTGAGCCTGCTATTAGAAATCATTCTGGGTCTTCTTTGTATTACTCTAGGAAAGGGATACACACAGTTTACGCCTCCTTGTAATTTGATGGCAATACTAATACTACTTGTAATATTGGACAGTGTTTCATTGTAAGCACGGTTAATGCTCTACAAACTCCAATGATTAATGCAAGTATGGTAAGCTTCCTTGCTTTTTTTTTTCATGTATGTTTTTCAACATTGATTTTCTTTTTCATTAAATATTTTCTGGCTTTTTTATACGATGCTCTAGGTCTTATGTGATAGGCATTTTGGAGGAATCAATTACCCCGTTGGAGGTGTTGGAGGGATTGCCAAAAACTTAGCACAAGGGTTGGTTGACCGTGGTAGCGAGATACTTTACAAAGCGAATGTTACAGACATCATTGTAGAGAATGATAAAGCTGTAAGATTGGGTTGTAATTCTAAGATGATAAATTTGATGAATACATTTACAATGGCTGTGCTCGTTATTACATATCGCGTAGGTAGGAGTGAGGCTGTCTGATGGAAGGCAGTTTAATGCTAAAACCGTAATATCAAATGCTACCAGATGGGATACCTTTGGTTAGTTGTAAGATATTTGGATTCAATTACATATCAGTACTTGATGATTGATATCCAAGTCTCATAATAGGCAAGTCTACAAATTGGAATTGTTGTTTGTTGTAGGGAAGCTCCTGAAAAGTGAGCAGCTTCCCAAGGAGGAAGCTGATTTTCAAAAGAGATACGTTAAGGCTCCATCTTTCTTATCCATTCACATGGGGGTTAAGGCTGAAGTTCTGCCACGTGACACAGATTGCCATCATTTCGTTCTTGAGGTGTAACTTTGACAAGTTTATACAGTACCTATTTTTTTGTGTGCTTTTGGTTCATTCTTGTAATTTATAAGATGAGGAGAAAAAAAAAATCGTATTGGTTTTATACAGACAGAGTGGGCAAAGTTGGAAGAACCATATGGGAGCATATTCTTGAGCATTCCAACTATTCTTGATCCATCTTTGGCACCTGAAGGATGTCATATACTTCATATATTCACGACATCCTCGATTGATGACTGGAAGGTGGATCTCAGTACATATCTACTCAAAATATAGTATATTATCTTTTCTGCTTAAGCTTGTTTGAGCTGATTATGTTATTGCAGAAAATTTTTAAAAGGACTTGGGTATGGCCTCTAAACTAACGCGAATAAAAAAGTTTGTGTTTGTCAAAGCAGGGCCTCTCACCTCAAGACTATGAGGCAAAAAAGGAGCAAATAGGAGGGGAAATCATTACCAGGTTGGAAAAGAAGCTGTTTCCAGGGCTGAAATCATCCATTCTGTTTAAAGAGGTAGTAGATTCGGCGCAGGGCATTTCAAGTCTTTATAGTTGTTTGTAAATGCAAATGACAAAAATTTGAACTGCATTGAGGGGTTTCATCTAACTTCTTTTGGGTGTTGTATACTAGGTGGGGACTCCAAAGACACACAGGCGATACTTGGCTCGTGATGATGGTACTTACGGACCCATGCCACGGAACACACCGCGTGGACTCTTGGGAATGCCGTTTAACACAACAGTAATAAGCTGTTTAAATAAACTCCAGTTTTTTTTTTCTTAATTTGATGGCTGTTTAGTCAAAAGGGTAGCTCTGAGAAATATTTGCTGTGAACTACTATTTCAGGCTGTAGATGGACTGTACTGCGTAGGAGATAGCTGTTTTCCAGGCCAAGGTGTCATAGCTGTTGCTTTCTCAGGAATAATGTGTGCGCATCGAGTCGCAGCGGACATTGGTGAGTGTCATTGTCAATCCAATCGTATGAATTTGATCAATGACAGGTCAATTTGGGAATCCTCTTAAGCCGTTGGCATTAAGTTTTGAAAAGAAATGGACAGAAATAAATGAATGGAGTTAAAATGTACGTTTTTTTTTTTGCCTGGCAATGATTAGGTTTGGAGAAAAAATCTGCCATACTGGATGCTGGTCTGCTTGGGCTGCTTAGGTGGTTCAGATCATTGGCATGAAAAACAACTCAATAACAATCCATGCATTCCATAATCATCGTTGGTTATCTGCCAAAGTTGATGATGCATGGTAATATGATTACTTGGCGGCACTAAGATGGTGTATGTAGAAAATTGTAAAAAGAAAGACACTGATGTTTTTGTGGAAGTTTGATGATGATGAGATGATGATATATAGTAGAAAAATTACACTGCCCATCCATGGGGTTATGGGGTTTAACACTGCCCACCCATGAACTTTAGAAATTAACACTGCCCACCCATCAGTTAACATTGTTTTATCTTCCGTCATCCAATTTATCAATTACCGTCCAACTCTAACTTGGGTTGACCATTTTACTTTCATTGACCAAACACTAACGTCAATGATCTCTTTTCTTATTTACTCACGCCTTGTTCCTCGACACCTCTGTCGCGTCTTTGTCTTTCTCCTAGTGCCTCACTATTGACGGATTCATCTGGTTGGTTCGAATCCTTAATCGATGTCGCATGTCTGATTAAGGGAACAACTTGATTTTCTGTTCTTGATTGTCGCCCCCGATGTCACTGCTCATTCGATTTAGGGTTTGAAATTGGGGAAATTGGGTGTCGAATCTTTAATCGACATCGACTGACTGAGTGAGGTAATAGCTTGGTTGTTTAATGTTGATTTTTGCTTCAGTTCTTCTGTCCCATTTACGACTGAAATTATTGTTTGAATTTGAGAAAACCATGGGTGAATTTCGATTGTTGTCCCGAATTCTGCTGCTGTCCCGAATTCGCCTCAACCCCGAATTTCTCTGCTGCCCCTATTGTTCTTTCTGTCTCGATTAGATTGCTATGCCATCTTCTAACTATACATTGTTGGTGTGGTGAAATTTTTGGATGAGAAGTAAATTCTCTGCTGCTCCTATTCTCTGTTGTTGTTCGACCGTCTAAAACTTCTACCCTTATTCGATTTTTCTGTCTTGAATAGACTGTTGCCCCTATTGTTCTTTCTGTCTCGATTAGATTGCTATGCCATCTTCTAACTATACATTGTTGGTGTGGTGAAATTTTTGGATGAAAAGTAAATTCTCTGCTGCTCCTATTCTCTGTTGTTGTTCGACCGTCTAAAACTTCTACCCTTATTCATTTTTCTGTCTTGAATAGACTGCTGCCCCTATTGTTCTTTCTGTCTCGATTAGATTGCTATGCCATCTTCTAACTATACATTGTTGGTGTGGTGAAATTTTTGGATGAGAAGTAAATTCTCTGCTGCTCCTATTCTCTGTTGTTGTTCGACCGTCTAAAACTTCTACCCTTATTCGATTTTTCTGTCTTGAATAGAGGCGTGGTTGGTGAGGCGTGGTTGGTGAAATTGTGGAACTGGGAAACAAAACTTGGAACTATGACGCAGCTCGTGGTTCTATTTGATGCTTCTGAATATGATTATCTATGTTGTTGCTTTCAAAATGGTCTTTATTTGTGTGGTTATGACTTTATGTGTACTGATATGTGTAGAAGCGGCTCTTCATGTAATTGCTCCGCCTAAAATCGTTGAAGCGGTTTATGAAGAGTTGCTCCATAGATCGGGCATGTAAAGAATCATAACCTACTTATGAAGCAATGATGATGGCCATAAGGACCGATCTGAGCTTAATTTTGTGATAAACTTGAGTTTGCATTTTTGTTTGATTTCTATGCAGAATGTCTTCTTCAAGTGGGCACAATTTCAACTCAACCCCCATGAGGGATGTGAAATGTCACTACAGGATGTTTTGCCTATTGACTAAACATGAGATTAAAGAAAAGCAAGATTGGATCAGCTTAAGACAATGAATGATGGTTACGTGAGCCGAATGGAATGAAGACCATGAAGATAGTGTTTAGGTTTCAATTGTGTAATGCAATCTGTTGTAAGCACCAATTATTAGAGATAGTGTTGTCTTTTATTAGAGATTCAGATTTCAATCTGTTTTTTGTTTGGGTTTGCTACAGCTTATTGATGCTGCTATTGTAACAACTCTATCAATGGTATCACTGTAATGATATTCATGCATTTGTATTGATACATGTGCCTTTGATTTGAATCTGTTGAAATGATACTGATGTAAAAAAAAAAGAGAGACAATTACTGTAAAAACAAACACCATCGTATACACAACCTTTTATTCCAAATACAACTCCTACAACAACTTGAAAAACAGAAAATGTACAATAACACTCAATCAAACATAGCAGCAATACAAGTCTACAACTCTCACACACTGTTTACAAAATAAAGCTTCCACATAGTCTAACAAAAACCACCTAAAAACATAGTAAAAAAACAGCAGCAATAGAAGTCTACAACTCTCACACACCATTTACAAAAAAAAAAAGCTTCCTCATAGTCAAACAAAAACCACCTAAAAACATAGTAAAAAAACAGATACAAGTTTACTACTGCAGCAGTACAAGTTCAGTAGTTTCTTGTCTCACATTCCTGCAATGTTACCAGCAAAAAAAAGGTGCACAATCATTAGCATAATTGCAATCTATACAAAAAAGAGAAATCAAATAAGGGCAGATGACAAGAGTGGAGGAGTTACGGAATTGAGCTGTGTGTTTTTTATTGAGTTTACATGTACTTTGCTTAGTGACCAACCTATTTTCAGTATGTATGCAGTAGTATTCAAACGGTTGAATGTGTTTGATATTGTATTGATTTTCTTTTCATTTCATTTGACACTTCAAAAATATCTTTTTCATCTGCTCTCGTTTTATTGGTGCTTTCATTATTCAACTTTAGAGCTCTTTTTTAACCTGATTTTGATAACCCCCTTTTCTCCGTAACTCCTCCACTCTTGTCACATTTCAAAAAAACTAAGGAAAGAATCAAATGGAGCAGCGACACCCAATTTCCTCAAGTTCAAACAATAATTCATCAGTCGATGTCGATTAAGATTTGACACCCAATTTCCCCAATTTCAAACCCTAAATCGAATGGAGCAGACATCACTGGATTAAATCAAGAAGAGAAAATCAGTTGTTACCTTAATCACTGATATCGATTAAGGATTCGAACCAACCAGATGAATCCGTCGATAGTGAGTGCTAGAGAAACAAATACTACAGAGTTCGGGAGTTTGCCCTTTGATTTGAACTAAAGCCTGTTTGGTCAATGAAAGTAAAATGGTCACCTCAGTTAGAGTTAAACGGAAATTGATAAGTTGGTTGACGGAAGATAAACAATGTTAACTGTGGGTGGCAGTGTTAATTTCTAAAGTTTATGGGTGGGCAGTGTTAAACCCATAACCCCATAGTGGGCAGTGTAATTTTTCCTATATAGTATTTTTGTTAAGGTGCTACTGTGTATGTCTGTCTTCTGCATTCAGCATGTGAATGTGGTTGAAAATTGAACTCAGGGTAACCCAGCGTCACTTCCTGCTTACAATTAAGTTGAGACCGAAAAGAAATAGTACTCCGTAGAGTAGTAAAGATCGAGGAGATGAGGAATGAAAATACTCATTACATATGTATGTATACTGATTGCCTCATATCATATGACGACATGATGAGATCATGCATGAGAACGAAGGAAGATTAATCTCAACAAAAGCTGCAGAATATCTACACACAAAATTAAGAATTCATCATTAAGCATGTAACTTCATCCTTCGGAGGAATATGTACGCCAACAGACGGTAGCCAAAGACCATAGCTACGAGTGCAGAAGCCTCGCGTATTCCACTGTCAAACTCCAAGTCATCCAGCAAGGGCGCCAGATGACCGTACTGAATCTTTAGCAGAAGTTTGTAGGTGTGGTAGTTGAAGGAGAGATAACGAATCCAGCATATGAATATAGGAACTCTCTACAAATTAATCAATGTAAATATTAATGTATGGTAAGGAATTAATAATGCTCATCAAATTTAGAAGATACATGGGAATTAATGTGTAATTAATTAATTATACGTACCTTGACAAAATAGCCACCAGCTAACATGAATGTCATGACTGTGACAGAAGCTAGAGTAGTCGCTCTCTTCAAGTCCATTAATGAAGCTCCAATTGCCAATCCAAGCCCCTGTTTCATCATTTCCTCTCTCTCACGGTTAATTATTGGTATCATGCATGCAGATATTAAACAATAATGAGCACATAACCGACAAACGCACCTGTGCAGCAACGATGCAGAGAAAAACCGTAAGCATAGTCAACAGAAAAGTCAAGGCATTAAGCCTTAACCCAGCCATGAAATAAACCACAATGAGAAACATGACTGGCAGTATCAAATCAAGTGGAAGATCACTGGTAGTCCTTGCCACAAAATACGCACTCAATCTATACATATCAGCTGCTCTTTCCTTCTTCAACATCGCTCTCTCTTGTGGGAATGTGAATATCGCTGTGAATACAGGAAAGAAACCCCAAAACACTGCGATGAAGAATAATAAACCAGCTTGATCATCCACTAATCTCTGAGGCGAGTGAACACTACCACCACCGGATCTCCACCAAAGCAATCCTAAAACGATTGCTGTTGCTAGGACTTGTGTTATCCTTAACCAGCTGAAATAATCATGCCGACGTTCTTTTATTCCACGTAGGAAGAGGATTGTGTATTGCTCACACCATCCTGCTCCCCATTCTCGTTTTGGTGGGGATGATGATGATGATGATTTTGTAGGGAGATCGAGTTCGTTTATTGGTGCTGCTGTGTGTATTATTAGTTTCCGTTTCTCCTTTTGTTCCTCTTGTGATTCATACGCCCCGGCTAGATACTGGTACAAATTTACAATTAAAGGTATTAATACTCCCTCCGTCCTGAATTGACCGTCTTGTTTGCTTTATGGCACGTTTTTCCACTTCAATATTAAGCATATAAGATAAAATATTTTATAAAACTATTTTTTAACATATAGTTTATCATGTAAGGATTCATGCAAATTTAAATTTTCAAAATTAATTTATCTTATATGTTAAAAATTGAAGTCAAACGACATGTCCAAATAAACAGGACGGTCAATTCAGGACGGAGGGAGTAGTAGCTACGTTATTTCATTAAACGATCGATCAAGAATTACGGAAATGCGTGTACGTACCTCATGTACAGCGGTTGGAGATGGCTTTCCGTTACCAACCAACAACAACTCACCACCTTCACTTCCCATAAGATTAACTCGATCCGCCAACTCAGCCGGAACACTCGTATCATTAAGATTCCCATTAGCTAAATCCAACAAAAACTCAGCCGGATTCATCGCAATCAACGGCATCCAATACTTTCAAAATACGTCATAGCATCACTAGCTTTACCATAATATAACAACGACCTCTACCCAGTAACACCAGTTTATCAAACCTATGAAAAAGTCGACTCGATGGTTGATGAATGGTTGTAACCACAGTCTTCCCTGACTCCGCTATATCTTGTAATATCTGTACCGTTCGTAATGCGGTAGTGGAATCTAATCCCGAAGTGGGTTCATCAAGGAAAAGAAGAGATGGATTGATTATAATCTCATTTCCAATACAGACACGTTTTCTTTCACCACCTGATACACCTCGAACGAATGAACCACCGATCATTGTGTGCTGACAACGTTCGAGTCCTAATTCGTCGATTACAGCGTCAGCTCTTGCTTCTTTTTCGGGTCGGGTTAGTTTTTTTGGTAGACGGAGGTATGCTGCGTATGTTAAGGTTTCACGTACTGTTAAGTGAGGGAAAAGGACATCATCCTGTGTTACGAACCCAATCCTGTAATTGTATTGATACCATCGAATTAATTAATCTATAGTTAATTTTAAAATTTTAATAGCAATGCATGGTTGCAATGCCATGCACGTACGTACGTATGTGTTGATTGATATAATTAAGACGTACCACATGTTTTAAGTATACGTAGTTAGTTACGGTCACCTTACCTGCTCTTAAGGTACTTGGAATAAGGTTGATCGTTGTAAGTGATGGAACCTCCGGAAGGTGCGATTCTGCCGCCAATGAGATTAAGAAGTGTTGTCTTTCCACTTCCTGATGGACCCATCATAGCTAGGACTTCACCTGGGTTAACTGCACCTGTTATTCCGTGGAGTATTTGTCTCTCCTCGGTTGATGTTATTCCTTTCAGAATTATCTTGTATGTCACTTCTGTAAACTGTGTCAAACATTAATTTACGCAGTTAATTAACCGATCGATTTTCCGCAGCTCATATATATACTATCTATACTATAGTACTAGTCGTCTAGTATATTAGCAACTAGCTAGCTCAGATATGTCATAATATATCTGTCATATGGCTTTAATTTTGATAATATTATTTCATGTAAATAGGCCGATGTGCAGTAAGAAAGAAAGAAATTGTAAAAATCATAACTTATGTTTAATTTTCATGTTTGTAAGATGTAATTAACAAAACTGAACCTGACCATTTATGCATGCATATTGCATGACTGAGATCAAAACCCCAGGCAGGCAGTCCCAATTTGAAAATTGGCTTGATTTGATTTAAACGGAAGGTGGAAGTGATGTGATACTGGTGGGTGAAAGAGAGCTATTGAGCTCGTTACTTTTACCAGCCCCTGTTTGGGTTATATATATATGTAGGAAGTTAGTATAGAGATTAGTGAAAATTAATTAATCCTACACTAACTAATTAAAATCTAACAGATCCATCCCAACTCTAAATTTCCATTGTCCTATATATTTAGCACAATATAATCGGACTGTCAATCACGCAAGAGGTACTGCTTTTCTATGCTTATATAATCATGAATCTGAATTCGAAATTATGTGGCGCACAACAAAAAGGACTAATCTAATGAATTAAGTACGTACCTTCAAGTAGATTGGCAGGGTTGGCTCTCCTTCAATCCTTTTCTTCCTTTCCTTTCCAGCTTCAAGATCCTCAGCTGCAATATTTACCAACACACTCAACTCATTACGTTTCATGCATTTCCCTCCCTCTTCACCCATTTTTTAATCCACCTACAGCTAGGGTACTCTTTTCATGAGAAATAATAGTATTAAATATCTAGCTAATCAATTAGATCTTATAACATATATATATATATATACACACAGTAGGAAAAAAAACAAGTCTTAACATTAACAGAATATGAGCGCGCGTATATAACCATACATTATGTATATATATATTTAAAAAAGGATAATAGCAATGTTTTAGTTTGTGAACACAAAGATTGCCCTTCCTCTCCGGTTTTGTCCTTTTAGTACAAAACAGCAACCAGCTTGTCCAATGTCCAGTCCATTTCCTTCCTCCCTAAATATGGTATTGGTATGGATGGGTCTCTGTCTGTCTGTCAGTCATATCTTACAAAGTGCACCACTCCTTCGTATTCCTCCGTGCACTTAACTCTTAAATAAGTTAAATACCATACCAAGCCACAGACAGAAATTTTCGGGTCTTTCATTCTTATTGACAGCTACTAGTTTTATTAAAATAAAAAGACTCTTTTTGTTTGGTCCCTAAAAGATATTGTAAATATATCACCATCTCCGTATCCAATTTCTAGTTTTTTAATCGTAAACCCTCTTCAAATCGGGAATTATTACCAAGAACTAATTCAAAGTTTCCTTGAAAAACAAAACACAATTCCAATATCATCAGTTTATTTATTTTTTTGGTTAAATCAATATAAGTTAGTTTATAATGTGATTTATTCACACCAGACAAAATTTACGAAAAGAAAAATAAGCGGCAAAACGACGGAGAAACTACAACAGCGAAGAGGTTACGAAACTTACGGACTTCCTCCTCATCACTAAACGGTCTGGAATCCCCAATATCCTCAGGTGGAACAATGTACCCCGTTAGCGAGAACGAAAGTCCCAAACTAGCACTCGACGCTCTGCTCAGCGCTGCCCCACTGTACTCATCCACTTCCATTTTCATTTGCGCGCTTCTAGCTTTCCTTATATGCGCCGATGCACCTGAGCTTCTCCTATGATCTCCTCCGAAACTTCTACCTGGTGACGCAGCCGACATCGTTCTTCTGCTTGATTTTCTTGACAATCTTCGACTGCTTTCGCCTATACGTCCTCCTGTTTCCGCCTCTGGTGGAGTTTCGGACGCGGATGGCGGTGTTGGTGATCTCATAGCTGCCGCTACCGCTTCCATTAGCTGCTCCGATTTCGTCCGTGCTAGGCCGAGCGTTGAATTCACTTTCTCCATTGGTCGCTGATCAGGCTGCGAAGAAAAAGGATAGTAGGTGGTTGAAATGATTTATAATAATTCTGTTTTCTTCCAGGTTTGAAATGATTTATAATAATTCTACTTCCATCCTGTTATTGCTTTAAGTGAGTGATTCATTGAATTATTTGATAATTTAACTGCTCAAGAAACTGATGCGAACTCAACTGATCACAGTATTCATACACAGAAGAAAAAAGGACTTGAAAGATGTGTGTGTGTGCGTTTTCGTTTGTATGCGAATACAGTGTTGCGGAAGGAGCAAGCATTTTATTAAAGAAAATTCATTCATGGAGGAGAGGAGAGAACTGTTGTGTAACATCTGTTGTGTAACTTCTGTTGTGTAACATCTGTTGTGTGTGTATGAGCAGTTAATTAAGAAGACGTGGAATCAAAGCTTCTAACAAATTCATCATCCCACCTGTGTCGAATCTATAAGAGCTTCAAAACTCCTGGATCAACTCTTGGAAGATCAATTAAACTGAGATTATGCACTTACTTACTTACCTCGGTGCTGTGTGATTATATGATTGTTGAGTAGGAAAAGAGAAAGGAAAATAAGCTGATTGTTGTCTGATCTCTGGTAGTACTTTCTCCAAGGAACTAAAAGAGACGGTTGGTTCTTCTGGTTTTCTTTAACAGATAGGCAACTAACACACACACAACACAAAAACAGTAACAGTTGAGCTGTGAAGAGTTATGGTGGGGGTGGTGATGTTGGTGACGGAGTAGGAAGGGTGCATGACTGTTTATCTCATCTTTCTAGAGGTGCATTTATATAATGTCTAACAAAATGTTCAGTGAATCACAAAAGTACCCCTACTTTTATCCTTATATCACATAACTATCCTTCCACCACATCATCCCAAAAAAATTGAAAATTCTGCAGTTTAGCTTATGACCATTTTCTTCTCTTCCCCAATCATTCGATTAGTTTGTTATTGTACACGTGGTTGGTGATTCCTTAAGTGATGTTCCATACAGTGTTTATTTTTCCCCTTTTCTTTTATGGAATTTCTTCATGTACAGTTAAAAGTTTGGATTGGTCTTCATCCTTTTAAACTCTTCTCTTTTGGCTGCTTCTATACGAGTGTCGTCAATTAGTATAACAACTTTATGGACAATTAATGCCTTTTTGTGTGTTGTATTGTGTGCGCTTGCTTTTTTTGTTTGAATTAGCCGCCTAATCAATTGCCCACCACAATGTGACAGAAGACTTGTCCAGCTGAGACAGAGACCATCACCAGGCCGTGAAGGTCCCTTTTGCAACTTGCTGGCAAATAACAGGTCTGAGTAGTTTGATCTCTCCTCCTCCTTCCTCTCCACAACTAGCTACCATCATACTATAGCTACCAAGTTACCCTTCTCACAGGTAACCCGAGAGCAATCGTCAGTTTTATTTTCTTCTCCTTGGAACTTTCCTCAAAACCCATAATAAGGCTGGCTGGTTGGACTTGGCTCTCTATGATAACAAAAGAATGACACTTGTTGCTGTACTTGGTTAATGTAGTTTGTCCTCTTCTTCTGTATTACACTACCGTGTGAGGATGGTGTCCTGGCCGGACCCCCCGAAACTTTTGAAAATTTATAAAATGCTCTTATAAATTTTTGAAAAATACAAAATAATATAATATTTTAAAGAACAATAGTGTCAAAAATTTTTTTTGTCCCCCTAAACAAAAGTTCTGGGTCCGCTACTGTCTGCACTGTAAGGTCAAGGCAAAATTAGAAATCTTCCGAGTACAGTTTGTGTGTGTGTGAGGATGATGTCCTGCTGCCGTGAGCATTACCTGTGAAATTAAATTATTAGTAATTATCTAAGGACTAAACAAAACTGTACTAGCTAAACAAGCCAATACAGTGTAGTGTACTTGTAATATGCTAGTTTAATCTAGAGAATTATAGGGTATTTGACATTGCGATTGACAGACGTTGGAGTGTTGTCAGTTTCTGTTTCTCGTGGAAACATACCCTCACAGGACAGGAGAACTGTGCAATTTATATAAGGTGTGTGTACAGCAGCGTACAGGTCCTTTCCCCATTTATTGCACTAGGAATGTAGATATTGTTAGTTAATAATAATACTGCTACTATTTTTTCTTGAATTGTTCTGTTGAACTCAGGTTTCCAATGAGTAGTTTGGGTTCTGCATTTATTATTATAGTAATTGGCATCTAAAACAACTCTCTGATTCCATTCCTTGCCATTCTTGTTTAATGGAGTATTTTATCTATCAATCTTCTGCTAGTGGTTGGATAGCTGAAATTTGATCTACTATTCATTAAACCAGTATGGTGAGAAGAGGCTAGAATAATGGCTTTGTGGGCTGACTATGACGGTTTGTATGGTTGTGATAATGAACACATATATAGGTCTCAGACTTGTGATCAAACTGCTTGATATTTTTAGGGAAATTTGAGGCCAGTTCAGTACTGAGCAAATCATCTTCAGTAACTCTTGTTTGTAGAATATCTTAAATCATTTACTCCTATTATTTGACCCAGGAATCTGTGTCGATAGTAATTTGGCACGTGGCGATCAATCTTAATCGTAGAGACCTAAAGCGACGACCTACCAATAATTACGGTTCAACAGATTAATAATTTGGGATTCATGGGTTACCTTTCATAATGGAACCGCGCTAGTGTTCCCTCGAGCCAAACTTACTACAAAAAGGTTATTTAAGCAATTACTTAGTAAGGTCGCCTCCATGTGCTCTGATGTCGTCATCAAAAGGCAGTCGAAGCTGTTCAGTAAAGAACACTCATTCTTATTCTTCATCCGAGGGTTTTATGTTGTCATTTGGCAGAGACCAGACTCTTTCACTGTTTCATGCTCTGGGGAAATTTCATCACTTGGTAAGGTGGCCAGACAGTAATTTGTGCTGTTGATAGTCACTATTTATGTTATTCGGTTCACACCCTAGAAGTAAATTCTTGGCTACATATAACCAACAATAAAAACATATTCAATTAATAAGGAAAATCTGTATAATAAACAATTATATTGAAAGTATTATTTTCGTGTATAATATTTGATATATAAATAATGTACAGGTTTTATATAGGTTTTTTTTTATAGTTAAGGGCACGAGGCCCAAACGTGCCATATATAAGGGCAGAACAAAATATAGATACACAACCTACGTGAATCCAACCCTACATACCTCTTTAGTCCTACTAAATCGTACATGCTAACGGATTAGCCCTTCCCATAACTCTATTTAGCTTTCTTTTTGCCTCTCTTGGCAACCTTGCTAACACGGGAGAACTTACTAAAACCTAACGGTCTAGTCCCGTGAGCCTTCCTGAGCCTATCCTTAGAGGTATTCATCCAACACCTATCGGAATCTTCCTTCGCTTGCATCCTGACTTCTCTTACGATAACTCGCTCTTTGCTCACGGATGATTCCTTCATGGTTATCAATGGTGTGTTCTCATCAGCAATGGAACAACCAAGCTTTTTCGCTAGAATAAGCGTCTGCCTCGCTTCCTCTTTCACAAATGCCTCATCAGGGTCGTCCGGTTTATAGGTTCCTTCTCCTGGCTAGGGGGAAACTCCGGATCATCAAAGAGGCTTCTAAGACCAATATCTCCAACTTCTTCCTCCATTATCTGAACCTGGGGAGCAGCAAGCTCTAGTCCCGGACTACGAAGAAGAGCTTTACCAATGCCTAAAGATCCACAACTGGCCCCAAAGTCCTCCGCGCTATCAAGCTTCTCAACCCACTTGGCATCTTCCTTCGCTCCTCCCCTTTCAGAGTTAACAATATCCTACATGATCGGATCAAGATCCATCCCTTTGTCAATTCGCGGATTACGAATGGAAATAGGCGCCCGAGCACCATGCCCCACTGCCCATGATTATAAGGTGTGTGTACAGCGTACAGGTCCTTTCCCCATGATTATAAGGAGGCGAGACAGTAATTTGTGCTGTTGATTGTCACTATTTATGTTATGCGGTTCACACCCTAGCAGTAAATTATTGGCTACATATAACTAACAATGAAACATATACAATGAATAAGGAAAATCTGTACAATAAACAATTATATTAAAAGTATTATTTTTGTGTGTAATATTTGATATATAAATAATGTACAGATATAATGTTGTCTACTACATATATATATATATATGTATATATATATGTAATATAGTTATCTTGGACTACTTGTGGGTGTAGCCAAGACATGTTGATTGGGTTTAGAAATAGTTGTAAACTTTACTCGATAAAATAAAGTAGTTGTAGACCGTTACGTCTATCAGAATAATCCATAAAGTTCTAAATTAAGGATCATTACACTCATCTTCTCGGTATTTCAACTATGGGTGAACATTTAGATAATTCGGTTAACCGAAATTCAAATTGTAAAATAAAAATTGGATTTCGGTTGTTTTGGTTAAAACTTGAATTATCCAAATTAAGACCAAAACCGAATTAACCGCTATCCAAATTATCCAAAATCCGGAACTTTTTTCAATGAAAAACCAAAAACCAAATTCAAATCCAAATTTTAGCTAGTTTGGATTTCAACTAACTGAAATTTAGTGTTTGTGTTTGACTATTTGCCACTAAAGACTAGGATTAGAAAATAGAATATTGTTTTTTTTATTTGGATAATTCGGTTAAACACAATTTTAAATTCGGTTAAAAATCCAAAAAAAAAAATTGGTTAATTCGGTTTTTGGATAAATCCAAAATATCCAAACTGAATGTTCATCTCTAATTTCAAACATATATACATACTCCCTCCGTCCCTAATTGACATTCCTCTTTACTATTTGGACATGTCATTTGATTTCAATATTTAACATGTAAGATAACATAATTTTATAAATCTAAGTATTGCAATAGAATCTTTATGTGAAAACTATATGTTGTAGAAATTTGATTTATAAAAATATTTTATCTTATATGTGTAATATTGAGGTGAAAAATGTGTCAATAAACAAACAAGAAAGTCAAAGTGGGACAGATTTAGTATATGTTTAAGGAGGGAATGCTTGCACGGGAAAGTCACTTATTGTGCTCAGTTCATTACAAACCAGTCTCACATCAAAACATCAAGGTTTACGTCCATCTTGCGAAAAAATCTCTGTCCCTTCCTTACAATAACTTAGATCTATATTTTTCAGTCATGCCAAATCAAAACTTGTCATTTAGTGTTAGCCCTTGTGTTTCAGATTATGTTTGTATTGGCTTTGTGCTAAGATGTTTGGTTAGTTTAATTGAAAGGTTATGTTATTTAGATTGTAAGATCAAACCAATATCGTCGCCTTAAGTATCTGCTGTTATTATTGGCTCAAATATCTATGTTTCTTGTTATAATAATGTATCAACACTTTAATATTTTGTGAATAAATTAAATTGATTTTAATAGTAAAATTTTGCAATAAATTTTCTTGCTTGATAAACGGTAAAACTTAAATTTTTAGCATTACTTTATCTTACATCATCTTGAAATTATACTATATGACATATACTCCCTCCGTCCCACCTTGACCGTCCTATTTACTATTTGGACATGTCGTTTGACTTCAATTTTTAATATATAAGATAAATTAATTTTGAAAATTTAAGTTTTGCCTATGATTCCTTACATGATAAACTATATAATACAAAATTTAGTTTTATAAAATTATTTTACCTTATATGTTTAATATTGAGGTGGAAAAACGTGTCAAAAAGCAAACATGACACTTATGACGGGACGGAGGTAGTAGTAAACAAGACACTAGAATTACACAAAATTAGTAGAAAAGATAACATTTAACTCTTTTTTAGAAGATTAGTTACTAAAAGTTACTTGATATAGTTGTTTTACTTGTCTTCTCACACTAGCTCATTATTTCTAAGGTTATGAATTCTAGTTCCCCCTTTCAGAATGTTCTTTGTTCTTATCTAAAAAAACATACTTCAATTATGGTGTATCTAAGTATATGTTTCTCTTTTGAGTAAGTTCGAGTTTCTCTTTTGTAATAGGTCAATATAGTTACAGTGCTGAAAAAACGGAGATCTGACAATTTAGAGATTGAGCTCGTTTGGGGAACAGCTTCCAGCAGCAGACAGCTTCTCAATTTCTAAAATCAGCAGGGTTCCACCAAACACCCAAAACCAGTAGCTGACAGCTTCTGCAAAATCATCAGCTAACAGCTTCTCAATTTTCAGCAGCAGGACCTAACAATTGTCTCTGCTTTTTAAAACCATCAGCAGACGTTCCACCAAACACCAAAACTAGCAGCTGACAGCTTCTACAAAACTATCAGCAGACAACTTCTCAATTTCCAACAGCAGGACCCAACAGCAGCCCCCAGCAGCTAACAGCTTCTCAACTTCTCAATTTCTCAATTAAAGTAGCATCTTAAGTTTAACACTTGTATTGTTTAGATTTATACCTTGAAATTAAATAGATAGTTTTTCAACCTTGAAACTAATTTCAAACATCCCCCACTCTTATTTCTTCATACATTTTTATTTCAGTGTGGAACTTCGTTTTCATTCTTCTTTTTCTTCTGTTAGGTGCTGGCTTTCAAACAATATGCATAAATTACAACAATGCGCCAGCAAATCACATTTTATTATTTATATACGTCAAACACAGACATCAAAACCAGAGAGTGAAATGAAAAAGTTTGCGATTGGACATTTCATTCTACGTGGAGCATCACCGCAGGCAGAAAACGATTTTCCTGGGTCCACCCGAGCTACCGCCCCCCGCACTTCTGATCTGACGTGTCGGCCCAATTCGTCCTTCATTTTGCTTTCGGTTTCCACTACGTACGTGGCAGCGTCCAACGTTCCCCTCTACCACCGACTTTCCCCTATTCCCTCCTTGGGCCGGCACTGCATGCTTTCCAGGCCCACATCAATTTAACAGCCGCATTGACGTTTCTAGCCCTTAAGGATGCGTTCCGCTGCACATTTTATGTGCATTTTTTGACAATATAAATATACAGCATATGCTATTTTGGACTCCTTTATTTATTTTTGCTGTTAGCCTAAAACATCATAAATGTCAGCATAAATGACAGCATAAATGTCAGCATAAATCCCCGCAGCAAATGCTACTTTTTCGTTTTTGTGCTTTCACTTTCGTTTCTTTACTCACTTCATAATTCAATTACTGTGACTATTGATTTAAAAAAAAAGAGAAATTTTTTACAAGTTACTTTATTTATTACAAATTACATAATGCTTTAAATAATTTATAAAAAATAGTACTACATCTTTAGCCAAATTTACAAAAATCACATTTATAATACAAATCTATAATATTATTTGTAATACCACATAGATTAATAAAATTAAAAAAATGAATAAATATACACACTTGTTGATATATAAATTAAAATATTAAAATAGTATATAGAAATATGAATGCATATAAATTTATTAACATACAAAGTTACAAAAATATTATATGTTATTAAAAGTTATAATTTCACTAAATAAATTCACATAACACTATCAAAAAATTTGAAACGCTTTTTCTCTTTTTTTACGCTTTTATATTTGTAAGAATTATAAAATTTAGATAATAAAAATATATTGTTTAGGAGTTACAAGTTTTGCTTAAATAATAGAAATAAAAAATTTATTGTTTGTGAATTTTTTTATTTATTTTTACTAACAAAATAAAGTTACGTAGTGTAATATAATAAATTATAATTGTAATACGAAAACGGTAAACGCACTACATATAACTAATTTAACCAAACATGCTGCATATATGCTGCACTGCCAAACAACAGTTTTTAAAACAGCTGCATTTATGCCAGCACATTCCTACCAGCAAATATACTGCATTTATGTCAGCGCATTCCTGCTGTCAAATATGCTGTATTTATGCTGCCAAAACAGTCATGCCGAACAGAGCCTAAAGCTTCCGTAGAAGGAAACGATTCTCCATCGTTGCTACTTTGAATTTCAATTCTGTCTTGAGTTAGCTGCTAGAAATATCGGTACTATTTATATAGACAAATCCGTGATTCGTTTAAAATTGATCTGATCTGATCATCCTTGAATCTTAATCGATAATCAGATTGGAGATGTGATAATTTTTAGGTCTGTTCAATTCTTTCTGATATGCAGGAGTGAGTGACGAACCGTCATATGGCTATTATTTGAAAACTTTAATGTTTTAGATATATCTTCTGTTTCTTTCATGCATTTTATTAAACCTTTACTCAACTGTGTACGAATCACTTTTTTCACAACACGTGCTTGACGCTTTACAATGATACCTACTTTTTCATCTTTGTTAGGTTTAAAGTTCACATGGAATACCAACCAAACTACAATGACTTATATCACTTTTAGATAAGACAACTTCAATTTCATAATTCATAATATTTAGAATGGTTTTTTTCTTATTTACTTTCTTTTTGGTAGTTTTTAATAGCTGTTCTATCCAGGTAACCATATGAAATATGACAATGTCTTTTGTTTTTAAAAATCTAACACGGACAAACCGACCTTTTATGCTCCAGTATCACTATCTCCTTCCGGAATGGACAAGGAGTAGACATGCTTGTTTGGGTTTACAAATCACACGCACAACTAGCGAATCTGGATACAACCTATTGACACATTTGGTTCGTTAATCACACCGTAAAAAGGAGGGTTTCAGATATTTCGACATCTGGGCTAAATTTAACAGAATGGCAAGTTTGGAGTCTCCACGTGTCAATAAGGGGTTGGCGGAAAAATTAAAAGAAGAAAAGGAGGAAAAATAAAGAAGTTTTTGGCTGAATGTGATCTTTGTTATGAAGAGAAAGAAACAATTTTTTTTTTCAAAATGTTATAACTTACAAAATATAAGTGTAAAAATAAAAAATTATATTATTGTTCATCATAATTTGTGCTCTTTAAAATAAGATTCACCATGGATATGTTTTGCTTAACTTAAAATTTTAAGGTTTTAGACTGGGTATGTATTACATATTTTTAAAGTGAATCTTATTCGTTAACAAAATGAATCTTCTTTAATAATAAAAAATGAACCATGTTCATTAACAAAATGAATTCTTCTTTAAGACTTACTTTAAAAAAAATAAAATTCATTTTTAGAAAAACAAATGATTCACATTATTTAAAGTGAAAGCTTCACGTTTTTTAAATATAAGATTTGTTGTTCTTGAACATTTGATTAACTTTTTTTCAATGAAATATTCACTGTTAAATAAATAAAAGGTTCATATTGTTGTCACATAAGTTTGTGATAAGATTCATTTTTCTTAAACATTTGATTCACTCTTTTAAATAAAAGATTCACCTTTCTTAAACGAATGATTCATATTGTTCTGACATAAGTTGGTGGTAACATTCATTTTTTAAAAACATAAGATTCACTTTTTTGAACGAAATATCCACTTTTCAATAAACTCTTAACCACAAACCCTAAAAACTGTCAAGTCAGTAACGACAATATAAAATATAGAACAATTTAAAAAAAGATTAACCTACACCACCCAACCTAAAAACCACCATAGGAAGCTAAAATCGTCGAAGACATTTTTAGGGTTTGTAGTGCAAGGTTTTTTTGGGCTAACGACCCTAAACCCTTAACCACAAATCCTAAAAAAATGTCGAATTAGTGACAACAAAATAAAGTTTACCACACACCCTAAAATCCACCCTAAGAAAACTAGAAAACGTCGAAGGTGTAATGTAAGGCTTATGTTCTGTAAGGTTTATGTTCAATTTTTAACAACCTTAGATTCACTTTTCTTAAACCTTTTTATTCACTTTAGTTAAATAATTCATGCTTATGAAATTCTCTTACAATATAAATTTTTTTATTTTTATAATATTAGATTCATTTTACTTAAACATAAAATTTATTTCTGTAACATTACTATTTTATTTTAAGTATACCAAATATATTCATGACGTATCTTATCTTGAAAAGTATAAATTATGACGAACAATAATATAATTTTTTTTTAATTTTTAGGCTTATACTATTTTATAAGTTATAACACTTTAAAAGGTGGAAGTGATGAACAAGAACCTTTTATGAGTGATGAACAAGAATAACTTTCCGATGATTGTTTTTCCCCCAAATTTTATTAATGTTATTGCAATAACATCATGACATGTGACACATTTCATCTTCCATTAAAAATATTACTGTGCTACATGCGAAGTAAGAAACAGTCGAAAACTTTTGAGTTTATAAACCTTCATCTGCAGATCCGCCTCTCTTTCTACGTGTCTACTACAGAAACAAATGATGTAGAACAGCTCGAAGTATATTTTTAGGCTGAGTTTGAGGCATGACTGGGGTCCTTCGTTTTGGTTTAATCCATGTGGTGGTGAAAGCCCGGGAGGAGGGAAGTAATGAACCCAAACACAATCATCTGTACCTCCTTCACAATGCCCCACCACTGATTATTGTCAGCTCCATTAGCCTCTGCTGCTTCAGGGACAGCTTCATCTTCAGCGGGTGCACGATTCACATCCTCATCTGCTGCAGGTTGGTCATTCTCCCCTTGCTGCCCCTCTGTCACGTTTAATAATGAACGTTGATATTCAATTACAACTTCCAGTGATGAAGTTTCCAAAATTAATGTTTATCACCCAGGCAAAAGAGAGGCAACAACCAGAATGACACAGACAAGAACAGTGTCAATCAAAAGGATGCTTCATATTCATGCAAAGATTCAAAATAAAAGCCTAGAGAAGAATTAACAAAGCTAGCTACATCAAGAAGCATAAGTGTAATTCCTTAACCAGGTTACAGAGCTTGACCATACTATTTAAGAACTTTACAGGACAAGGAAAGCACATAAAAGGTCTCATGCTACAGATTTTTGTGGCACTTCCCAAGCTCAGCCGCAGCCTTCAGTTCGAGATGTGTTTAAGGAACAGGTTACTAAAGGACCAAGAAACAAGAAAGGGGAACACAATTTTAAGGAGTAATACACCTTCTCTGAATATGAATTGAATTTTCAATATTTAACTGGAATGTGAGTCCAGTCACCGATTTGTGCAAAAGTAAGCCACTATTGGTAACGCCCAGACAGCAATACGATGGAAAATGTACAGTACAGTATCAAATCACTCAATATTATCGTACAGTTCAATTTCTGGACTAAGAATAGAAGCATCATGGAATATAATATTTCTGATACTAAATATAGGTGCATAAACATGCCAGCCACAAAAGAATATAAACATGTTCCAGGATTTAAATTAAGTGGCACAAGAGTGATGCGGCAGTTAAACGAGAAGATCAGAAGAACATGAACTACCATGAAAGGCAGCAGCATTTTCGTTCCCTGGCCTCTGAGGAGGCTCGGCCCTCGCAGCAGGTCTTGCTGGTCGTGGAGGAGATGCTGCATTATGCATAGCCCGAGAAACCCAACGTATCAAAGGTGTCAAAGCTCCAGTCTGATACCTGCATAACACAAATTTTCACACTTTCGATGAAGTAAAGGTCTGACCAACCTATTTCCCTTTCACGCCAACTTTCCACGAGACAGCATAAAGAGAGAGCAATATAGGTAACCATTTCCAGCTTCTGAGGAAATCTGATTTTAATAAGATGAAATCATACTTACAGGTACACAAGTGCTGCAAGAAATACAAGGAGAGCGAGCCTTTGACGCGAACCATCTTGGTTGAATAAAAATATTACAGCGGCCAATTTCAGTATAAGCAGCAAATCAAGTTGAAATGCAATTTGGAAGCGTCTGACAACAATTTGCCTCTGAGGTCCACCAAGCTGCTGGGCCTGTAGCAGCTGTTGCTGTTGTTGCTGCTGAGCAGTCTGACCTTGCTCACCACTTGCTACTCCAGTGTCAGCGGCACTCGATCTGCTATACCGAAGCAATTTATGTCATTACGACTATTACAATATTGTCTACTCTATAAATAATCATAATCATAACTTTATTTAAAGTCAAACATCTACAATCAAGAATAGATCTTAACACTTTTTCCCCCAAACCTAGAGGTTTCTTCTATCCAAAAGAGAATGCGCATGAACCATATAATATGTACATAAAGATGAATACGAAGGAGTGAGGTCCCAACATTTAGTGGTTCAGGACATCTCTCTTTTGAGAAGGCAGCATGGATTCTACTTCCCTTGTTGGTGGTCCGTCCCAAAAGCATGTAATAAAAGACGGGCCAGACATGTACGGCCAGAGTGGGCTCAGCAGTCAGCCTTCATTGTATGCTAGGGAGTCTTTCGCCTTTGCCAGATCGTCAGAGACACTACTGACTCCTCCGTCCCCCCCCCCCCTCTACTACTTAACAGAAGCAATAAACCCCTGATTAGACCTTCGTACTCAACAGATGCAGGCTGTCAACCATCCGTGTGAGTACTACTTCCCTTGTGAATAACAAAAGGTCATTAACATGTCTCGCAAGCACATGAAAACAGGATACTTCACAAGAGTACAGCCTTAATGGCTCACCCAGCATTCTCCCAAATTAAAAAGATTTGTGAATCATCCTACTTTTAAATAGGAAGAGATGGCTGAGTGGACGAAAGCGACAGATTGCTAATCTGTGCCATACTAGTGAACTGAACTTGAGTTCGTTATATTCATTCAAACAGAATGCTACCCTAATATCACCCTGGTGATTGGCCAATTGCATGATCTTTCTCAATAGAGCTCTACTAATGAAGTAGGGCTGGCGAAACCAAGGCTTTTCAGTCCAACCCAATCTGCTGCAGTTGGAAACCCCCCTTTCTTTGTATTCCTTCTGTTCTGCTTTCTAGGTTTTTTCCTACACCAAACAAGTTAGCTCATCTTAGGGCTTTTATTTGGAAAAGGCTTAAGTTCATCCTTTATTGAAGTAAGGTGAGAGTAAGATGGCTATTTTTTCTGATCTTCTAACTATGCTTTCCGTGGTAAGCTGGACTTCACCCGCACAAAGCAAGGAAGGATACAAATATGGAATAAGGATGCAAACAAGGATGAAAAATCGCTATCGCTTGCTTGACTTCACTTGTAGACTTTATGAGCTTAACTTGTGTAGCCATAACCTAATTCATGATGATACCAACTTCCTGCATGACCCCTAGAAGGCATGGACTCAATCAAACCGATAAAAAAAATATTTATTCGTCAGCGTTCATAATGGAGAAGCTCAATTGTTCCTATTTCTGATATTCAGTACTTCTCCGTTAATAAAACTACATAATAGGTCAATTCCACGACACACCATCTCATAAGATTGAGCTGATAACACAGTAGTACATAGAAAAGGAAAGAGATAGTAAACAAGGGGTCAAGGGCGTCAGTCAACCAGCTCATTATAGCTACAAGCAGCATTCCTAAGCAATTAGATGAAAATCATGAGCTAAAGAAAATAAGCAACGCTTTTCAATGTTTAAAAAAAATCAAGACACGCATTTACAGTGTAGTAGCAGATAAATAAAGGGGGTTGCTCCTCCACTACCACCATTACACATTTCCACTACTATTTTATAGTGTTAACTGTTTTAAACCTGTACAACCTATCTAAATGTATATATAAGAAATAATATGGAAAATTCACTATATACCTCAAAAACTTTTCATATATACCCCGATTTCAAAACTCATTCTCCATATCCCCTAAAAGTTTCAAAATTCACAATATACCCCTAATCTATAAAATAAAATTGAATAATGACTATTTCACTCCTGACATTGCAGATCATGTTTGAAATTCACAATATGCCACTTTTTTGTTCATAGGCATTTTATGGAATTTTACAAATAAAATTTTAAATACTACAAAAAGATAAATAATTACAAAAAATATTTTAAAAAGTAATAAAAATATAAAAAATAACTAAAACATATATAAAACTGAAATAAAATTAATAATTCTAAAATATTAAACATACACAAAACTTTGAACAAATTAATTTTTTTCTTCTCATTTTTTACCTTCTTTGGCTATTTATCAATCTTCATCTCATTAAAATATTTTACTATTTCTGATAATAAAATTTAAGGATGTTACATTTTGGTAACTCTTTTCAAATTTAATAAATCATTTTGATTCTAAACATGCAATCAAAAGTTTATTTCGTTAAATTATTTGTGATAATAGAAAGAGACTATCCACACATGAATTTATAAAACAACATAAAATATATTAACTTTATAAAACATAAAGAAAGTGCTAGGGGATTGATTGCGTAGTTTAGTGCAACGATCAATGGAAATGGTTCCACTGGCTGATAAAGTCTTCTTAGGGGCAGGGCAAGATAACAATTTTAGAGTACCATAAGAACACTAATGAAAGCATTTTTTTAACCACACTATCTTCTTGAGTGCATCTTTACTTTATGAGAGGAAAGAGGATACATGAACCTTGATTAACAGGTGTTCAGACCCTTAGTCCAACCCCAATTATATAGCAAGGTCAGCCACAAAATTTCAGCATGATTCAATCATTGTAAAAACAAAAAGCATGAAGTCTCACGTTGGTGTGCTATATGTCAGAGGAATTAATGTACAGGATGGGACTCCAGAAGAGCGATCAGCAAATGGAAGGGTTTGAACAGCATAGATGCCTGCACCACGACCCACATGCTCCTGGTTTTGCATAGCAAAACATGGTACTAATATAGGATACATAGTTGGAGATGCTATATTAGTCCCTTCTGCTGGTAACAGGGGACTTGAAAATGATGGAATCTGCAAGAAGGCATAGCGTGAGTCATGGCGAGGCAATTAGATAAGAAAACAATTACTGGCAGTCGGCAGAGTTTGACAGGCAAAACTCCGGCTGCCAAGAAAAATACTGCAAATCTAATCAACACACAAAGTGATACCAACTGAAGACCCGCTATCAAACGTCCAAGAGTCTCGATAGGAAAACCACAACTTACAGAAGGCCTAAAAAGTAAAACCTGTGAGTGCTTCTGAGCATCTTCTTCAGGCTTCAATGAGGAGGACTGGGAAGACGAGGATGGAGCAGAATCAGAATTTGCAGCCATGAGAACACCTGCCTAGTAGAAGGATCGCCGTATGGCAGCAAGATCAACAAGCAGCATGATGACAAAATGAAAAAGTTAATATGTCTGCATACGATTATTTCTCCAGTATATAAAGGTCAGGCGCCTACATTCTTACAGATCAAAACATAGAATTATATCTCCAGTAATTACACGAGTATTATTAACCAACTTCAAAGATAAAGGTCTTGCTTGTCAGAAGAGTCATGAATCGAGCAACAGTTTATTTACTTTCTCAAGAAAGGCAGTCAGTCATGAACAGTGTCAAAAATCGCAATCACAGTCCGCAGTTTCTTTCAAAGAAGTCCAAATCCCATTAAATTTTAAGCTTCAGATATTGTGCACCAACTCAGCAGCGTTTCAATTTAGAAGCACCAACATTCGAATGATTGAATTCATAGAAGCACAACAAAACAAACAACCGGCCTTCCAGATTGCAGAATTTTAACAATACATAAGTACAAGTCAAAATTAAATGATATTTTGCATGGTTGTTATCTCCCACAATTTAGTTTAGGAAAAACTATGGTTGCAAATAGGGATGAGCAATAGATAGTTCAGTTCTACCTGAAAACCGAATTAGGAAAAAAATGTTCAATTTCCGGTTCTTGTTTGGTTATAAACGAATAACCGAATTTCAGTCCTAAAACCAAAATAACTGAGAACCGAATAACCAAAACCATTTTGATGGGTGGTACTGAGAACTGAACCGAAAATTCAGTTTTTGGTTACAACCGAATTATAAAAGAGAACCGAATTATAAAAGAGAACCAAATTATAACCAAACTACAAGGCACCAAGCCCTGCAACACCATAACAATTCATTCATGTTTCAACAGTTCATTTCATTGTACAAATCAATAGATTGTTGAGAAATTCTCAAATATATTGCTAAATAGCATGAACGTATCAGAAGGCCTCTACAGAGATTAAATCGCTGGAATTCCAGCCCCGTCTTCATATTGCTACAGACGGTGCAACAGAAGAAAACAAATTACCGGTTCGTGAATGAAAATAATGAAGAGAGGCGCTCAGATCTATGAAAATCACCGTGCAACAGAAGAAATCAAATTACCGCCCAACACACGTCTTCCCCTGTAAACTCAAATCAGGAAGGTCTCATCTCCCTTTCACTCTCCCAACCTCGCAAAGCAACAGAAGGTCTCGTCTCTCAGGAGTCGTTGAATTCGCCTCGCTTTCACTTGTATTTTTCGGAGAATGGGCGGTGAAAAAAGCGAGAGTAGGCGAGAGTTGGGGAGGCTACCGGTGCAACAGAAGAAATGGTGCAAGATAAGTTCGAGTATTACCTGTTCCCGAATTCCAATCTGGTGTGACCGTGTTGTGATAGATGAATAGAGCAGAGGCGCAGGCGCAGCAACACAAACAAACGAGAATGAAGAGAGGCACTGGTATACGGATTAGCCTATTAGAGTAGCAAACACCATCTGTCGAAAAAAAAAACAATCAGAAGTCGCCGATCAAACGGAAGGTTAACGAATGTTCTAACCCCTAACAGTAAGTGACTCGCAGAATTTTGATTTGGTATTACATGTTCAGGTCCTGATCGACTGAAAGTGGGGAGGCTAATTATATTTAGCTTACTTGACTGATGAAACGCGGCAACGAATAACTCCGGAAATTTTCCGATTATTTTGATGCGACAGACGTCGACTCCAATCTCTCCTTCGTCCCGGAGAGTACAAAGAATGAAATTGGTGAAAGAAGAAAGCACAGTAGCCCAGAAAAATGAATAGAAACGTGTCAAGGATAGAGTGAACCAATTGTAAAGCGCCACGTATAGCATTATTAGGAATGCGGTCACTCGCGGGCACAGCTCATCTGAATTTGGGTTAGGGTCTGGACACTTGAGGTCCCTGATTTGTCTGGACTCAATTTAGTCCATTAGATCTAGGAGATAAGTAATCTAATGGTGAAAATTTAAGTTGTCTTTTTTCTGACATTTTTATTTTTTAAAATGAAAAACAACATTAATTAAAAATCCAGCAGACCTATTTTATAGGCTATAATAACACCTATCTTAGTAGTTATAATAATTACTAAACTCTTCGAATTCCTCAATCAATTACCAAAAGTACTAAAAATCAATTTTTTTACCTTCCTCCTCCCGTCAGTCATCCTCTACCTCCATTCTCTCTCAATTTTTTTTGAAAGCAACCATTCCCTCTCAAATTAATTCACCAACCAACACATAATTCATATACTTTATCATCCTGCAACTTCTACCATACACCACTGTGCTCCACGACTTAATCGACATTGAACTTTCCACTTTCTCTGGCTCACTCACTTTCTTCTCCTTTTTAATGTCCGTCTCGCTCATCGCGTCTCCAGCTCCGGGAATCTATTCGATCAGCTGCCTTGTAAAGCTTTGAGGACAAAACTCTGCGTAATTTATTTGATCTTATTGTTTGGTTTTATCTGATCCCACATCACATGGTCCCTATACTTCTGATCATCTGGTAGTGTGTAGTTGACGGTATGACAAAAATAAATAGGTCTATTATTCTTAGCAGTTCCTCCACTTTCTGACAAATTCATCCAATGTTTAAAAATACACATTACTAATGTGATAATGTTAGTGTACAAATGTTTACAAATCAAGTATTCAAATGTAATAGAGTGAAGTATAGAAATGTAATAGTACTAGGTATACGAATATTTACAAATCAAGTATACCAATCTGATAATGTTAAGTATAAGAATATGTACATATTAAGTATACGAACTTTTACATATTAAGTATATCAATGTGGTAGTGTTAGGTATATGAATTACCACAAATTAAGTATACGACTGTAATAGTGTGAAGTACACGAATGTGATAGTGTTTAGTATACAGATGGTTATAAATTAAGTATACGAATGTAATAGAGCGAAGTAAACGAAACTTTACAGATTAAGTATACGGATGTCACAGTGTTAAGTATACAAATTTTCACAAATCAAGTATACCAATGTGATAGTGTTAAGTAAGAATATTTACAAATTAAGTATACGGATGTGAGAGTGTTAAGTATACGAATATTTACAAATCAAGTATACCAATGTGATAGTTAAGTATAAGAATATTTACATATTAAGTATATGAATGTGATAGTGTTAAGTATTAGAATTCCCTCAAATTAAGTATATGAATGTAATAGTGCGAAGTATACGGATGTGATAGTGTGAAGTATACAGATGGTTACAAATTAAGTATACGAATGTAATAGTGTGAAGTATACGACCGTTTACAGATCAAGTATGCGGATGTGATAGTGTTATAAAAAGACAATCAAATACTAAATCAGTAGTATATCAACTGATTTAATAGTCAAGTGATATCTGGTATATGAGCGTAGAAGACGTTAGTACTTGAATATATTGTTTTAAGTACTTGATATACTATTGATTTAGTATTTGATTGTCTATATTTTGAGAAACATTGAAAAACGTGAAAAGATGTAAATATATTAAAAAATTATAACAAAAATACATTTTTAATTTCTCAAAACATACACAATCAAATACTAAATCAGTAGTATATCAAATACTTATAACAATATATTCAAGTACTAACGTCTTCTACGCTCATATACTAGTTATCACTTGACTATTAAACTACCCCATAATTATTACTCTGCAACATTGAAAAACATGAAAAGATGTAAATATATTAAAAAAATTATAACAAAAATACATTTTTAATTTCTCAAAACATATACACTAAAATACTAAATCAGTACTAGTTCAAGTACTCATAACAATATTTTTAAACACTAACATGTTCTACACTCATATACTAGATATCGGGTGACTGTTAAACTACCACATTATTATTTCTTCTGCGATATTGAAAAACGTGAAATTTTTTAATAAAATAATTTTTTAATGTCAAAAATAACTTTTTAGTTTCCCAATACGTATACACTGAAATACTAAATCAGTGGTATATCAAGTACATATAACAATATGTTGAATTACTAACTTCCTTTACAGTCATATACTAAATATCATGTGACTATTTAAACTACCCTATAATCATTACTTCTATATTATTGAAAAACGTGAAGATATTTAAATATAGTAAAAAGGTTATGACAGAAATACCTTTTTAGTTTTCCAATACACTAATCATTACTCCCTCCGTTCAACAATAACTGTCATTTTAGAAACTTGCACACTTATTAAGAAAAGTAGGACAATGACGCATGTGTCCCTACTTTTTACTTTTCCATTTAGATAATAATTACTTTTATATTGAATAGTAGGGGTAAAAGTGGAAAGAAGTGTGTCAAAAAGCTAGAATGACAGATATTTTTGAACAAGAATCACATCCTAAAACGACAGATATTAATGAACGGAGGGAGTAACAAATAATTAAAATAACTAATCATTTCTATAATAAAATAAAGCATTCCACCAATGGAAATACATCCAGAAAAATCTGGATTGCCTGTGAGACCAGGTCTCAAGCCAAGCCCCAGCTCATCTGCTGCCGCATGGAATAAGCAGCACTGCTGCGATTAAGTTAACGTACGTAGTACGTACTATATTGCATAGTTGCTGCCTCTTGTTAATAGTGTCTTAGTTCAGACACACTTTTACACATTAAATAATTTTGATTATATTCGCTTTACAAAATTAATAATTAGTGCAGTACACAATTTTTTTAAATCATATTAACATGCTAAATATGTAAGGATGTATCCTTGTATTATTATTTTTTTTCCAAAAAATGATACCTGAAAGTAATTTAACCTAAGAAGTTTGTAGTTGATTAGTATCGAATTTTGCTAATTACTTCTTTGTTATAATCAATACTGAAAATCATTAAAGTATGGGGATACATTTTTACGTGTTTAGACTGTTAATATGATTTAAAATTAAGGAAAAATTCACAAAATACCACTGTTTGAGTTTATAATTCACAACCACTGTTTTTTTCGTAATTCAACTTTAAACATGCTTAAATGTTATCCAAAATTGATGAAATTTACATGGACGATGCTAAAGTGTTATATTTTGGTCCAATATCAAATTTGAAGTTTTTTAAGCTCATATGTAATTGTGCTACCTCAGCAGCAATATCACGTCATCTATTTTGCTCTGCCTCCTTGTAGGCTAGCATATCAACTGTTGATTCGTGATTCTTCCAGCTTAGGGTGTACCAGAAGCGATGTACATCCCTCTTTGAACACAGGATACCACTATCTCACCCACAAACTGAGTTATCCATTTGAACATAGTCCCCTTACCAAGCTCCTTTACTAGCTCATCCAAGCATAGGATACTAACCTTCCTGATCAGGTTAGCTATCGGAACCCTCATGTGCTCTCTTCTGTGTTTCGTCCTTGCCGACTCGAAGTCCTTTTTCAGCTCCCTGATGCCAGTGTTCACCTGGTCGTTGATTTTCGGAAAGATTACATCCAAAGTGTGTCTGACACTATTTAGTCTCGCCTTAAGAGCATAATGAGCGCTCTCGACCTGTCAAATGTTTAAGTAAACATTTTAGACATCACTTTTCTCACGGATGACCCATTTTTCTGTTTAATATAATGAATATTTTATTGTACACTAACCACACGTTAGTGACCCCCCTTTTTCTTTTGGGCTTTATGGGTATCTACGTTATATACACTTATATAACTTGGCACATTTTATGCTTGTTTTGCCATCAATATGAGCATACTTTATCATTAAAAGTGCATTATTCAATGTTTATTCGTGTTCCCTCAAGGAACATAATGAAGAGTTTTTAAAATTCACGGCTCACAAAAGCAAGCTCTCATTCTTCATAGTCTCTTATAGACTATAGAGTTGTATTTTTTTTTTTTTTGATAATTGACTATAGAGTTGTATATAAAACATTTTCAGTTGTGCATTATAGCACTATCAATAATGTATGACTCTGTGTCAATGGCTGTTCGGGTTTACACACTTACTTGGCGAAGTGGATGTCTTGGAATCAGAATTATGGGGCATTTATGACAGCTTGGTTCTTGCTAAAGATATGCAGATTCAGGATGTTATCATTGAATCAGATTCTGCTGTTGCAGTTTCTCTTATTATTGATTTTCTTCCTTGTAACCATCCTTTGGAGGGTATTATCAAAACTTGTAAGGGGCTTTCTCTTGAATTTCGGTTCTGTAAGATTGTAGCTATTAGGAGAGAAGCCAATTTAGTTGCTGATGCCATGGCTAAAATGGCTCTTTCTTGTACTAGGGATTGCACTGTGGTGGTCAATCCTCCGGCTGATTGTACTCTTCTGTTGATTCAGGATCTTTCTTATGATCCTGCTAGTTAAATAATAATTCTTCCTTTTGATCAAAAAAAAAATAATGTATGACTCTGTGTCATTCATTGACTTACAATACACTCGTGAATCTATTATAGTTGTCAAAGATGGTTCAACGTACCATATTTTATTCCTTTAGAGTACCATGAATAACCAATACCCAAAGCATGGTTATAAAATATGTCAAAATTCATGTACTCTAGTGTGAATTTTGCACTTTATACACATGTATTAAGGATGACACCTTAACACTTTTTCATCAATAATGACATTATATTAACAATATCCTTTAGGGATATGTGATAGTCTACCATGATGTCAATTGTAAACATTTTCATTTTATATACGGTCTAACCATGTACGAATGTACAATAATCTATCATAGATTATAACATCTTTTACAATCGACCTTTACAAGATTAAAAAAAGTCATTTGCATAAGCTAATTCAAGCTTTTAGTTCTGATATCATCAATAATCTTACAGATAGATCTTGCCAAAAATCAACCTCAAGCTTGACTTCTTTCATAATTATGCATGATACACATTAGCATCTTAGAGCTTGAGTTGGAAATTCACTGGGAAACCTCCTTAGTTTTTCAATAATAATCCTCAAATGTAACTCCTCAATGGTTACTTAGGAGACCATGTAACTTATACCAAAGTTACTTTGTATGAAGTTATCTTTAACTCTTCAAAACCTATCTAGCTCTCCAAGAGCTTTTACAATTTGTCCAATCTTATACCAAATGTTGACCATTTTTAAACCATCCACCTCAAATGCATAGTCATGCATGAGGGAAAACAATAATTTATCATTTTCAACCTTCAATGCAATTATCTTGCACGAGGGAGTATAAAGATCTTACCGCTCTTAACCTCAAGAGCATGATTTCGCAAGAGGAAAATAGTACACTATAATTCTCAACCTCCAATGCTTGTATACAATCGAATAACATGATTTGTTTATTTTTCTTCCTCCAGTGCACTCATCTTGCACGAGGACATATACGAATCTTATAATCCTGAACCTCAAATGCATTCATTTTTCATGAGGAAGTATTACGATCTTACCTCAAATGTTAACATCTTGCACGAGGTAGCATAATCATTAACCTCAAGTGCACCATCTTGCACGAGGTAATATTATAATTTACAATCTCCTTTCAATGATTACAGAGGAGAATTCTTAACCCCTAATGCAACATCTTGCACGAGGTAATATCACCTTTTTTTTACTATCTCAAAAGAGATTGCCTCGTAAACGGTATTTCAAACCCATCCTTATGGCAATAATGTTTTTCAATCATAAATAAAATTGAATGGAATGAATCATACCATATTAGACGGTTCACTTTTCAAAACGAAAATATATAACACCAAATAATACCTTGAGAGAGTGATTATGCAAAAATCATTATATCACAAAAACATATAGCTCTTCAAAAACTAAAACAATATATTTTCATCGAAGATCATGATTTTCTTATAATGCGGTATTTAGTTTTCCTCAAATCTTCTTTTGTTCAATATAGAAAAACTCGACCCCGCATAATCTCACAAAAAACAATCCTTTTACCATTTTTCTTTCTTACAAAAGGTGAAACTTCATAAACAAGTATCAAATTTCTTCCTTTATTATAAAATATCTCTTCCACTATTTTCACAAATTAAAAGTTGTCATTTTGTATCATAATATAATAAATATTGAAATTTGTACTTATTGTAAAACAAATAAAAAGAAATATAAGGATTTATACTTTGATTTAGAAACTTATATATACGTATACTCAAAAATATAAATTATTGTAAGAGTTACGTCTCACTTAACTACCTGTTAATATGACTATGCCGATAAAATTGATTAAACTTACTTACACCTTCTAGAATCGGTAGAGTACCCATCAAATGCGGCTTCAACATATAAACTCTTCGACATCGCATATTCTTGACAAAGCACAATGATTTCAGGTAGGATTAAAGATAAGCAATAACCATCATCTGAAAAGTCATAGTGAGGAAAAACGACTCAATATTTTTGTCTATGGTGTATGATAGAGAGAAGAATATATTTTGGTAGAGTCTATCATACTGATAACGTAATATAACACTAAGAAAATAGAAGAGAGTATAATAGACAAGATAGTCGTGATTGACATCCATCTTATCATTCCATTGTACATCCTTATATAGTATACGTTACCAAACCTTTGAGTGGTAGGAAAGCAAAAGATCAAAGGTATACTAATGAAGACTTTGGGGAGGTTACGGAAGTTATACAGACGAAAGGTATAAGGTAGACCAAAGGATGATTGGATGTACATCCACTAATTGTATTATTTATAACACATTCACTATATTTGTTTCTTTTAACACTTCATAAACTTATTTGCTCCAAGATGAACGGATTTATTAGTTGCTCTCAACTAATACATTGTTGAGTAACGATTGAATTAATATTAACATGCACCACCTAATAGCCACCACACCATCCACCCTATCGCCCGCCGCACCTCCACAAAATATCATCCATCCTACCTAGAAGGTGAGCATTTGGATAATTCGGTTAACCGAAATCCAAATTGCTGAAAAAAATGGATTACGGTTTATTCGGTTAAAAACCGAATTATCCAAATTTTGCCCAAAACCGAATTAACCGTTATCCGAATTATCCATAAACCGAAATTTTTTCAGATTAAAAACCAAAAACCGAACTGAAATCCAAATTTCCATCCATTCGGATTTCGGTTAACCGAAATTTAAAAACAACCCAAAAATTGAATTTTTATTTGGTTTTTCAATTAGCCAATTTAAAAAAAAAACAAGAGAACAGCAAAGGCAATGTGAATATTGGTCATATGAAGAGAATCTGGAATTCAAGTGTTGCAGGCTCGCACAACATCATGACAGAGATAACAAATAGAACCATGAACCAACCAGGCAACCACAAATGCAGTTACGTAGATCGAATTATGCAGTTATGCAGACTATAATACAAATAGATTCAAAATTGCATCTCTACCTGCATGTGCGTGGAGCCGTGGGCTACCGAAATACTGAGGCGCACCACGCAAGGCGCCGCGTGATTGAGTCTGAGGTGTGTCTACTGTATATGGAGTCTAGAGCTTTTGTCGAAGGAAGGAGGAAGCGGGTGCGGTGCGGGGGAAAACTCAAAAATGGAAGACCGCGTCTGCGCTGCGCCACTGCGGGAGGAAGTTAGATTTTTAGGGTTTTGTTTGTTCAATCTTTTTAGTATTAAAAGTATAAAAAAGTATTAAGTACATGTAAAATTATGAATTTTCTTTAAAAAAAATTTTTGGATAATTCGGTTAACCGGATTTTCCAAAGTCAAAACCGAAATCTAAACTAAATTATAATTCGGATATTCGAATAACTGAAATTTTAAATTCAGTTTCAAATTTCGGTTAAAAATCCAAAAAAAAAAATTGGTTAATTTGGATTTTGGATAAATCCGAATTATCCAAACTGAATGCTCTCCCCTAATCCTACCGCCCGTCTTATCATCATATAGTATCCCCATATCACCGCCACAACACCACAAACTACCAGCTGATTTACCCTCCATTGCCTGCGATACAAAATTCCTCTACCCTCATCCACCACAACCCCAACCCTAGCCTGCACTCTACATAGCGTCGACCGACCAGAGATGCGAAGAGACAGACAGTGGGGATGGAGAGTTTGGAGAAAGTCTAGTCCCAGGGAGGGGACCACATCCGGCAGAAGATTCCATGGGGGAACCCGGAGAAACTCAAGCATATACGATGAACGTAGACAATTGGTAGCCAGAAAGGAATTCCAACATGAACAATACATTACGACGCAAGCACGAAAGGATACCAATACCCCATAACGATATTTATTGATAATGTAGACAGGGATATATTGGAATATCAACTGGGGAAAGTGATCCACAGATTTGCGGACTGGAAACGACTGTTTATTAGTCAAAAAGCCAGGGTGAAGACCCAGAGTGCATGCGCCTTCGTGGATGTCGATCATATTGAAGATGCAAAAAGGGTGATACAAGGAATAAGTGGCTGGAACATCAATGGAAAGAATCTTTGGGCTCGATTGGAAGTTCAGTGGCAGAAGGAGAGGACAAGGAATCCTAACTATAGGAATCAGCCAAACAGGGAAAAAATGCAGTTTAAGCAACCCGATTATGTCAAAAAATGGGTACCAAAAATACGTGATCATGCCCGTGCCACTGACAGGCTTGCGATTAATGTACAATCCGACAAAATGATGAGGTCATGCTTGAAGAGATGTATCATTACTACCCTACAAGAGGAAAGATCCCCAAAGGAGGCAATAGAATTTTTACGCAATAGATGGCCAAGAATTGAGGGTCTGCTGGCCTTCTCCAGGAAGAAATTTCTCATGGTATTTAACTCAATCAGCGAAGTAGATGGAATTATTATTCAGAAGAGTTATTCGGAGTTGGATCAAAAGGAAATGCCAGTCAGACGGTGGGGTATTGACGACCAAGTTGAAAAGAGAAGAACGTGGGTTGTAGTGCGAGCCATTCCTCTCCACGCATGGAATAAGAATAACATGCGTATTATAGCCCAAACAGTCGGTGATGTGATTCAAATAGAGGAGGAAGACAAGCACTTTGTGGAAAATACAAAAATCCGTATTCAGATTGAAACGTCAAGCCTTGAATTGATCAACTTTAAAATTATGGTCGACGTAGAAAACTGGAAGTTCCTCGTGAGTATTGTAGAAGTCAGCCGCCCATTAGTAATGGATAGAAATTCAGATCTCTCTAAAAGTATAGTGCAAACCCCGGATATGATGACAAAAAAGCAAGTGACCCAACTAGAAGAAAATCTTGGCCAAAGGGATGGCACAAATGCGGTAGCATTAGAAAATGAAAATGAGCTAGCTGCGGATGCCAGCTCTGCTCTACCAGCACAATCATTACAGACTAATTTATTGTCCGGTGATGAAACAGGTGGTCTGATTAACTCTGTTGGCATATGCCAGGAACAAGGTCCAAACATGCCCGTCCATTCCTTCTATCCTGTGGGATGTAACGCGCATGCACATGCACGAATAATACCAGATAGCGCTAACTTTAAGGAGAGAGAAGAAATGGCATGTGACACACCATTGGAAGAAAAAAATGCGGACGATATCGGTACAGGAAAGGGACGCATGCAGGGAGATATTAGTAATGATAATTACTCCATAGCAAATTCAGCCGATCAACATGAACCTTTTTCTTGAACAGTTGTGGGACTAACAGAGCCTGAACAGTTATCCTCCAGTCAGAATAATCGCAGTATCCTGCAACAACCAGTGGAAAATTGTGATGCCGTACAAAATTCCGTCGAAACGCACTCCACCCCGTGAACTTCTATTTGAGGAACTTCTTCAAACCAAACAGATGTGGCAACCAGAATTATTGGTTGTTTATGATTATAATGAAATATTGATCCCTTCAGAGAGATTGTCGTCCTCATCAGCTAGATTGACGACGGGTATGAAAACCTTTCAGGCATGGGTTAATAATATGCAGCTATTAGAAATTCCACTCCGCGATGCTCAATTCACATGGAGAGGGCATGGGTCATTTAGCAAGATTGATAGAGTGTTTGCAACACATGAGTGGCTGTTTCAATATATGGAAGTTATCCTCAGGTCTAGCGCGTGGGTAATATTAGATCACCGACTTTTGGTACTAACCACGGGGAAGATCAACTGGGGGCCCAAGCCCTTTAGAGCACTTGATGCATGGCTGGAACACCCGGGCTTTGAACGCTTTATTAAAAATGAATGGGAAAAAATGGTTCCCGGTTCTACGATGAATTAGCTGAAACGACTGAAAGAGTCTTTGAAGAGGTGGAATAAAGATACATTTGGAGGGATTGAACAGCGTATCAATGATCACAAAGAAGAATTGAGGAAAGTAGAGAAAAAAATTAGAGGATGGTGATTGTTCTCTACTGGTAGAAAATGAGAGAATGTAAGCCTTGAAGAGGCTAGAAACTGTTGAGAAAAACAAAAAGGTTTACTGGGGACAAACGACACGAGATAAATGGGTTCGAGATGCGGACTGTAACACGAAGTACTTTCATAAGAGGGCTACTATTAATCACCGTAAAAAACTGATGCAATGCCTAATCTTAAAAGGTACTGTTGTGGATAATCCATGTGAAATTCGGAAGCATGCAGTTGACTTCTATGAGAGGTTGTTTACTGCGGCGCCTACCTCAGATGTGCATCCCCCTCTTATAATGCACCCGAGGCTGTCCATTGAGCAAGCAATGCGCTTGGAAGTAATTCCCACCCTCAGAGAAATTCGACAGACAGTGTTAGATTGTGATGGTTCCAAGGCGCCGGGTTTGGATGGGTATAACATGAATTTTGTTAAGAAGATGTGGCAAGTCATTGGTGCAGAATTTTGTAACGATGTGAGAAAATTCTTCTGCACATCCAAACATGAAAGGGGTATGAACATCACTTGGATCTCCCTGATCCCAAAGAAACCTGAGGCTACTCAGCTGGAGGACTACATACCAATAAGTATGGTGGGTTTCTTGTACAAAGTCATTGCAAAATTGTTAAGTAACCGTCTTAGTCATCTCTTGCCGGAGCTTATTGGAGAAACTCAGTCTGGGTTTGTGAAAGGGAGGAATATTCTTGAGGGTCCGCTTATTGCTAATGAAGTTATATCATTGTTTAAGAAAAGTAAGAGAAAGGGGCTGTTGTTAAAGATTGATCTGAAGAAAGCGTATGACTCAGTATCATGGGAATTTCTTGGAAAAATGCTTAATCAGATGGGATTTGGTCTCATATGGAGGAATTGGATTATGGAGTGTGTCACAACCTCTAGGATATCGCTCCTAGTTAATGGCTCTCCTACAAAACCTTTTGCTCCCTCTCGGGGCTTGAGGCAAGGTGACCCATTATCTCCATCGTTATTTATTATCATGGTGGAAGTATTGAACTGGCTAATTCGAGGAGTGGTGAATCAACATATGTTTACAGGGTTAAGTGTAGGTGATCGACACGTGAAGGTAACACACTTACAATTTGCAGACGATGTTATGCTATTTAGCAAAATAAATAAAGAGGAACTTATCCATCTTCATAAGATCCTCATTATATTTAAGGAGATGAGTGGTTTGAGAATCAACTTGGAAAAATCAAAGGCCTTCTGTATCAATGCTAGTGTCGAAGAGGCTCAAATGGTTTAGAATATATTTGGATGCAATTTAGGCGAGTTACCATCTACGTACTTGGGGTGCCCGTTGGGTGCTAATCCTAGGAGAGCTGACACTTGGGAGCCGGTAATTCATAGGTTAAAAACAAACTGGCTACATGGAAAGCTACAAGCCTCTCCAAAGCAGGTAGATCGCTCCTCATCAAATTTGTACTAGAATCTATCCCATTATATTATGCTAGTCTGTTTGTGATTCCGATGAAGGTGCGAAAACAATTAATTTCTCTACAAAGGCAGTTCTTCTAGGGTAAGAATTCTAGTAAGTTCCTAACCACATTCTCATGGAGTAAAATGTCACGGCCTAAAGACGTTGGTGGCCTTGGTTTTACTGATTTACAATTGAAGAATCTTGCGTTCTTGGCCAAGTGGAGATATAAGTTCGCTCAGAACAAACACTCTCTCTGGAAAAGAGTTGTGCAGTCGATATACTGCATGCGGAATGGTACCCATACGAGTGAGCTTCAGGAGAACTCATTAGTGAGTAAGGGAATTTGGTATTCGATTCTCCAGGCCACTATGCAATTTAGTCCGCTCCAATCCCTACTAGATTCGAAAGTCAGAATCTCATTGGGGAGTGGGCACGATGTGCTCTTTTGGTATGATAGATGGAGCCAGGCGGGTATTCTCAAGATCTCTTTTCCCCGGCTGTTCCAGTTGAGTTCTCAGCAAGACTGCTTGGTGGCACAAATGGGTATGTGAGATTCAGATGGTAACTGGCAGTGGCAGCTTGTGTGGAGACGTGGTTTGTTCCAGTATGAGTTGGAGTTTGTCGATCAATTATATGTTTTTTTGTCGGCAGCTCCAGTGTGCCAGCATGGTCAGGATTCAATATCTTGGGCTAATGTTGGTAAGAAGTAATTTTCTAGTGATAGTACCTCTTCCCTCTTGGTTGTGCTATGTGAAGAGCATGGGAGTAGGGAGGAAGTTGACCTTCGTCCGTTATGGAAGGAATTATGTGAGCCAAGGGTGGAGGTGACGTTATGGTTTGCTATCATTAGGCAGTTGTTGACCAGAGTGGTTTTGTTTGAGCGTGATATCATTCCTCTTGGTAGTAGCTTATGCCCTTGGTGTAAAAGGGTAATGGAGAGAGTTGAGCATGTGCTGTTCCTGTGTCCGAAGATTGCTAAGGTTTGGGAGATTATATTTCGTTGGTGGAATGTGCCGTTTGCCTTTCGGGATAATATAGCTGATATTTATGTGGACTGGTTCTCTGTCCCTCTTGTTGCTAAGGCTCGTCGTGTTTGGAAGTCTACTTTTTGTTATGGGGTGTATTTCCTTTGGTTGTAGCGAAATAATGTGATATTTCGAGAGGAAGGTTGCGAGGTTGACCGTATGGTCGTTCAGGTAAAGCTTGGCGTGTGGAGGTGGACGAAGACGTGGTGGAAGGATCTTCCTCTTCCATGTAACTCATTTACAGGTCTCGTCCTTGAAGGATTACTTGTAGGCGTTCGCGTCGGTGTTGTGCGACTTTTGAGTCACTGTTTTGTTGGTGGTTGGGTTCTATTATGTTTTTACTGGTAGATTGGTCTCTAGGTTTGTATTTTGATGTGGCGGGTACTCTTTTTCCCCTCTAAGTTTTTTCCCACTGGGTTTTGCTTGGAGGGGTTTTAACGAGGCCATCATCGTACTGGTTTTTCAGGTTCATTTTAATATAACTGGCTTTGTGCCTTAATTATCAAAAAAAAAAAAAATTACTGATTGCATGAGTAATAGCCTTTAACCTAACAAATACTCATTACATTTACAAACTGGTCATTGGTTTGTTGTCAATGCTATTCGGTCTGCTAGAAATGACTCTAGTTTTACCGTTGAAAAGCATACATTTGCTACTTGTGTTAAGCCTGTCATTAATAATCCGGAAAGGGGCTAGCTAAATTTGGAATTAATTGGGTTAAAGGAGTCCTTAACTTGTTACTACACTCAATCTCCCATAGTTATCTTTTATCTATTTTAGGCATTTTATGATCATGTTATTTTATTGTTTTCAATATGCCATTATCTTATACTTCCCTAAAGTATGAAACTCCTACTTATGATTATTATACTAATTTGGTATTAGCCTTCCAGGTTTTCTAAATAATTTGTTAGGAAAATGTTTTGTTGATAGATTATTTGTTTGAATTCACAACTTCCAACCGTCATATTGGAAAAAATTATGTTAGTAGTAATTTTATTTCCTTACTATATTGTATTTTGGCTAAGATAACAAATACATCAAAGATTATGAACAAAAACATATCATACCTAATTGATATAACAAAACAATAAACTTCTTCAAAAATAATAAAATCTAACTTAACATGAAACTTCTTACTGAGGAAAAAAAACAAAAAGAAATACGGTGAAATACCAATTCCAAGCGTGTATAGTACGTTAATCATACACCTAAAAACATCCTTTACATGAATAAATGCTAATCGTGGTTTATCCTCTAAGTAAGAAAAAACTCACATTTTCTTTTCTTAACTTCATTACTCAAACCCAACACTAGCTATACAAGACAACTAGGTTGAAAACAATGACAAATTACATGGCTATAAGTTAATTACTTCTAATTCATTTTAGATTAACAAAAATAACACATTTGAATATCTACCTTATTAGCTCTTTTTGATCCCAAGACTTGTGTCTTGCATCATGTCCACAAACTCACTGTAGTCAATGCGACCGTCCTAACATTGGTATAAAAAAATAATAAACAATCAAACTTAACTGACAATTCTATGTCATGATAAATCAATAAATAATGCAAGTCTTGAGTAACGACTAATGAAAAAATCACTTACATTATCTGTATCAACTTCTTCAATGATTTCTTCTAGATGATGCTCTTCCAAACCAAATTGTTCGCAAACCTGTTGAAGCTCGTCCCGTGTTATGTAGCCACTCCCATCCTTATCGAAGTATGAAAAAGCTGCAAATAGATGATCTTCTTTTTGGACTTTGTTCAAGTGAAGCATTGCAGCTACGAACTCACGGTAATCTATAGTCCCACTGTTGTCAACATCAGCCTAAGTAACATCGAAGCACAAACCTTATTATCTCATTGTTATGTTAAACTTTGAAATGTAAATCAAGTTAGTCTAAGCTACAAAAACAAAAATTCAACAAAGTTATCTTTTGATTACTTTGAGCTTCTTTAATGATTTGAAACACTTTTAAGGTGCGTTTCAAAATGTAAAGCACATTCAAAAGCCTTGGAAAAAGTTTAGAAATGCACAACAATAAGGCAAGTGAGATATCTACAATTTCCTGAAATTTCAAAGAACTTCTTGTATAGATCCCAATAGTTCAATTCCACATGACTTCCCAAAATGTCTACTTACCGCCTGCATCAATCCCGTGATTTCAGAATCCATGAGATCTGCCCCAGCTTTTTCTAAACCACTTTTCAACTCTTCTAGGGTGATATGTCCACTGTTATCTGTGTCTATCATCTTAAACATTTGCTTCAAGCCTCCTATTTCTTCTTCAGAGAGACTGTCAGCAATGATCTGTGAAATACACAAGTGGAAAATTTAAAAAAGGAAAAAAAAACTGGAAGAGTTAGTTAATAGATGCGGGTATAGTTATAGGTACAGAGTTGTTGTAGGTGTTTTGTCTCTTCTGGTATCATTATTACTTACATTCTACATCTACTCATAAGACAATAAGTCATTTGTTCAAGTTTGTATGTTTTTCAATAAAGGATTCCAGTTACGGACAAA
Organism: Limonium bicolor; assembly: GCA_023374045.1. Lineage (NCBI taxonomy): Eukaryota > Viridiplantae > Streptophyta > Magnoliopsida > Caryophyllales > Plumbaginaceae > Limonium > Limonium bicolor. The sequence continues at coordinate 159,797,359 of CM041777.1, read as the reverse complement.
ACTTTAGTCAAGCACATACATTGAGGATTAGAAGGAGTATATAACTATCCATATGCTAACCTAGTGACTCATGACATATAAATTTCAAATTTGCAAAAAGCATGACATAACTAGAGTGAAATGGTTTTGTATTTCGTTCCAGTAGCCTTCCATTCCTTATGCAGACTACAAAATTGGAGAACTAGATCTTATAAGGCTCATTTAGTAATATGGTAGACTTTACATTTTTTTCAATAAAGATCTAATGGCTGGGCTCCAGAAATTACTAATTACTACAATATACTCAATTTCCTTTTCATAGTAAACCCGCTCTCTTGTTTGAGACTTTTTATTCAGTAACCAACTAACTAACCAAATTCAAGTATGTTATCTGATAATGTTTTGTAGTCTTACTCTGATTGCTATCTTCTTGAGCCTGTTCATTGCAGAGAACTGTTTCAAGCGGGACAAAACAGCAGAATCGAGAGGCTTGTCTGGAGCTTCACCATCAATCTTAACCCAAGGGTGGCCTGTTCATACAGATACATATTATCATACTAACTAAAACCATAAACCTCTCACAAAGACTATTCCATCAAACGTAGGAAAACTCTATGTTTTCATATTTAGGACTGCTGGTGCTGACTTAGAGGTTAGATACCTCATATATAAGAGATACTATGTTAAAGTGCAAAACGATGAGCAAGTGGAATGCGCAACAAAGAAAGAAACCTTTTAAAGACTAGCAACAAATCCCTTATATCGTGTCTATGAGTCTATCATGTTTCATAAGAACAATTGACACACTTCCAAATGGCAGCAACAAAACATTTAAAAGATACGTAAACAGCTTACTAAGAACTTCATGAGCTGTGAGCCGCTTTCTAGGATCCCTAGCGAGCATTTTGCTAACAAGGTCTTTGGCGCCATCAGATATATTTGGCCATGGCTCTGATATGAAATCAAGTTCTCCTCTCAAAACTTGGTCGAATATTCCCTGTTCAGTTTCTAGATAACAGACCACACTAAACTTTTAGTAAATGTTAGGGATCAGTACAACTATAGTGTAAAGAGGTACTGTATGAGAACTGACCATCCCAAAATGGAGGAATCCCACATAACAATATGTAAATCATGACCCCTGCACTCCAGACATCACATTCAGGGCCATAATGCTTCCTCAACACCTCAGGTGCGACATAGTAAGGGCTACCCACAACATCTGAGAATTTGTCACCTGAAAGAAAAAAAGTTTCTTATACGAAACTTTCAACAACTCAATCAGGATGAAAAAGTAAGACCATTTCACCTGGTTTGAAGAACATAGAAAGTCCAAAATCAATAGCCTTGAGCAATGCCTCCTCGTCATGGCTTACAAACAAGAAATTCTCTGGTTTCAAATCTCTATGCATCACACCCAAGGAATGACATATTTCCACAACTCCAACAATGACTCTTGCAAGCTCAGCGGCTTTCCTCTCCGTATAATGCCCTCTCTGGATAATTCTGTCGAACAATTCACCTCCAGCACAGAGCTCCATCACCACATACACAGCCACCGCGTCCTCATACGCATCAACGATCTGGATTACATTGGGGTTCCCCTCAAGGTGGTGCAATATCTGGATCTCTCTCCTGACATCCTCAACATCCTCCGGAGTGATCAGCTTCCTCTTAGCTATCGTTTTGCAAGCGTATTTCTTCCCTGATTCCTTCTCCACGCAGAGGAATGTCGTCCCGAATTGCCCCTGCCCTAACTTTCTACCCATGCTGTAGACTTCCTTGATGTTCCCTGTCTTCCTTCCTAAGACGGATTCCACCGAAAGTCCAGCACTTGTTGCCCGCTTCATGTGCCTCTGTCTGTCATTCTCAGTAGGGCCTCCTCCTCCATGAGTTGAAGTTTCAGGGGTGGTGGTTGTCGATTGTGATTTATGGGTTGATTCGGGGGGCGAGGAGGAGGGAGGATTAGGATTAGTGTTGTGGTTGTCCGAGGAGACATTGCCGCTGTCATCGGTAGCGGAGGAGGGGATAGGTTCTGCGAGGCCTTGACGGGGACGCCAGACGGCGCCGGTGACGGTTTCGATGAAGCCCGGTTTGGGCTTGGGTGGCTCTTCAGGGGGCGTGGGTTCAGAGCATTTATTACCCATTCAAAATTGGGAAAACGCGAGGGAGCTATTTGAAACTGCTGACGGCCAAAAGTCTGATTCCACCATTAGATCAAAAATCAGACAGAGAACATTGTTGTCGCAGACGAAAACAGATATCGAGAGGGGGAAGATACTGTTCAACACGACGATAACAATGAAAAGAGCAGGGATGATTCGTTTAATTATGAGATCAAAGGGGCAGCTCTGCGTCGACGAATCTCATCGAGTTCTCTCTTCTTCCATGCAGATCCTGCAATCAGAATGGTGGTGTCTTCTTTTTTGTTTTTTTCGTAAAAAAATAAAATTTTGTATAACTCTTTTTATTTTTAATCCCCTGAAGCCTATGTTTCGTGACACGTGTTCATTTACCGCCTGATTGCAATACTTGCAATTCTCATTTTTTTCCTGCTTTAGCAATTGTTCGCAACTCCATGTCTAGTTTCTTCAGTCTTGGGGCTTGTTGTAGTCGTGCTTAGAACGGATTGGAGTGTTAAGACATTTTGGTGCCTCTTCCTTATTTTCATTACATAACACTAATGTTCTGCTTTGTCATTCTGGGACTATAATTTAGTAAAATATTTCAATTTTGTTTTCATGGAACGTTGAAATATCATGACTTTACTCCATCTTACATTTATGACACGTTCTTATTTTATGAATTCTTTTACAAGTGATTTATTTTCGGAAATTAAGAAAATTCGAAATAATGTGACCCGTTTCTAATTTATTCGACAAATGCAACGTCCATGGATGTCCACCTTGAATCAAGACCAGGGCCGTCTCGATGATTTTCGGGGTCCCGTGCTAAAATCGAAAATGAGGTATCTTATAGAATTAAATTATCTAAAGATAAAAAATTACTAAATTAAAATATGTAAAATTAGACCCTTTAAAACATTCTATTTAAAATCATTTGGACAATTTATATTTTCTCATGACAAAATCTAAAATGAATAAATAAAATTGGGCCCCCAATAATTGAGGGCCTTGTTCCGTAGGTCAGCTTCCACGGCCCCAGAGCCGGGCCTGATCAAGACACCACCAACTGTTTTGTCAAACACGTTGTTGTGCACTTCAAAATGTTTATCAAACTCGGGTAGGGTTTTGAAGAGATAGGCTTCTTTAACCGTCTAAATGCATCTTGCTGCTCATCCGACCATACTCATGATTTGCCCTTCTTCAACAGATCACTCAAGGGCATCACCTAGTCAGCATATCTCTCAATGAACCGGCAATAGTAGTTCGCTAATCCAAGGAAGGAACGTAACTTAGAAACGTCTTTGGAAGCGGCCCAATCAAGAATAGTCAAAACTTTATAGAGGTCCTGTAATACCCCCATCCCACATCGGGATATGAGTTGTAATGTGAGTGGTTTATAATAATACATATGTGTTGACTACAACAACAGACCTTCCACTTTTCAGCCCAAGTGAGGATTGAGGGCCTAAAGTGGCTAGTTTTCAAGCCTGAATGGTTTGAGAGCTAGGTTGTTGGACAGTTACTCATATGGAGTATTACAAATGGTATCAGAGCCGACTCGGGACCGTGTCAGGATGAGCTACCCGACACCTACCGAGGAGGTCCATGGGACTTGGATGTTAGGCTTGCGACGAGGACGTCGCGTTCTTTGAGTGGGGGAGTATGTAATACCCCCATCCCACATCGGGATATGAGTTGTAATGTGAGTGGTTTATAATAATACATATGTGTTGACTACAACAACAGGCCTTCCACTTTTCAGCCCAAGTGAGGATTGAGGGCCTAAAGTGGCTAGTTTTCAAGCCCGGATGGCTTGGGAGCTAGGTTGTTGGACAATTGCCCATATGGGGTGTTACAGGTCCATGCAAATGGTCCCCTTGGCATCAACATGACCAAGAAAAGTAACTGTGAGGCGCAAGTGGTCTTGGAGGGTATAAGAAAAGTAATACACTGTTGGCATCAACATTTCTCTTTCTTGATATAAAGTTGATGCTCACGAAGTCTATCAAACACAAGTTTTACATGGCGCAAGTGGCACTAGTAGAAAAATACCCTAACACAGCGATTGTTTGGTACCTATGGCAGCGGTTGAAAACCGCTGCGACGGGTGCCGCCGCGGTAGGTGAACCGCGAGACAGAACATATCGAGAACGAAGAGGGAGAATGACAGAGTGGCGTGGCCTGGGAAAAAATAAAAAACTCTATCGTAGCGGTTCCTACTAAGAACCGCTGAGATAGGTCAGCGATAGAGTTTTTTTTTTTGAATGACCCTAGTGCAGCGGTTCTTATTAGGAACCGCTACGATAGGTGTGCGAGATTTTTAAAACCGGCCTATCTCAGCGGTTGTTATTACAACCTCAAAGTCATCAATATACTAGTATAATCTTGGAGGGTATTGCTATACATAACAATATCATCAAGATAGACAACCTCAAAGTCATCAATATACCCAAAATAAACATCGTTCATTAGATTACAAAAGGTCACGCGGAGTGTTTGTGGGCGTTGATTTTTGAACCCTTAAGTATTGAGCTTAAGGTTTTAGTGTTCAATTTACAATTAGAATAATTAACCCAAAATTATAGATTTAAATTTTAATTATTCTAAGTGACCCACACAAATCTAGATAGAGTCGCCACCTAAGTTTTAACCATTTAAATTTGGAAAAAAATATTATTACGATTTTTAGAGTAATGGGTTTAGGGCTTGATATGAATTTTTTAAGGGTTAAACTTCTTTCACTACCTATGAAATTTCTTTTCCTAACTGACATCATCATTTTTACTATAAAATTGCTTAATTCTCGTGAGTGTCTAATCTTTATTGATTTCCTTATCAAATCATTAAAAACTTAAACGTGCAACCGATGGAAAAATAAATGCCTACTAAAAAAACGATATGGACTAAGCTATGAATTAATTAAATAACTAATTCAAGAAAGGAAAAACAATAATAAAAAAACGTACCTTAATCTAGCTTCTCATGCCAGCTCAAATCGGACAAATTTTGCCCAGCCCCATTAAAACAATTGGTATCCGTACCTATGTGTTGCACCACGTCACTCATCTTTTCCTCTACGTATTACTTCATCCTGTTAATTCCACTTTCTTTTCTCCATGAGTCAGTAGAACAAAGAGGATGGATTGATGAAGGTAGTCAACGACAGCAAACCCGACATCTTTCCGGGCACGGATTTTGTGACGGATAGTAATTGTCCGTCAGCGCGACGGAAGACAAAATAGCCGATGAATTCATCTCACCTGGTGATGGATTGTTGTTTGTTTAACACATTATGCGTCATTTTCTATTTTATTTTGGAAAGATTTTTTTTGTCGATTGAAATATTAACGATAATTTAGAAATTGGTTGAATTCTAATTTTTTTCTTTTATAATAATTTAACAATATTTTTTTATTATTATAAAAACAAGTCACTAATGCAACTATTTATATGACCACATACACGACTAATATTTTCTTATTCTATTAATATGTTTCGTTTTCATATATATGTAAAAAAATTACTATACATCAATTCAAAAATAGAAATATTTTAATCAAACTAAATAAATTAAGAATTTAGATAAATATGAAAATATTACATCAAATAATTTGTAACAATTTATCTATGAAAATGTAAATTTTGTCAAAAATAGATTTTTTTTAAAAAGAAGTCAAAATACAGTCTAAGGTCAATGAGTCTAAACCCTAAACCACAAACTTAAAAACCATCATAGGAAAGCTAAAAAAATTACCATACACCACACACCCTAAAAACCACCGTAGGAAAGTTACCATGATTAATGAATACGTAAAATTTTCATGTAAACATAAAAACCATGGTTAATGATATGTAAAATTAGCTCCAACAACCAAGTTTATCATTTTCAAACGTTTATAGCTTTAAGGTTTATCAATCAGTCAAACTATGTAAACTGATAAATGCTAGAAAATATTCTTATACATAATGATTCGATGAGAGTGGCCAAGAGAAAGATATATATTAGTGTCATCGTTCTTAAAATTGTGATGGAAACGATTATAGAAGATTGTGTACATGTTTCTAATCATTTGTGGAAACGTTTATAAGTTATCGTGGATACGTAAAAATCAAGATTAATGAATACGTAAAATCGGCTGTAAAAACTCAGTTTATCGTTTCCAAACATTTATAGCCTTCAAGTTTATCAATCAGCCAAACTCTGTAAACTGATAAATGCAAAGAAATTATTCTTACACACCATAATTCGATAAGAATGGTTAAAGAATAAGATATAACAGTTAGTGTGGTCTTTTCTATAATAGTGATGGAAACGATTATATAAGACGATGTACATGTTTCTAATCATCAGTGGAAACATTTATGTGTTATCGAGTATACGTATAAACCAATGTTAACGAATACGTAAAATTGAATCCAACAATTCAGTTTATCATTTCCAAAACATATATACTCTTGAGGTTTATCAACCAGTCAAGCTTTGTAAACTGAAATGCTAAGAAAATATTCTTATATACTATGATTAGATAAGAACGGTCAAAGGAAAAGAAATATAACAGTTAGTGTAATGTAAAAAAATAGTGATGGAAACGATTATAAAAGGTTGTGTACATTTTTATAAATTATCATGATTACGTCAAAACCAAGGTTAACGAATATGTAAAATCGAATCTAACAACTCAGTTTATCGTTTCTAAACGTTTACAACCTTCAGGTTTCTCAATTAGCCAAGCTTTGTAAACTGAAAATTGGTAAGAAAATATTTTTATACACAATGGTAAGATAGGAATGGCAAAAAAAAACGATATATAACAGTTAGTATTATCTTTTTCATTATAGTGATGGAAACGATTATAGAAGGTTGTGTACATGTTTCTAATCACCAGTGGAAACGTTTATAAATTATCGTGGATACGTAAAAACCAAAGTTAACGAATATGTAAAATCAAATCCAACAACTCAGTTAAACGTTTCCAAACATTTATAGCCTTCACGTTTATCAATAAGTCAAATTTATGTAAATTGATCAATTTAAGAAAATATTCTTATACACAATGATTCGATAAGAATGGCCAAAAGAAAAGATATATAACAGTTAGTGTCATCTTTTTTTTTATAATAGTGTTGGAACCGATTATAGAAGGTTGTGTAAATGCTTCTAACCATCTTGTGGAAACGTTTATAAATTATCGCGGATACATAAAAATCGAGGTTAAATGAATATGTAAAATTGACTCCAACAACTCAGTTTATTGTTTTCAACATTTATAGCCTGCATGTTTATCAATCAATCAAGCTCTATAATATGATAATGATAAGAAAAAATATTTTTATACACAATGATTCGTACCTATAGCCCCACCTCTTTTGATAGATGGTTGAAATAGTTTTTTGAATTTTTTATTAACCAATTAATTTTTATTTTTACAAGAAGAAAGTTAATACATAAAAGTATATAATTTGACCACATAAATAGTTTTACAATTATATTAATTACTAAAACAAAAAATTAGAAAAAAGAAAAAGAAAGCAATGTAGTGCAAGCGTCTGCTCACATATTTCCTTGTCCTATTTTTTGGGAACTATCAAAGCTAACATGAACGCGCGTCACACACAATAGCAACCGGGTCTCAGTAGAAAAGTGTAAAGTAAGTGGGAGAGATTAACGTAATTGAATGGTTGAGATTGATTCCGTCGGTGACGGAAATTCTGTGTCCGTCACGAAATCTTCTCGCCATCTTTCCTACGTCTGAACCAGACAACTAACTACAAAACCATTCGACTGTCGAATGTCGTGAATGCCACCAGCCTTCTCTTCTCGTCCCCTCAGTGTTATCTTCTTCCGGATGGTGTTGTTGTTGAAATATTGAGAGAAGATAAGAAGAGATTGTATTGTTTGATTTTACTTGATAAAAAACTGTATACACGACTCCCTTTATATAGTGGGATAAGTGACTCACTACAACAATATATACCAACCAGGGCAATTTGTATAACATCAAGGGAGACAACATAAAATTTGCCTTCAAGCAGAGATCAAAGGGGGCGAGCATTTAGTTGCCTTGGATTGTGTGATCAATGGAGGCAAGTCAATCAGTCGCCTCTTTTGGTGAGATCAATGGGGACTTCTCTCTAATAACTCTAGAATTTTATAGAATAATATTAAATCTAGACACTTTCCTAATTCTTGCACTTTTCATGTCTAGCTTCCTCATAAATACAACACTTTAGAATATTTCTTAAACCTTTAACTTTTTCTTATTACCCATATAAATACAAATATCTAGAATCTTTCCTTATTATCAACTAATTAACTTTATTAATTTCAGCCCCTTAAAGTTAATTCCTCTGAACTCCAAGCATGGTGCGCAGCTTCATAAAAACATCTTGCTTCAGTGGTTTCGTAAAAATGTCTGCAACTGGGTCATGTGTCTTGACAAACTTGAACTCCACTTCATTAATGGAAACACAATCGCGAATGAAATGATACCTTGTGTCGATGTGCTTGCTCCTATCATGAAACACCGGATTCTTGGCTAAGGCTAAGGCGATGGTTGACTTGTTATCAACATAGATCTTTGTTGTCTCATCTTGTGGTGTCTTTAATTCTCTCAATAATCTCCTCAGCCATATAGCCTGACAAACACATGAGGTAGCAGCTAGATACTCAGCTTCACACGTAGAGAGAGTCACAATTAGTTGTTTCTTCGAACTTCAAGTAAAAGCAGTGTCTCCCATTTAGAATACAAAACCATTAGTACTCTTTCGGTCATCAATATCTCCTCCCCAATCACCGTCACTGTAGCCAACAAGCTTATACTCATCAGTGGATGAATAGAACAAACCATGATCAACTGTGCCCTTCAGATATCGTAGTATCCTCTTAGCTGCCTTAAAATGTATCACTGTTGGAGACTCTATGTAGCGACTAACGAGCCCAACCGTAATGAGTATATCGGGCCTTGTGCAAGTCAAGTATCTTAAACTTCCAACAAGGCTCTTATAAGTGGTAGGGTCCACTTGGTCTTTATCGTCATACTTGGATAACTTTATCCCACAATCAACTGGTGTATTCACGGGGTGACAGTCTTCCATCTTGAACTTCTTCAACACCTCATTCACATAGCTCTTTTAGGAGATAAAGATCCTATCATCCTTTTGATCTATCTCAATGCCAAGATAGTAGGACATGAGACCAAGATCCGTCATCTCAAACTCCTTGGTCATGATTTTCTTGAATTCTCCAAACAATTTTGGATTACTCCCTGTGAAGATCAAATCATCAACATATATGCAAACAAGTAAGATGTCCCCATTTTCACATATCTTCACATAGAGGGCGGATTCATGAGGGCATTTAATGAGCCCATTTCCTTGGAGATACTCATCAATTCGATTGTTCCAAGATCGTGGAGCTTGCTTCAAGCTGTACAAAGCTTTCTTCAACTTCAACACCTTTCCTTCATGGCCCTTGATCACGTAACCCTGAGGTTGTTCGACATACACCTCCTCTTCAATGACACCATTCAAGAATGCCGACTTCATGATGAGTGAATAAATGAGCATGTTTTAGAGGTATATTCATGTGCTTTATCAATGTTTTATCAACACTTTTCATGCTTATGTCATCACTCTAGCTAGTTTTCCTCTAGTTTTATGTTTTATTGGTGTTTTACACAAATATTGCTGAAAAAGAAGGAATAACATAGCTAGAAATAAATTAGACAAAGATACGAACGCGTGGGCACAAACGGATCCAAAATCGGAGCTAAAACGAAGAAGATACAACATGTTGAAATTGCTTCTGGACTGGACCGACCCACCGACCGACCCTAGGGTGGGTCATTCGGACTTAAAAATGCGATTTTCGGCTACCAAAATTGCTTCTGGACTCAACAGACCCACGGGACCAACCTAGGGTGGGTCAGTTGGTCACAAATTTTGCCCAGATTTGTCTTTTTTAAAGCAGAAAAAGAAAGAGAGAGATGGGGGATAGAGAAGCACGACCCAAAACGGAGAAAAGAGAGAAAAAGAGAGGAAAAGAAGGAAGAATAAGAAGAAGGGAAAGAAGAGGAAGAACCCCCTCACCATTGAAGCTCTTCTTCAACCTCCCATGGTTATTTCTTCTCCTCTTTGATCCCGGACCAGAGATAGAAGACAAAGTCCTCCCCGGAGTTCTCCCTGCACCACTCATTGAAGATAAGGATGTCTTCATCCTTAATTTTGAAGAGGAGGCTCCACCAAAATTTGATCCTCACACCAAGGATCAACAACCTCAACACTTCCCGAAATACCCCTAACATTTAAATAATTAAATAATGATAAATAAGTATTATTTAGGGGATTATTAAACCCTAAGAAAGTATATAAACACTTGGGCGTTAAAACGCACCTAAACTCCTTAAGGTCAAAAACGAGCGTTAAAGCCCGACCTTAAGATAAACAAGTTATATAAGCTATAAAATTCACACGAAGTTAATCAAGGATCATTATATGACCTTTAGAATACAGGACCTCATCTAAAACGTTGTAAAAATACAAAATGCTCGGGAGTCCCTTTAAGGGACCGAAAGTCTCGAAAGTCCCGGAAATACATTATAGGATGATGTAAAGCATCACACTTCATTCAAAATGCACCATAACACCTTATTAAACATTTAAGATGAAGTACTCACATTAAATTCTCAGTTAAACGCAAAGTGCTAGGAGATGCCTTATGGGGGTCCCATAAACACCCGGGAATGCCCCGGAGGAGTGCCGAGGTGGCATAAAGTCCTATATAAATTATTCTAAGAGTTCCTAACATCATTATTCAACATTATAAAGAGAATACTCAAGCTACTTTCTCAAAATAAACAAAGTGCTCGGACGAATTTCTTAACGCTCCTTTTTGCCCCGGTTAGCCCGGGAGTTGTGTTTTGAGTTGATATAACCCCATATAACTAAATGTAACACCTTAACATATTATTATTGACTATAAACAATGTTTATAAAGACTTGGAACTTATAGCGACTACTTATTTTCCAGAAAATCCTTAAAGCACAAAACGCACCTTCGGGTGTCACAAAAATGCGTTCTACGCAATTACCTTGAAGTTTTTGAGGAGCCACGAGTTGATAATATTAAAAGGGGATAAATTGACCATCTAAATCAATTAATGAAAGTACTAAATTCATAGTACAAGTGGGGGCGATTTTTGGGTCAAAAAGGTACCTAAAATCAGCATTTTTACCTTAAAACTTTCATCTTTTACCTTAGTATAAATGTACCAATTAAATGTTGTGACATATAACATGTTATAATATGGTCTTAGTAAAATATAGTGTGACAGGAATCAAGTCAAAAATCAATTCCAATTGACCTCCATGTTGGGCGCCATTTAGAGTGAATTCGACTAGGATTTTAACAAGAAAAATGTCTTATGGAATGGTGACTCATCTAGCATGTGCCATAGGATAATATGTCAAATAAACTCAGTCAAAAGGGGGTACCAATTACCGATTTCCTGCAACAAAACAACAAGAATAAGTTAGGGAAAAAGCCATGGGAATTAAATACATAAAAGGACAACCTAGATATACTATATACCATGTGCTAGTATACAAATAAATCAACCCATGTTACTAGCCATGGGGCTGCCGATTTCATATGGGAAAAGAAGAGGTTGATTGCCTCATTAATTAGTCAAAAGAATACACTACCTAACTAAGCATAATTCATGGTCAAATATAGACAAAAATCAAGTGACATGCTACATCACCCATTACCGATTTTAAACAAGGAAATAAGGTTAGTTTGCCTTATTAAAATCAAGCTAAATCATCTACCAACCTAGGCATGTGATCATGTTTCAGTTGACAAAGAAAATCAAAGGCCTACAACAGCACATTACCGTAAACAAACATGAAATAGAAGACAAGTTAGTATTGATATGCAACTTAGAAAAATGCTAAAGAATTACATCTACCTACCTAGCTCTTGTCTTCTTCTTTCAATTATCAAATAAGGCTTCCTATTCTCTTGCCAATCAGCCGAAAGGGTGCACCAATTATGAGCATTTTATTGAGCCAATAATCAAAGGAATAAACAAAGGAAAAGTCTAGTCAAACTTGGCTTGTTTTATCAAAAGAAATTCATTCATTTCTTGCCTTAATACCTCACGGCACCTTGCCATTCTCTTTGCCCCTCTTCCACCGAATTGTGTAAGTCTCCTATCCTCTCTTTTCCTTCTTCATTTGTTAGTTAATTCCTTAGAGCTTCAAAGCTCCATTAATGGTGTATTAAGTTCTAACACCATTTCCTATGTAATTTCCTAGTTAAATCTACTAAGTTTTGAAGCAAGAATCATCCTAGCAACTAGCCAAGATTTCGCCAAGCATTAGTACTCCAAGGAGGTTCCTAGATTCAACAACAACACAAGGAACAACAAGATCAAGTTAAGGTATATTTTCATGTTGAAAATCTTGGTAAAATACCCTAAGATCATTGCCGAAAATTATGAACTTCTAAGCTAAGGGTTTCTTCATTATTTCATGAAGGAAACTTAGATCTACAATCATCTCAAGGTCTACCGAAAATTCCTTGAAAAATTCGTAAGGTAAACTCTTGTAAAACTACTTCAAATCTTATTTATAAATTCTTGTTAGAAGTCTAACAAATGGATCTCCTATATATTTATAAGGAGGCCGAAAGTTCTTCAAGAAAATACCATTGGAGGAGCTTGGAACTCAAGGAGAAATCAAGTACAAGAATTGTCTTGATTTAAGGAGTAAGTTTTTATAATTAAGGTTTATTAAGTTTAAGCTTGATTTAAGCTTCAAACTTTGGTATAAAAATTATGTATAACCCCTAAATAAATTAAGGCCGAAAATATTGGGTTATAATGTCAAGAAAATAATTTATAACATATAAGGTAAGATTATTACCTTAAGGTATAAATTGGTGTCACAAAAATTAAAATATGATACATATATATATGGGCCGAAATATCTAAGAACTAAATGTTCTGTTTTGAGTTTATAATCATTCTAAGTCATTAGCATAATTTTTAGAAGTGTTATATGGCTTATATACATTTATATATACATATTATAAAGTTTAAATCAAGTTTTAAAACCATATGGTAAAGGTTTATAAAAACCGAGAGCAAAATATATTATTTGGGTGATTTTCAAAATATATAAGTATATTAACTTATATTATAAATTTTGGGAACATTAAAAATAGCTACAAGTATTTATGTGGCTAGTTTATAATATTATGTGGCTAAAATGTAAATTTTGATACGTTTAGTGTATTATATGTGATTGCCGAGAACTAAAGGAGTTATTTGGTATAATTATGTTATAATATAAGGTAGGAATTAATATTATGAATTTTGGTGAATTTAAATAAGTGTTTAAGTGTTAAAATAACATTTTATAAAGTTTTGGGGTTATTTTGTAATTATTGGAAAGTTTAGGAGTATAGCCGATAATACATATGAATTTATGGGTATATTGAAGTATTATTTATGAAATTAAGTCTTGGTCAAAGTGTTGACCAAAAACTTTGGGTTAAAATGATTTACGACATAAAATATTAAGTTTATAAAGTTTAAGGGTGGATATGTAATTTATGAAAGTATAAGGGTAAAACTGAATTTAATTTAGGGCGAATACATAATTTGCAAAATTACAAGGACCATTTCGGTATTTAAAGAAATTGAATATTAAAACTATAGTTATAAGTTAATATGTAACTTATATAAAGTTTTAGGGGTTAAAATGTAATTATGTGAAAGTTAATATGTAAAACCGAATTGTAAAGGGGCGAATTCATGATTTATAAAATATATGGGTCATTTCGGTTATTTAAGATAATTAGAAATTAAAACTATAGTTTATAAGTTAATATGTAACTCATATAAAATTTTGGGATTTAATTGTGAATATAAGAGAATTATAGGTTAAGACCGAAAATGATTGAGGTCATTTGGTAATTTATAAAAATTGATATATTTGCTTTGCAATTTCCGAAAGTTAGTATGAATAATTAATGAATTATAAAAGATATATGGTTAATTGGTAAATTATAAAAGTTGTTGGGTATAAAATATAAATACCGAATTAATAAGGTTGGTTTTGTAATTTAATAAAGAAAGGAAGTAAAACTAGGTAATATAATGTATTATGGTATACTATGGAGTATAATATAAAGTTTATAAAATAATTGTGGTTATAATAAAAATGACCAAAGGATATAATATAAAGAATAAGTGGAAACAATTATGAGTATATAATTATGGAAATGGAAATATACTACAAGGTGGAAATTCATTATTACATGTGGGAATCACATAAAATAATGAACTAATGAACTATCTAGAGCCACTGTTAAATAACAGGGAGAAATAAAGAACATACAGAGTTATTATACAACGAGTATAAACGCTACAATGACAGTACTGTAATATTTAGTGAATAATTATATTAATATTACCCGGTATTGCATGTTTATATAACAACTTACGGGAAGGAACTACTGAACAGGAATTTGTCAAGCTAGCAGTTACTTGGTGAACGGTATGTTAATTGTGTGGTCTGAATGTCCTAAGGATTTTCCTAAGGTCCAGACGTTATGTGTTGAATTGTTTAAGAGCGATATCTGTGATTTTATGTATATGATATTGTATACTGTATTGCTCAACACGGTTGCGTTGTATTTTTACGCGAACGTCTTATGACTGGAAGTTTATACATCTAAACTGGAACAAGACTAACTGACCTTTAGGTATTATTAAACCTAACTGATGGTCAACTGTCATAGTCTTAACTCAAGGATTGGTTATTGTACCACTGACAAAGGGCTAACTTATAAAGAGAGGAATCCAGACTGTTTCGACTTTCTGGTTGCGCATCGTGATCACTACGAGAGACTTCAATGGGGAGTCACTCAAGGAATCCATTGTCCACATTCGACGATGGCGGAGGGCACTACCGTTGGTGCACAGGTTTGACCGGATCGGTCAGTTATTTATCCAGGGCCATAAGGTCAGCTGGTAACGGTTCCATTGGAACCCAGGGGACTATCGTCCATTAATAAGTTATTAAGGGTTGTCTTGACATGACGCCTGAGGTGGAATTTAATTGGAAAAGGTTAAGTGATTGGTTTGAAGGATAAGGGCCAGGTGGCCAACTAACAAGTACAGTTTAATACGCGTATCTTGTTTGGTTATTGTTATGGATTATTGAAGTGTGATTATTGGTTATTGCTATGGATTATTGATGTGTGGTTATTTGTGTTGTGTACTATTGTACATTGATGTTTACAGGTGATTTGTTATGTGATTGTTTAATGTTACAGTTATTACTGTTAACATTGTAAACCGGTCATTCATGTAAAGAATCTAATATCAAGATGACTAAAACGACTTAAGGAATCTAGATGACTTAGGACTACATTTAGCATACCAGTATTTCGATTGCTGAGCCCTTCAATGGGCCAAACATTTCAGATTACTGAAGAAGACTCAAGCCGGAGTGCGGGGCACAGGGTAGCTGATGGTTTAAATAAAGAACTCTTTAAGTTTGTTATGTATTGTATTAAGGAGATGGTTGTATCCAGTTAGTTGCTCATTTAGTTTGGATTTGGTTTGTAATAATTAGAGTGCTCAGTATCTGTTCATCACAGCGTGAGGAGTTGAGATTGTTGGAAGGAGTAAGGATGCCTTGTTACTCACAAGGGTGAGTGACGGCGTGTAACACCAAGGTAGATAGTTTTATTTTCCGCTGCGAATTATTATTTATTATGTTACGACTTACGACGTTATTATAGGTTTAGGATTAGGGGTGTTACAAAAAAGTGGTATCAGAGCGTAGTTACGCTCTGATGAAGGATACTGAGTCAAGAACATGAGCATGGGAATATTGGGATTCGGGGAAACGTCTGTGAGGATTCG
The DNA here is from genome assembly GCA_023374045.1 of Limonium bicolor. Taxonomy (NCBI): domain Eukaryota; kingdom Viridiplantae; phylum Streptophyta; class Magnoliopsida; order Caryophyllales; family Plumbaginaceae; genus Limonium; species Limonium bicolor. The sequence continues at coordinate 159,781,314 of CM041777.1, read as the reverse complement.
TGACCTAGAAAAATCTAGGAATATCTTTATTGCTAGTGGTTAACTCTCTTATATATTTGTGATTGTGTATGAAAAACGGTGTAGCAACCGAGTAGTAATAATAACATACTATAGATGTCGACAAGTGGAAGACCATGTGGAGGCAGCAGTGGACGCGGTGGCAAGACACCGGCAGATGTTCCAGAGGTACCAGGCCTAGCAACAGCCATGGCAGCCTTCGCGCAGCAACTAGGAGCTCAACTTACGGGAGCCATACCCCACCCGCCGCAGCCCAGAGAAACCAACTGGTTGAAGAGCGTTGCAGACGCGAGAGTACCGACTTACTCAGGGGAACCGGACCCCGCCGCACTGGAGAAGTTCATTGTAGAGCACCAGAAGGCGTTCAAGGCTGTCAGATTTCCAGAAGACCAGAAAGTCGACATCGCCGTGTACAACCTGAAGGACGCAGCAGATATTTGGTGGTGGTCTGTGGAGGGCCACCATAGAGCTACACTGGACTTTGGATGGACAACGTTTGTAGAAGTGTTGCGGGAGAAGTACTACCCCGAACACCTAAAGCAGAGAAAAAGGCAGGAGTTCGAGACCTTAATCCAGGGGAGTCAAACAGTTGACCAATACTACGCACGGTTCATCGGCTTGTTGGATTACATACCAGGAGTCGACTACTCCGACACTGTGAAGATCCAAAAGTTTAGGGGAGGTTTACAATTTCGCATCCAGGGCGCGATGGGAGCAATACGTTTCACTACCTTACAAGAATGTTATGACGCCGCATCGGCAACAAAATTAATGCTACAGTCCAGGGATGAGGCGCAGGGAAAGAAGAGAAAGAGTACTGAAAGGGAAGATGGGGGAACAACCTCTGGCGGATACTACAAGAAGGAGAGGAAATTCTTTGATAAGAGGAAGGGGCGGAAGGACTTCCATGGTCAGAAGACGAAGGAGCAGGTTCCTCGTCTGACCGGCCCAGCCATTGATGCACAACCACTGAGATCAGCACCACCTAGGAGCAATGAGCCAACCCAGCACCACTACTACTGTAAGCGCTGTGGAAATGATCACCCAAGAGTAGATTGTTTAGGAAGGAAGGTGGAGTGCCGCTATTGCAAAAAGGAAGGCCACCGGGAGTACGAATGCTTTTCCAACCCAGCAAGCAGGGCTTACAAGGGAGCTAGAGGTTCACAGAGAACACCAGCTACTGAGGCGGGCGGACCAAGAGGAGGTCAAGCGCCGCAGAACAACACCTATACTAGAGGACCGGCAGGACAGCCATCCTCATCCGGGAGTCAGAAGGGAAAGGAGATAGTTCCAAGAAGAAACACCCTGTACACAGTGGGAACTTCAGGCGCTGAAGCTAGCGCTCAGCGCGAAACCGGTAAGCCTAGAACCTAAACCAAATGCATGATGCATGAATGTGTGTTTATAGTTATTAGTCGATGAGACTTTATGTGTTTAGTAAGTATCAAAATTTAGAGAGACCTAACTTAGGTAACCTCTCACCTAATGGGATACTTCGACATTTGTTTTCTCTTACCTATGAGACCGAGGTCACCTGAGCCTATGAGCGAAGGTCGGGAATATTTAGAGGCAGAATGCTAAGTACTTCGACCCGGCATGATCCTACTCAAGAAATACTTAACTATAGATGAACAAATAGCCACTATAAATGAATGTGGAACTTTGGGGATAAGCCTTGGAGGATTTTATATTCCAGGACATGGGAGTGGATCAAAACTTAAATTATATATGATGTGTATGGGTAAGGATTGGGATCCACATGCTACGTTATATAGTGAAGTAAGAAAGGTAGATGGAGCACGAGTTCCAAGGATACCCGATAGTTTCCAAACTTTGGTAACAGAAGCGGTCAAAATTGCACAACAATTAGAAACCAACCACATACCAAACATTGAAGCTAATGCTGAGTGTGAGATAGTACAGTGAGGTATAGTAAGTTAGTTTTTGCTTGGTTCGCCGAAGGGCGTTATCAACTGTCCAAACTTACAGTAACTACAAATTATGACCTGCCTAAATGACGAGCAGATGTCATGAAAAGGAATACCTTAATTAATATGGAATACTTAAGACTACATGAATTGTCAAAAGGGTTTGTTGAAGACCTGCACGTGAAGAGCAAACACTGAATTTTATGGGATACCCAGGCACCAAGCTTACCGCCCAGTGTGGGACTGGAAAAATCTTACAATCCCTTATTAACTTCACGAGGAGATAGTGCGAAACCTTGAAATATGACAATAGAGAAGCAAAATCTCAAAATGTATAACTAAACATCCATTATGGATAAGCACGGGTTTTAAATACCTGAGCAAATACCAAGGGTCTCAGCTAGTATCAATATAGTGACAGTGCTGGACTCCTAATTAATTAAGGGAAGAGAACAAACTTGGAATCTATATTTTCTGAAGTCGGGAGAACTACCTAATTAGCAATACCAAATGCTACATATATATATATATAATTTGGAGGTTGTAAGCCTAAACTTTTGAGGAGTATTGATATAATTCAGAGGGTTAAGAACCAAGAAAATATACCTACCCTATTTTGAGGCACACGCCCCACACTATCCTTATGGTTATATACGAGCATATGTCTTCTATGACAGCTCAATTTATGAATGCGAATAAAGAGCGCAAGAAATCAAATAAGGTTAACCCCTATGTAGTATAAATTTTAATATAAACATGGTAACGAATAACTCTCCTTGACACTTAAAATGAAGGTAGTATAAGTTATATTAAGAGTTTGAATTAATATATACACTAAAAGTCGGTGGAAGTTAAATTTAAAAGTAGGAAAACATACCCCTTGGCTTGTAACAATTATTTTACTCGTAAACCTTCCTAACGTTATATACTAATCCCTGTGATTCTAAATCCTCTATTTGATACACCTAATCGACCTATTTTTGGAAGCCATTGAGCTTGTGGATTAACCACGATTCTAAGAGATAGAAACAAACAATAAGCTTTGATTGTCCTATTACCAACCGTAGGATTCAAACTGGAAACACTTAGTTTAAGATGGTACTAATATTAGGAGATACTTAACCTAGGCTGAACATATGGTTCACCTGATTCATGGAGTTTAGATGGAATAAGAAAAAGCCAAGCTTTAAGGTGGAGGAAATAATACTTTATGGAACTGTAATTGTTGATCGAGTTATGGAAACTTTTCCTTGGAGTCTAACTGTGACTGTCTTTGTTCCATGTAATGATAACCAAAGTGTAGGCAATAATTAAGCCCTGGTGAGTTAAATACTAGATGAGCCATTAAAGAGAAGAAGGTATTCTAAGGTATCCAAGTCCATAACTGAATTTATTACTTGTATGATGGATTTAAGAGTTAAAATGATTGATGAATATAATTATTAGACAGTATGTGCCTAGAGGTTTTGATACGAATTTACCTTTTATGCCAAGAGGAAAAACTGGCTTCCCCGTTTGGTGATTTGATCAAAGGAACTTAGTTCCGGGGATTAAGGAATACACTAGATTCAAGTATAGGTTATAACAATTATGAGAATAGTTGTATAACAGTCAAGGAAAAATGTACATGTAGTACTCACCACGTCACAAAGTTTGATAAGATAAAATTTGGAAAATGACAATTGTGTGATTGTTTGATATTTGACGTGGGAGGTCGAACTTGATCCTGGTCAGATCAGGGAAAACCAAACACAAAATAGAGTGGAAGGATAGTTCAACACTGATGCTGACCCCGTCAGGGATGGATGATTCCTGAGACTCCCTACAAGTGGTCACAAATATTTCTGTGATACGTAAGTATTTATTCTTAAATCTAATATAAAATTTGACTAATAAGCATATGAGATGTAGAAGGTAAATTAAGAGTTAAGTTGTCCAGGTTACCCTGAGGAGATTAAATAGCTAAATCAACTCCGCGTATATCAGAAAAATAGTCAATTGTGAGGGAAATACTGACTATTATTATTCCATGAACCATGTTAATAAATTAAATATGAGATCAAGATATAATTACCTATAATAAGAGTATTCTCAAGCTAGCTTCTAAGTATGGCCATATTGCCATCTGAAGGGAAATATCGACTTTAAGTCTTTCTTTATGAATTCAAACCCAATATATTAAATGGGAACCTACCTATAAGCATGGTAGAATATAAAGGGTAGAAACATTATACTAATACTCACATGAATTGATTCACAACCGCAAGAACATGTTCAATTGAGAAGAAACTGTACCTTATTAGAAACCTTAGCGGGAACCCTACTGTGGTATAACCGATGAACAGACGATAGTAATCGTGTATGTACTACCGATAATTGGTGAATCAATAATATCAAGAAATCTTTCTATAATATACATAAGATGCACGGCTCGACCATAGCTCATACTCTAATAGTAAACACAAATACCAGAATCACAAGATGATGACCTGAAGATCAAAGAGAGGGATTTTAAGTATGCCCCAATATTAATACAAGACCCGAGCGCCGACAATTACAACTACAAGAGGCGATTAATGAAGTGTGTTACACACGATAGTTTAAACAAGCCATGAGATAATATCGGCAACATACAAAATGGTAGATCACCTTCACCCATACATATGGGATTCAAATATAAAAGCATACTAATGCACTATGGAACATGTCAGAGAATGCATAGATTCTTGGAGGCTATACCTCGTAAACAAACAGAAGTCATATGCTGATGTCCGTAGGAGAGACCTCGAGTTCGCAGTAGGCGATCGAGTCTTCCTTAGAGTTTCACCTATGAAGGGAATTTTAGATTTGGGCAGAAGGGCAAGCTTAGCCCGAAGTATGTAGGACCGTACCTTATTACAGAGCGAGTGGGCCTATTAGCTTACAGATTAGATTTACCTGTTGAGCTTGGGAGAGTGCACAATGTGTTTCACATTTCACAGCTAAAGCAGTATGTGCCTCACCCATCACATATCTTAGAGCCCGAGACACTCGAGCTAGATCCTACACTTAGATATGAGGAGACCCCAGTTCGCATTTTAGACTCCAAGACTAGGGAGACCAAGAACAAGACTATCAGAATGGTCAAGGGTCAGTGGTCAAACCATGATATTGAGGAGGCGACATGGGAGTTAGAGGACTCCATGCGAGACAAGTATCCAGCACTTTTCTCTTAGTTTTGTGTATACTTATGGGGGTACGTGGGCGTAACCCTTTTAAGGGGGGTAGAGCACCACATGCGACTTGCATATCTGCAGTCTATACTGGTTTGTCTATGGTGATTTGTGTTTGTGTATGGTTATTTGTGTTTGATTGTTGCGCATGTGTGCAATTGGTTGAATGGTTATTGATATGTGTTCTATGTAACACTTGGATGGTTATTGTTGTGTCCTATGTGACACTTGAATAAGTTATGGTTGTGTTCTATGTAACACTTGGTTATTGATATGTCCTATGTGACACTTGGATGATAATTGATGTGTTCTATGTAGCACTTGGCTGATTAATAAAAGTACACTTATTTACTTGACAGTATATTCATTCCTAATGCAATCACACAAAAGATTTACTGCCAAGAGTTTACGCCTCTGCACTCTGTAGGACTGAGTGTTTTGGTATTGCACTTGTGCAGTGATGACCTAGTGGGATAGCTAGGAAGTTGGGACACTTATTTGCTTTACAATATTTATCAAGTACTTATGCTATAATTACATTGATTATCATGAGTAAGGTTATATGTGTGTACGAATTGCATACACTTGGATTACAGATGGAATGTAGAGGTGTCAATGTAGTATTGACACCCAGGAATGATAAGCATACAGAGAATAAAGACGAGAAACTTGATTCCATATGATATGTAAGTAGAAGTTATGACTTCGGGACGAAGTCCTTTTAAGGGGGGTAGACTGAAATACCCCTAACATTTAAATAATTAAATAATGATAAATAAGTATTATTTAGGGGATTATTAAACCCTAAGAAAGTATATAAACACTTGGGCGTTAAAACACACCTAAACTCCTTAAGGTCAAAAACGAGCGTTAAAGCCCGACCTTAAGATAAACAAGTTATATAAGCTATAAACTTCACATGAAGTTAATAAGGATCATTATATGACCTTTAGAATACAGGACCTTATCTAAAACGTTGTAAAAATACAAAATGCTCGGAAGTCCCTTTAAGGGCCCGAAAGTCTCGAAAGTCCCGGAAATACATTATAGGATGATGTAAAGCATCACACTTCATTACAAATGCACCATAACACCTTATTAAACATTTAAGATGAAGTACTCACATTAAATTCTCAGTTAAACGCAAAGTTCTAGGAGATGCCTTATGGGGGTCCCATAAACACCCGGAAATGCCCCGGAGGAGTGCCGAGGTGGCATAAAGTCCTATATAAATTATTATAAGAGTTCTTAACATCATTATTCAAAATTCTAAAGAGAATAATCAAGCTAATTTCTCAAAAATAAACAAAGTGCTCGGACGAATTTCTTAACGCTCCTTTTTGCCCCGGTTAGCCCAGGAGTTGTGTTTTGAGTTGATATAACCCCATATAACTCAATGTAACACCTTAACATATTATTATTGACTATAAAAAATGTTTATAAACACTTGGAACTTATAGCGACTACTTATTTTTCATAAAATCCTTAAAGCACAAAAACGCACCTTCGGGTGTCACAAAAATACGTTCTACGCAATTACCTTGAAGTTTTTGAGAAGCCACGGGTTGATAATCTTAAAAGGAGATAAATTGACCATATAAATCAATTAATGCAAGTACTAAATTCATAGTACAAGTGGGGGCGATTTTTGGGTCAAAAAGGTACCTAAAATCAGCACTTTTACCTTAAAACTTTCATCTTTTACCTTAGTATAAATGTACCAATTAAATGTTGTGACATATAACATGTTATAATATGGTCTTAGTACAATATAGTGTGACAGGAATCAAGTCAAAAATCAATTCCAATTGACCTCCATGTTGGGCGCCATTTAGAGTGAATTCGACTAGGATTTTAACAAGAAAAATGTCTTATGGAATGGTGACTCATCTAGCATGAGCCATAGGATAATATGTCAAATAAACTCAGTCAAAAGGGGGTACCAATTACCGATTTCCTGCAACAAAACAACAAGAATAAGTTAGGGAAAAAGCCATGGGAATTAAATACATAAAAGGACAACCTAGATATACTTTATACCATGTGCTAGTATACAAATAAATCAACCCATGTTACTAAACATGGGGCTGCCGATTTCATATGGGAAAAGAAGAGGTTGATTTCCTCATTAATTAGTCAAAAGAATACACTACCTAAATAAGCATAATTCATGGTCAAATATAGACAAAAATCAAGTGACATGCTACATCACCCATTACCGATTTTAAACAAGGAAATAAGGTTAGTTTGCCTTATTTAAATCAAGCTAAATCATCTACCAACCTAGGCATGTGATCATGTTTCAATTGACAAAGAAAATCAAAGGCCTACAGCAGCACATTACCGTAAACAAACATGAAATAGAAGACAAGTTAGTATTGATATGCAACTTAGAAAAATGCTAAAGAATTACATCTACCTACCTAGCTCTTGTCTTCTTCTTTCAATTATCAAAGAAGGCTTCCTATTCTCTTGCCAATCAGCCGAAAGGGTGCACCAATTATGAGCATTTTATTGAGCCAATAATCAAAGGAATAAACAAAGGAAAAGTCTAGTCAAACTTATTGTTTTATCAAAAGAAATTCATTCATTTCTTGCCTTAATACCTCACGGCACCTTGCCATTCTCTTTGCCCCTCTTCCACCGAATTGTGTAAGTCTCCTATCCTCTCTTTTCCTTCTTCATTTGTTAGTTAATTCCTTAGAGCTTCAAAGCTCCATTAATGGTGTATTAAGTTCTAACACCATTTCTATGTAATTTCCTAGTTAAATCTACTAAGTTTTGAAGCAAGAATCATCCTAGCAACTAGCCAAGATTTCGCCAAGCATTAGTACTCCAAGGAGGTTCCTAGATTCAACAACAACACAAGGAACAACAAGATCAAGTTAAGGTATATTTTCATGTTGAAAATCTTGGTAAAATACCCTAAGATCATTACCGAAAATTATGAACTTCTAAGCTAAGGGTTTCTTCATTATTTCATGAAGGAAACTTAGATCTGCAATCATCTCAAGGTCTACCGAAAATTCCTTGAAAAATTCATAAGGTAAACTCTTGTAAAACTACTCCAAATCTTATTTATAAATTCTTGTCAGAAGTCTAACAAATGGATCTCCTAAATATTTATAAGGAGGCCGAAAGTTTTTCAAGAAAATACCATTGGAGGAGCTGGGAACTCAAGGAGAAATCAAGTACAAGAATTGTCTTGATTTAAGGAGTAAGTTTCTATAATTAAGGTTTTATTAAGTTTAAGCTTGATTTAAGCTTCAAACTTTGTTGTAAAAATTATGTATAGCCCCTAAATAAATTAAGGCCGAAAATATTGGGTTATAATGTCAAGAAAATAATTTATAACATATAAGGTAAGATTATTACCTTAAGGTATAAATTGGTGTCACCAAAATTAAAATATGATACATATATATATTTATATATATATGGGCCGAAATATCTAAGAACTAAATGTTCTATTTTGAGTTTATAATCATTCTAAATCATTAGCATAATTTTTAGAAGTGTTATATGGCTTATATACATTTATATATACATATTATAAAGTTTAAATCAAGTTTTAAAACCATATGGTAAAGGTTTATAAAAACCGAGAGCAAAATATATTATTTGGGTGATTTTCGAAATATATAAGTATATTAACTTATATTATAAATTTTGGGAACATTAAAAATAGCTACAAGTATTTATATGGCTAGTTTATAATATTATGTGGCTAAAATGTAAATTTTGAAAAGTTTAGTGTATTACATGTGATTGATATGGAAGAGACGGAACTCCGGGTTCAAGTTATTTACATTTGATAGATCTTGCAATTCCCTCTATTTAATTTGAGACACAGACTGGCAAATTCCTAAAGTTCTCTTAAGGACTAAATCCTAGTCTCTTAAGAGCGCATCTACCAGAACGTGCAAATTCTAATAAAGAGATAAGCACAGCACATGCAGATGGATAATCACGAGGTGACTAGAAAGATTAAAAAAATAGAAAATGGAAGAATGATTGACTATCTGATTGTTTGAATTGAAGTGGGAGGTGGAACTTGATTTGCTAGCGATCAAGGAAAACCGAACATAAATTAGGGTGGAAGGATAGTTCAACACTGATGTTGATCACATCAGGGTTGGATGACTCTTGAAGCTCCCTATAAGTGGTCACAAGAAATCACGCTAAGAATAGGTGTAATTAGTATAAATTGGAATTGGAGTTGTATCGAGTTTTCAAAAAGAATTTCCAAATGGTTTTCGCAAAAAGGATTTTCCTTCAAACTTGAGAATGAGGACCGGTTTTGAAACCACTATCACCCGCCGATGGCTGCGGCCTTAAGTCTTGATGACCAGTTGAACGGTGGGTGTATATTAGTTTTGAAACCACTGCACTGGATGAGCAACGTCCTAAGTTGACCGGTAGGACGGTGGCAGTGTGTGCTTTTTCTAAGGGCAGCAGGACGTAGAGAAGTCCTGTGTCTGGATGACAGGTGAGTGCCTGAGGATATCTAGATATGCAAATATTTTGATCAGAACCAAAGGGCCCGTGGGCCAGAGAGAGTGAGTGCCCCTTAGTCATGAACGGCCGTGAACCAGAAAGCGTAAGTGTTCAGCGTGACCGGTACTTGCGGGATCGGCAGTGTACTACTCGATATGGGATTCGAGGATTGTAGTGCCTTCTTGTCTTCGGACCGACCCCATGAAGAGAATACAAAAGAGTATTTTTGATGGCTATACATGCTAAGACATGTTGTGTGGTATGTGTAGCATACATAGAGACCGACTTGAGGAGTCGGTAAGGTTACATAGATTATAACCTTCGCATAGTATGCCTATGTGACTAACAATATTAGATTCACCAACTTTGAGGGCGAAGTTGAAATACCCCTAACCTTAAAAACATAATTAAATGATCTATTAATGATCTAAGATGGTTAATAAACATCTTAATACCATTGGGGGACAATCTAAAGATCTCAACAAGGCAAAACATGCCTTAAGATCTGTAAAGCCAAAAAATGTGCTTTAAGACACCATAGAGATTGTATGACCTCAAATAGGATCCAAAGTGGATTCCTAAGTATTATAATGAAGTAATGAACATTATAAAACCATTCTCAAAGGAAACCAAGCTCTAAAACATGTTCTAACACAAAATATGCTTTAAAATTCCTTAAAGCACGTTTTTAAGAAAATTGACTTTCTGAGTGGGTTTTGAGTGGTGTTAAGCATTGGATTAGACCTTGTTATACTAATGTACTATAATGTACCACATTATAAGGTATAAATCCAAGATTTCAAAAAAAAAAATCAGAAATATGGCATTCATTTGTGAATAGTAACCCAAATAGAGCATTTTTAAGCAAAATTGACTAAGTCAAGTCAATGGTCAATACATGACTCATCTTTATCCTTATGAAGTCGGCAGCATAGAGCATGGAGGACAGAACATTCAACTTTATACAAAATATCTAGCCAATTTGGTGAATCACCATTTACTATTCCATTTTCTACTTTTCATTCATTAAAACACATTTTCTTTCTTTCTCTTTCTTCTTGTCCCATTCCAGCCAAGCCATAGGCAGTTGATGAACCTCTCAAGCTATGTTCTTGAGCATTCAAGGCAAATCAATCTCTTTTCCACCTAAGGTAATGGTTTAAGGCATATTTTAGCTCTTTTTCTTCATCTCTTCATCACCTACACATGGAGCTTATAATCTATCACTTTCCATGGCTTATTCTCAGTGTTTTAAACCTTGAACAAGAGCCAAACTCGGCTGAGGCAAGCTATGGGACCATGGTGGTCAAAATTTACATTATAAGGTAAAAACATACCTTAAGGATTTCTATTCTCCATCCGGTTTTATCCTTCTGATTTTTATGAGTTTATTCACTCATAATCTTCATATTTTCATGTTAATTCAGTTGGTTAACCATTTGGAGCAAGGGTGGCCGAAAATCAAAGGAAATATCATTCTTTAAGGCATTTTGCTAAGGTAAAACCTATTACCACGGCAGCTTGTTGTTGTCTAGCTATTCCCCATGTTTTTATGGTGAATTTAACACCATTTGGTGTGTTCAATCCAGGCCGAGACCCTTTGGAGACTACCTTGCATTTTTAAGGTGATTTTTGCCTTAAATCTTACATTTAATTGTTCTTTATGGTTAGCTCATGCTTGGAGTGTAACCATATCTTATTTTGGTGTATTAAAAATGTGTGAGTGCTGTGGTGATTTTTCCTCCAAGCTGCCGAATGGATATAAGGGCTTTAAGTACATAAATCAAGGTATAAACACCTTAAACTTATGATTTTATGATTTCTTAGCATATATAAATTATGTGCCGAGAGTGGAGGTATTTATATGGGTGATTTTAACCTAAGTATGGAAAAAATGACTTAGATAAATTAAGCTAGTCATTTAAGTGGTTTATTTAACATAATGGTCAAATTATGACATTATGTGGAAAAAAAGTATAGTAAGGCCGAGAGCTTATATTATATTTTGAGCTATTTATGTGTAATTTTATGTTATAAAGCAAAGTTGTAATAAGGCCATGTCATTAGGCCATCTTATTTAAGTTTAAAAGCTTAATTAATTTATGTTATGCACTTACTATTAAGTAAGGGGTCAAAGCCGTAAATAATCAAACATTAGAGGGCTGTAGGTGAATATAGCCGAAAATTGGGATTTAAAATGTATTTAAATAAAAATTATAAGATTTTATAAAGTTTTGGGTGAAATTGTAAATATTGGAAAGTTTGGGGTAATCTATGTAATTACCGAGAAAGTGGGGTCAAAATGATGTTTGGAAGTCAAACATTGACCAAGCAAAAGACTTTGACCAGATTTGATGATTTATTAATTTAATTATCAAATTATACTAAGTTATGTATTAAAATGTAAAAATTACATAACATATGGGTATATAGGTGATTACCGAAAGTTTTGGGTATGAAATGGTATTTTATACACCTATGGGTTATTAGGAATTTTTAGAAATTTATTTGGTTAAATTTGGAGTTAATAAGGATTATATAAGTATAATATATGATATTTTATATCATTGTTACATATGGGTAACATTTGTGGTAGAAACCGTAAATATGGAAGGTATAAGGTTATGAATGATATTTATAACCTTTTGGTATAGTTTGGTAATTTTTGGAGTTATATATAAGGTTTTATTAAGATATATGTATAATATATAGTTTTAATGACATTAGAAACTATATGTTATAAAATGGGGTTATTTAGTGAATATGGAAAAGTTGGAGGGTTGGAAATTAATTTAAAACAGGCCTAGGGTCTGTTCGGTTATTTTGGGACTTTATAACCATAGGTTATAATTATATTAAGGTTTAAGGATTATAATATAAGGTATATATTATAAGTATGACAATGGAATATAAATTGGAGTTGATTTGTAAATTATGGAAGTATAGTGGAATATGATAAAAACCGAGAAGAATAAGGGATATTTGGTATTTTATAACAATTTATAACTATAGGTTATAATTGTTTTAATGACATAAATGTCATAATATATGTTATATAACTATAATATAACATTATATAAAATATGTGGTGGATTTTATAAATATTTAAGAGAACAAGGGTGCTGTTCGGAAATAATGGGAGTTTTAGAATAAAAATTTATAATATGGTTTTCAATGTTATAAAGGTTATAACATTTATAATATAAGAAATGTTCATTAAAAGAGAATGAATATATTATAAAGATTTACCATATAATAAATGGTCCCGTAATACATATATATATATAAATAAATATATGTTATGGAGTGGAAAATACAATATGGTTCAAATAACCATATAATATCATAATTAAAATGATATAGAATGAAAAGAAAAGAATTATAAACATTGGATAAGGAAATTCTAATGTTAGGTTGTTCATGAAATAAGAAGGAGTTATATATTTCAAAGTATTTTCAAATATGAATTATACAAACATTACACTTGGAAAAACTAACCTTAGGAAATAAATACTAAGGTGAGATGTATAATATATGATTAAGATTATACATGCAATATAGTGACAAGCTATATAATATACAAATGTGTATTAAATTACATGCGATAATAAACGTTTAAAGTTAAGTATATTAATATACTCGATGTAACCACGCATGAAATATGACGTTTTTCCAAATCCCGAGTTAAACCGGAAACCCGACAAACGTTATCAGTTAGCAACGGGGAATAAACCGGGATGGATTAGTAACGGTACGGGGTGCCGTAGTGTATTATTGGTATGAGATGCTGATGCATAGTGTGATGCATATTAATAGATTGTTAGAGGCGTCTCGAGGATCGCCGGAGAATTTAGTTGATTCATACTCCACGGTCTTATAATCCCGGTGCACGGTATGTTATTTATATGGCTTGATTGTCTCTGTGGATTTTCCTCAGTTCAGACATTGTGTGAAAATCTGTGTTAAGATTGAATGTCTGCTTGTGTGAATTAATATGCTTGAGTTGTGTATTAATGCTGGTTTATTATTATTACTGTTGTACGATAACAGTACCGTTCGTATATATGAACATATTATAAAACTAACAAGCGGCAATAATGCTATCTTATATGTGTAATATAAGGAACGTAATTAAACGTTGTAGCATTAGGATAATAAGATATATATATATATATCCGAAACTTATATACGGAGCATTGGACTCTTTTAACGCCGCTCTCGTATCTAACACTGGATCCTAAGTCGACATACTCAGGATTGGACTAACGACCTTAGTCTGCTGTGTTAGGAAAAATAGTAAAACGATGCGATGGTATAGATAAGTTTACCAAGAGGATGTAGCTCTTGCTGTGAACTGTGATCAATTAACGATACTAGGATACCGTGTGGGTATCCGTAAGTATCAGGATAAATTTCCAACGGACTACAGATGGTTCGTCGGTCGGAGACTCTACCGCTGGAGTGGCTACTGCCGTGGGTGACCCGCCATAGGAGATGGGTAACTTAGAGACACGTCGTTCTAACGAGACGTTGTCATTAGGCATGACTGAACAATTACGAACGACTATATTAGCTCGTACATTAGGCGAACATTATTTGGGCTTGCATGCCAAAGACGAGAATTTATACTTGTTTATAATTCTCGTTGTTTCGCCTTGTTGCTCATTGGTTATGCTTTGTGGTCATGTGTTGTTTATTGGTGGATTTGTTGAAATGATTCGTTGTACTCATATGTGTATTGTGATTTGGATTAATTGAGTCGTTGTACTTATACCTGTGCTGTGAACTGGTCGAGTCGAGTCGCTGTACTCGTGTGTGGATCGTTGTGGATTGTTTGGTCGAGTGATTCGCCGTACTCAATTATGAACTATCAAGTGTTTGTTGGAATGGAGTCTCTGTACTCATATAAGCGTTGTAACGCTTTCAGTGGTTTCCTACTATGCGATGTGTGAAGCCGGGGGCTTGTTTGCTATTTGAGTTCACTGCAATATATGTTATTGCTTTACAGTTTTTATATTAAACTACTTGCATGAAAATGAATTGCATGCTCTCGATGAATTAACTGAGGGTCCGAGGGGGCATGACAGTCATGTAGTAACATACTCAGCAGGGGCTGATTCCATACCACAAACAAACATTTTGCAGGTATACAGCTTCCGGTGTTGACAAAGAGCGGGACGCGCTGGGTAGTTTAGTTACAGTTATTTAAATATGCACTGTTGCATTTTGATACGAACTTAGAAACGTGTATAGGATTGGGATACTTAGAATGCTCACTGTGAATGTATTTTATATTGGTTTGGGAAGGTTAGATCTATCTCTTGTTGTCACTGTGGGAAATTGTTTCGTATTTATATATATATATCAGTAAGCACGTTATTACTCGTATGGGCGAGTGAGAACGGTGACACCATTAGACCATTTGTTTAGATTACCGCTGCGATTACAATGTTAAGTAAGATGGTTAGGAGCCGATTAGAGTAGGGGTGTTACAAAAGTTCTTTAAAGGGGGTAGATTGAAATACCCTGGACTTAAATATGGTGATTAAAATATTCTAATATGAATTTTAGAGGCCTAATGATTCCTAAAGAGCTTTGGTGAAGAAAATAAAACCAAAAGAAAAGAGAAAATGCTTAAAAAACATAAAACGTAAAAATGAGCGTTACGCAACCATAGGAGGTATGCGACCTCGATTAGGGTCCTAGATGGATTCCTAGTGCTTAATTATGCCTAAATAATATGTGGGAACAATTCCCGAAGAAAACAGATCCATATAGTGGATTAAAAACGCAAACAAGTCCTAAAGCACGTTTTTCGAGAAAACCTGAAAACATGACTTTAAGCAGTTAAATGGACTTGTAAAAATTGTAGTTGACCATATAAATATAATTAAACATTAATGGAAGCCTAAGAACTATTAAAATTAAAGAAACGAGAAAAATCCGGAAAATGGGCCCGGTTAGTGAATAGTGCCAAACCGGGAAAATTATGAGTGTTTCTTGCGAAAAGATGAAAACGCCCCAAACTTAAATACTTAGGGGGCCGGTTTTATTTGTGGTGAGTCATCACCTCTCTTACCTAATTAGCTCTTTTAATTAAAAGAGACAAAAAGAAGAAAAGTACAAAAAGTACAAAAAACATTTTTTCCTCTCTCTCTCTCTCTCTTCTATTTCCCTCCTCTCTCTCCTTCCTTTCTTCTTCCCCACCGTATCCTCTCCTCCTCTATGCTGCTTGGACGATTTTGAAGCCCCCTTCAATGGCTTCCCATCTTCCTCCTCATGCCCAAGCCAACTCCATGCTCTAAATAAAAAACAAATCACATATTTGTGTTCCCCTCATCAAGAGCTCTCTTTCCCTCTTTTCCAAATCTCAAAAGGATGAAGTTGACCTCCATGGGTATAGCCCATTTGAAGAGAAAATCAGATTTTATGGAGCTAGGGAGTCTCCTCTTTGATTCAAGGTAAGAAAAATCACAAAAATCCAACATTTCTTCCATTTCCTTGTCCAGCCGGTTTTGGTTGCCAAAGTGCCATGTTTTCTCTTTGTTTGAGCACTTGATTCAAGATTCAAAAGAGTAGTTGAAACCCTCCTTTTATTCATGATTGAAAGCCTCTTCTAGAGCTCCAAAGGTAAAGCACTAAATTTTGTGCTTTAAGCCTCTTCTTGAATCCTAGGGTTATTTCAATGTGTCTAAGTGTTTTTACTTAGTCTCATTCTCTCTTTGAATGGTAATTTAGAGCTCTTAGAAATTGATTTGCCCCTTGGCTGATTTAGGAGTCAAGAGAAATGGAGAAGGGGAGAAGAGAAGTGAAAAAGAAGCATTTGAAAGCTTAAGGTAATTAAGCTACCCTAATATCTATTCTTTAATGCTTTAGAAATTATGGGATGGAAAATCTAAAGAATGAACCAAAAATCTGAGTTGAAATGTGTTTGATTGAAATGAGAAAGAATTGTGATTATGTTAGTGGAATGAGGAGTTGTGTTTGATTTAAGGGCTTTGAAGCCATGCAGTTTATGCCTTTTGCATTATATTGTGAATGAGGAAAAGTGAATGAATTTGTGTGTGCTGGTAGGATCCATTATGGATGTGGCTAGTTGGAATTGATTAGGTGGATGAAATGATGCATTTGGGAATGTTAGAATTGTAGGTGAACTATGGCAAAATTTCGGTAGAAATTAAGGAGTTAGGTGACTTTATGAGTTTAAGGAGCCTAAGGGTTAACTAGGAGTTTTTAAGGATCAAATTGGGTTAGTTAATCTCCTTAAAATGTTGGTTGAAGAAGTATAAGGAATGGTACAAAAATCTGTAGCAAGTGTTGTAGGAAAATCTTAAATTTCCTAGAGGTAAACTAGTGAGTTCAGTTTTGAAAATAAGGAGTGGACTTGGGTAATGGAGTTGTAAATGGCTAGGAAGGAGTTGGTATGGTCAAAAGGATTGCAGGAGGAACAATTGAGCTAGTAAAGTGGTGAGCAAAAGAGCAACTGAGAAATCTGAAAAACTAAGTTGTGGTGCTGAATTTTTGGGTGGAAAATTGTAGAATCAAGCAAGAATTAGGTAAAGGTTTGATCAAGGATTTGAGGAGGTTTAAGGATTGTTTAAGGTGTTAAAACATGTTTGGAAACATGTGGGAAGATTAGTAAAAGATTGGGTAAGAATTGAGATTGAAACAAAGCTCAAAAACTGTCAGATGTAATAGAGCTGGTGTTGGTCCTGGTATATATACCGGTACACATACCCGGACCAACACAAAAACTAGGTAGAATGTGCATCCAGGGATTAGTCCGGGTTTATAACCCGGACCAGTCTAAAAAGAGGGCAGTAAGCTTAGCGATGAGGTGGTTCGGGTTTACAAACCAGGACACAAACCCAGACCAACATAAAAAGGCTCCAGAATGTTGAAAAATGACATTTTAAGAAGGGGAATTGAATGGTAATGCTATTATAAGATAATTAAGACTTGGTTAATGACATGTAAAGGTCATTAGGAGTATAAACGAGTGTTAGATTGAATGTGAAAGTTGAGAACTTGAGATCACATAAGTGAAGTTTAAATTAATGGGACAATGGGGTTAATTACAGGCGCGGTAGTCGTTTATTTTTCCGTAATGCCTTAATGTTAATAGAACCCTTTGAAATGTTATCAGTGAATCGAGTATAATCCGAGGAACGTAAGATGACATGGTAGAGTAACTCCATGGTGAAAGGTATGGTTTTCTTGCAACTTGTGTCCTGCTGAGTCCTCTCGGTTTGTGTGTTGTTTGCTTGTGTGCCGACCTAACAAGAAAAATGCATGAAAAACGTTATTGCATTGTTATGTATCTTGACGCATGGTGTATGTGCTAACCATCAATGTTTGATTGTGTGGTCCAACTTAGAGTTGTAGACCGACTCATAAGTGAGTAATGATTGGTTAGTGACTCGTCGAAAGAGTCGTCCCACAAATAATGTGATCGTGGAAAACACATAAGAATTATAAACTAGAGAACAACGATAGTTCAAACATTATGAACTCACTCAATGTGAAAGAGTTATACGGGACTAGTAAACTCCCGTTAACGGTTAGAGAACCGAACCGAAACAATCCACGAACTAATTAATAGTGGAAAGTGTAAAGAACCTCTATTAAGAGAACAACGATAGCTCAAAGTTATGAACTCATGAGAGAAGTAAAAAGAGATATAAGGGACCATCAAACTCCCTTCCAAAGATAGTACACCTCCTATAGGAGGATCCGACCGGTATGAGAAAATGACCCGAAAGTATAAGTATTTGTAATGTTGGGGCAACCCTTAATTCTGAGAATACAAGAACTTGAGAAAATTCCCTAAGTCATTAGATGACATCGAGAGTGATGCTTCTAGACTAATATACATAAATATGTTATGACTCCGAGAGATGATTAATTGGGAATATGAGAAGTCCGGTAGAGATACGGACGTTTGTGAGAATAAGGAACTAAGAGAGTAGTTCTGGTTACTGGTTGAGCCTTCCCACCATGCTAGACCCGGTATTGGGTCGAAACCGGGGAAGTAAGACTAGTAACGTTAAAGCCCGGTGGTGAGTCTTATGAATGTCTCTGCCTGGAGGTCATAAGTATTGACTTAAGAATTATTCGAGAGATGAATAATTGAGAAAGTAAGATTGTGGCATGTAGTGCCTATAGAATAAGAGAACAAGAAAGGTATCTGAAGAGAATGGATAAGATATTGAACAATGAGAATGAGGCGTTGTTGAGGTAGAAACCCTCAAAGCCTAAAAAGTAAGAAAATGTAAATTCACTAACTTAATGTGTTAGTTTTGTGATGGCATTCCTATTTTTGAATAATTGTGAATGCGAGCATGTTGTATGTTTATTGCACTTCATGTTTTGATTTAAGTAAAATCAATCGCATGTTAAGATGAGAATTAGTTGAGTGTGGCCCGGTAGTAGCGGGTTGCACGACTACCATACCAGCAAAGGTGCTATGCCCCTTTGGGGCCACCCATTCTATTTCAGGTACATTGGAGTTGGTTACCGTTCGAAAGTAGGACGGGGTTGCCGATAAGCATAGGTAGTTGATTTAGTTACATTTGTATTTGTAATTGTTAGTAGTGTAAGACCGAAACTGTATTCGGTAAGGAATTGTAAGAGACTCGGTATATGCGAATGGTAAGTATTGTATTTATTGGGAATTGTATGCGACTCGGTTTAGAAATGGAAGATGTTTGTATTTGTTTAAGTACTCGGATATTCTAGTCCATCAGACCGTTACTGTATTTGAATTAGACCTTGTTAACTGTGTGGGTGGCTAACGGCATTGTTTCACCCACCATAGTGTTTGGATTATCCGCTGCGATTGTAACGATGAACGAGACAATTATGTATTAATGACGAGATTAGCGGTATGGGTGTTACAAAATGTAAGGTACGTGCCAAAGATCAGCACAAATATCATCTCCTTGGGGCAGTTGTCACGTGAAGGCTATAGATATTATGGCCAAGGAAATACCTTGAAGGTGCTGAATGGAAAACACTATGCTTTCCAAGGTAAGATGAAGCCAAACAACATTTGTTTTGTTGAAGGTGCTTCGGCTCGTGTGAAGAAGAATGAAAAACGAGTCCGCTTTTCTGAGGAGGTTTTGGTTTGCACGATGGGGACGTGGAAAAGGCAAATTATTCATCTCAAACTGTAGGATCGGATGGCTGACTCAAACCAACTCAAGGTGTTAATCTATGAGATGGTTTGACTCAATTGAACTTCGTATGTGAGAACACTTGAGACGTAGAAACACTTAGTCGAATTAGTTGAACTAAGTGTGCGGAAGCAGTTGCTCAAGGTAGTAAAGTAAGATAGACTTAGCGGAGCTAAATGGGTTAACACTCGAAAGGTGCAGGACTCTGTGGAACTCAGCAAGATACACAAAATAAGCTATTTTATTTTCTGGCCAAAACAAAATAACTTACAATGCCCACTCAGTAGAAAAGATCTACTTCGTGGTTTTCACTCACTCACCCAATAGAATCTCTGATCAGCTCGATGGAAAGTGTAGTAAAACTAGGATCTTCCTTGGAAGAGTCTATCTAGATGCACTAACTAATTTGGTACGAATTCTCTCTCTAAATTACAAAGGCAACTCTCTCTCTAATCTCTGAAATGCTTTTCTCTTAAAAGCGCAGACCATAAACTAACTATTACATGCCTATTTATATTGTTTCTAAGTGCAACAGCTCGAAAGAGTTAGTTCTGAAATTATCAGAACTAACTTAGTGGAAGCGTGTTAAGGCAACTCACGCCAGACTTGGGTCGCAAAATCCGGAGTCGACTGGGGCAGTATTATGACCGTTGGAGCGTTGGCGTGTTGACGGATTCGCTTCTTAATATTCGCAACGGCATGAAAGAGTCAGTAGTGCTTCTTCAGTTGCGCAGACTCTTTTGTAGTTTGGCACTGAACTTGTTCTTTGTGTTTTGTCGAAGACGAGTGACTCCCTCGAGGCGATTGACTATCTCTGCAACACCTTTATGCCTCAACAGTTTCCCCCTTGTTGCTGATGATAGCAAACCTCCGTGAATCCCGATTGAGTCAATCCTGAAAAAGACAGAAACACAAAGAACTAGGGGAACCGACCCTGTCGAAGTGGTTCCCCCTTTAATCGAAGCATAAAAAAGTTTCAAAGTCCAGAGACTCCATTGTGGTTCCCCCTTAATCGTTGAGAGACTCCAGGCAGATAATAGCATAATAAGAAGACAGATAGTAGTGAGTATAGTCAAGTAGGCAGATAATCACATATCCGCACAGTCTAGCAGCAAAGACTTAAAAGCAGTTCAATACACAAAAGAGTTGCCCGGGCACCAGACGGGATTCACCGCTTCCCCCTTTTGCTTTCATCAGAGGGAAGCCCTAACAGTCACATAGAGTCAGTCATAGTATTCATGAACAATCCAAAAACAGTGTTTAGAACTTAAAAACGACCTAAGTTCTAGCACCACCCACACATACACCATTAGGCTAGGGATCGGGAATGAAGTTAATCGCAGCTTGAAGGTCAAGAAGAGTATCCTGCATCGCCGTCACAGCCGTCTCGAGTCCAGTGAGTCTCTCCAGCATCCTTGAGTTGTTCTGGGCTAACTCTGTCACCTGAGTAAGAAGTTGCTCGACCTTCTCCACAAGTTGAAGGAGTCTGTCTTGAGTGACTGTCTCTTGTGAAGTTGAAGGAGCAGCATCGTCGGAGTTGACAGTGGAGGCAGTAGCTGAGATTTGTCGATTGAAGTGAGTCTGTTTAGATAACGGAGGTTGATGGTGTTTGCTTCCTCGATGGACTCTGGCATTGATTTTGTCAGAGGTACCTGAAAGAATTTGAAGACCCGAGGGATCTATAACACAGAACCTAGGGAATGCTTGGGAGTATCGACGGACTGGGCCATATGATTCAGAATTAAGTGGGCCAAATTGAGAGGGTGACGGTTGAGAATGTAGTACATAATGGTCTGATCGAGATAGTTGACCATGTGGTTACCTTCTTTTCTAGGAACAATGTTTTTAATGACCAAAATATGAAGAAGTAGGTGGAGTATGGAAAGATCACCTCTTGGGATTGGAGAACCCACTTTTCTTTTGGAAGAGAAAAAATGGTAGATATTGTTGTGTGGGACTCCGGGGATATCAGGAAGGACTCCTTTTTCATAGAACTGTAGACCTTTGTGAGGGACTCCGAGGACTTCAGAAAGTTTTTCAAGATCAAAGAAAATGGCGGTGGAATTGACGAAAGACTGTGCCACACCATTTCGAATAACAAGGTTTTGATAAAAATCGAGAGACTCTTGTGGGTACCACTCGCAGACCTCAGAAAACAGATGTGTCCAACCCTGAGCCTCTAACATTTTTACCAGATATTCTAGATGTGTAGACAGTGCCCAAGAGAAATCAAGAAATTTACCCTTAACGATACTGCAATCCGTAGCAGGATCAGATAGCATGTAGCGCTGCGTGAAGGGGTCTATCTTGGCACTGTGTCGTTGCGGCTTGGGAGGCTTCTGAGACCTTGTCGAAGTGGCGTCGGTGGAAGTGTCATGACTGTTTGCCTGTAGCTCTTGGACCGGGGATGACTCACCAGAAGCAGAGGAGACTGGTTAGGCTTTTACAGAGGATTGTAGGACACGTTTGGCTGTAGCTCTATTGGTTGTGGATTTTCGTTTTCAGGTTTTAGGTTTAGGAGATGGTGGTGGAGTTGGGGTTGCAGATTTTTCGTGTGATTGTTGTGGGGTGGGTGTTGGAGATTTTTTGGTTGAGGGTTTGGTGGTTGTTGTGTAGGTTCGTCGGGTTTAGGGTTTGGCTGTTGAGGTGGTGGGGACGGTGGTTTGGCTGGGGAATGGATAACTTGGATTGGTGTTATCTCCTCGGTGTCAGTTTCAAGAACCTCAGTCAGGGCTACAGATGGAGGTGTGGGTTGAGGGGAGGGAGTGTGGGTGGAATGCGGTGGTGTGGCGGTTTTTGTGGGAGAGGGGGTGGTGGCGGTTTTTGTGGGAGAATGGGCGGTAGCTGTGGGTGGAGTAGGTGTAGCCATGGACTGAAGGTATGCTCGGAGGCGAATCGGATCTTGGAAGATTTCTACTGGGATATTGACGCCGTTGAAGTTAATGCCCGCCATTAGTTTGAGTTGAGTGAGAAAAACATAGGTGAAAGAAGCTTAGGAGTGATGAGGGCTAGTTATAGGCTGTGGGAGTTGATGGAAGATGCAGAGATTTTCTGTTGCGTGTGTCAGGCGATATAATTCGGATGCGCGAGATCAAGGGCAAGGACTTCGCGGAACGGGTTTGGATTGATGATGTGTGTGTGTGTAGCGATAGAGACGTAGAGTCGATCAAGCATAACACAGTTCACAGATTTATTTGCAAACAAGGACAGACTCAGTGAGACTTAAGGGCATACCTGCTGACGATTGTGATAGGAGCAAGGAGATGCGACCGTCTAGGTAGACGGAGTCGATCCAATTGCGGATCGAAGGGCCTCAAATCTTGCTGTAGATAGAGGTTTAGTGAAGATATCTGCAAGTTGATCTTCTGTGGGGACAAAGTCAAGCTTAATTAACTCTTTCTCGACACAGTCCTTCAAGAAATGAAAGAGAATTTCAATGTGTTTGGTTCTTGAGTGTTGGACTGGGTTTTCGGATATTTTGATTGTGCTTTTATTATCACAGAAGATTGGAATTTGTTCTTGGGTAACGTGATAGTCTTGGAGTTGTTGTTTCATCCAAAAAAGTTGGGAGCAACAGGCCGCAACAGAGATATACTCTGCCTCTGCTGTGGAGAGCGCAACAGAGTTTTGTTTTTTGAAGGACCATGAAACTAGACAAAGACCTAGGAACTATGCATTACCTGAAGTACTCTTTCGATCTTGGAGTGAACCAGCCCAATCGGAGTCACTAAAACCAGATTAGTTAAAAGTAGGTTAGTGAGGATACCATAGATAGAGTGTACTTGTACCTTTGAGGTATCGAAAGATATGTTTGACTGCTATAAGGTGAGACTGCTTTGGCGCCGCCTGAAAGCGGGCACAAAGACAGGCTGCGTGGAGGATATCAGGGCGACTGGCAGTCAAATAGAGGAGGGACCCTATCATTCCTCTATACTCTGTGGCATTGACACCGACTCCGCCGTCATCAAGATGAAGTTTAGCAGATGTGCAGCTGGGTTGACATGCTCTTGACATTGGTAAGATTGTACTTTTCAAGGAGTTCCTTGATGTACTTTTGTTGGCGGATTATGATCCCTTCTTTTTCCTGTTGAACTTGAAGTCCTAAGAAGAAATTTAGCACTCATTCATGGAAAACTCTTTCTTCATAAGATTAGCAAAATGTTCGCAGAGGGTGTTACTGGTAGAGCCGTAAATAATATCATCAACATAAATCTATACTAGAAGTAAATCATGTGATGATTGAAGAATGAACAATGTTTTGTCTACGTTACCTCTAGAGAAACCATTTTGCAAGAGATATGTAGAGAGTCTTTCATACCATGCTCGCGGATCCTGTTTGAGTCCGTAGAGGGCCTTACAAAGTTTATAGACGTAGTCGGGATGGACAGAGTCTGTGAACCCTAGGGATTGCTCGACGTAGACTTCTCTATCAATATAGCTATGAAGGAAGGCCGTCTTGGCGTCCATTTGATATAATGTAAAACCCTTGAACGCAGCAAACACAATTAACATGCGAATTGCTTCAAGATGTGCTACTGGAGCGAAAGTTTCATCATAGTCAATCCCTTCTTCTTGATTGTAGCCTTGAACAACCAAACAAGCTTTATTCCTGAAAACTTGTCCTGCATCATCAAGCTTATTACGAAAGACCCAACGAGTACCAATGGTTTGTTGATGCGCGGGTCGAGGGACTAATTCCCAGACAGTATGTCTTTGAAGGGAATTAAGTTCCTCCTGCATAGTAGTGACCCAATCACTATCTAGAAGAGCCTATTTTATATTTCGTGGTTCAGTGCTGGAGAGGAAGGCACCAAAGGCACATAGGTTTTGCATAGCTTGAAAGCGTGTTTGAACACCTGAATGTGAGTTTGATATAATGTTTTCAGGAGGGTGAGCTGATTTTTGTTGGAACTGTCGATGTGAAGCAGGAGGGGGTGTATCGTTTTCGATGGAGTCAAAATCCAAATTTTGAGGATGGAGTGTCATAGTTGTTGTCAGTATCAGTGGTGTCTGAGGTATGGCTTTCTTTTCGTGGGGAGTCTTCATGTGGGATAGGCTGGGTGTCTTGGAGTCTGCTTATAGGAACGATGATGAAGTGTGGGTCAGTGAGAAAATCGTCTGGAGCAAAGTCAAGTTGATCAGAAGATGAGCCAACATTGTGAGACTCATCGAACTTGACATGGGGGCTCTCTTCTAAACATTGAGTTCTCAAATTGATAACACGATAAGCTTTGCTTTTAGAAGAGTGACCAAGAAATATGCCTTCATCACTCTTGGGAGAGAACTTACCCAAGTTGTCCTTACCATTATTATGTATATAACACTTACACCCGAAACGCTTGAGATGAATAAGATTTGGTTTGCGTAGACGGAGGAGTTCGTAAGGAGTCTTGTGAAGAAAAAGGTGGATCAAGGGGCGATTTAGCATATAGCATGCTGTGTGGATAGCCTCTGCCCAGTATGATGGAGCTAGTTGACTATCAATAAGCATGGTACGCGCCATCTCGACCAAGGTCCTATTTTTACGTTTGAAAACTCCGTTCTGCTCTGGAGTTCTTGCGGATGATACTTGATGATCAACTCCGTTATCCCTGTAAAACTCATCAAACGACTTGTTGCAAAATTCAGTGCCCTGGTCTGTTCTCAGGGTTTTCAACGTAAATGAGAATTTGTTGATAAGCACTTTATGGAGTTTGGCAAACTCCGTAAAGGTTTCATTCTTAGCAGATAGAAAGATGACCCAAGTCCATCTAGAATAATCATCAACTATGACCAGAATATACCTCTTACCACTTCTACTTTGAGTACGCATGGGACCAACAAGATCCATGTGGAGCAATTCTAACGGAGAGCTAGTAGAGAGAGTTAACTTACTTTTGAAGGACGACCGAGTATGTTTGCCTTTTATACATGCTTCACAGACGGAGTCTGTGTCAAAATTTGTATCGGGTAAACCAATCACCAAGTCCTTACTCTTGAGCTTATTCAGCAACCGATGATTTGCGTGACCAAGTCTGGTGTGCCACAATAGTGAATTCTTGGAATGCACATTTAGACAGACTTGGTCATCTGGATTAATTGAGTTTAAGCACATTTTGTAGAGATTTCCTTCTCTACGTCCAATGGATTTTAAAGAACCTGTACGCTCATCAAAAACCTTACAATCTGAAGATGAGAAAAGTACCAAATGAATCTATCTCAAATTTGAGAAATGCTTAACAGACTGTGTTGAAGTCCAGTGACCAGATGGACTCCATCAACTTTAAATTTAGAGGGGTTACCTACAGAGCCAACTCCCACGATTTCGCTTTAGTTGTTGTTTCCAAAAGTAACCTTACCTCCTTTGTAGGATGAAAGCGAATTGAATTGATTTGGATCTCCAGTCATATGACGAGAGCATCCACTATCTAGGTACCAGCAGTCTTCATTCACCTTCACCTACAAACATAAGATCATTTGTTAGTCTTGGGAACCCAAATGTACTTGGGTTCCCTTTTCGAACCAAATTGTTTTAATTTTTCTTGAGCCTCAAGAATTAACCGGACTCTTTTAAGATTAAACGAAAGATCTCTGTTTAACATATCACAGGCACTGTCTCGATGTCCAAGATTACCACAATAACCACAGATCTTGGTTGGAGGGAGATTGGCATATTTTTGTTGTCCTTTCCACCAAGAATCAAAATGTTCTTTTTGTTGTTGGCGCTTGGGTTTATTGTTGGATTTTGACAGATTTTTGGGAATGTCAAACTTTTCTTTATGCCACTTGGGTTTGGATTGAGTGGATCCAACTCCTGATCAAAGATTAACAACCTCTTCAGAGAGTTGTTCTACTCTCTTTCAAATATTATCTCGATCTTGACTGAATTCCTTGATCTTGGAGTTGGCCCACTCAGGCAATTCGGAGGGAGTGACCTGTTTAATGAAATTGACGGGTTTGCGAGAGAGTGCATGCTCTTTTTCTTTCAGCTTTTGTGTGAGTTGTTTGACAAAAGAGTTTAAAGAGATGACTTTGGATTTTGAAGCATTTAACTCATTTTGAAGAGAACAACATTTGTCGGTAAAGATAGTAAGATCTTGCTTGAGAGAGTCAGTCAGAGTGAGTGACTCTTCTTGCTCGTTTTGGTTGGATTGACTAAGACTCTTGGTGTCGTCGAGTTCCTTTTGAAGGGAATCAACACGGCGCCGTGAGTCTTGTAAGTCCAAGCTAAGTGAGCAAGAGATAGTTTTATGTTCCTCAGCTTCATCTCTCAAAGCATACATGAGACCCTTTGAGATCTCGAGTTCCTCAGTTAACTCTTAAATTTTGCTGGTAAGACTAGCTTTAGGAGAGTTAGTCTCAGAGACAATTTTAGCAATTAAAGTCATAAAGCCCATAGGAGATATACGGTAAAGATCTGTCTAGAGATGAGAGCGAGTTACCTCGTTGTCGGGGATCATGGACTCAGTTGGATCATGTGCCATGAGACATACTAGACCGCTTGACTCTGTGTCTTGATCGTCAGAGTCTGAGTCACCCCAACCAACGGTTGCCATCAGTGACCTCCCTTGAGATTTTCCATACTGATTTTTGAGTAACGGGCAGTCCTTCTTGAAATGACCGGGTTTATTGCAGTTAAAACATATGATAGAGTTAAAGACTTGTTTGAAGGTATTTGAGAACGACCGACTCTGTCGATTTGGTTGGCTTCGCATGAATTTTCGAAATTTCTTTACTATGATTTGAGTATCAGTGACATAGGCACCTTCTTGACTGTACTGAGTCAATTTAACCTGCAAGTCTTGGTCATTTAAAGTAGTAGTTTTACTAGAAGAAGAAGAAGATATATTACCACACTTCTTTCGGACGTTCTTCTTGTACTCATCTACAGATTGTAGATAGAAACCTAAGTCTTGGCAGCTCCATTTGGATAAGTCCTTGCATGCTTTGGCGGAGATTACAATCTCTACCCACTCTTCTCTGAGACTGACAAGCAGCTTGTGCAAGACACTCTCTCTATCCGGTAAGATGTTAACTTCCTGCATAGTAGTTGTTAGTAAATAGAAATGATCAAGCACTTCTTCCAGAGACTCACCGGGTTTTTGCAGAAATTTCTCATAGTTCATTCGAAGTTCTTGAGCTTTGCATTTCTTGAGTTCAGTGACTCCTTCGTGGGTAGCTTAAAGGAGAGTCCATATCTCGTTTGTAGACTTACAGTGATTGACTCTTCTTTGTTCTGGAATGGACAGGCATGTGTAGATTGCGCAGGATGCTTGTCGATTTAGCTCATACCTTTTGCGATCTGCAGCAATTCATGTGGATCGATCTGGATTGACTGCGAGATCTCCTCCAGTGACCATCTCCCAAAGTTCAGAGTTGACTGACTTAGTGTGTTGTTCGATCTCATTTTTCCAATGATCGTAGTTTGTGGAGGTAAGTCTATGATGCTCGAAGTGCATTTTGTTGTTTTGATTGGTGAAGAGGTCTACCATTGCTAGGTGACTGACTGCCAGCCTAAACAAGGCTCTGATACCACGTGTAGGATCAGACGGCTGACTCAAACTAACTCAAGGTGTTAGTCTATGAGATGGTTTGACTCAATTGAACTTCGTATGTGAGAACACTTGAGACGTAGAAACACTTAGTCAAATTAGTTGAACTAAGTGCGCGGAAGCAGATGCTCAAGGTAGTAAAGTAAGATAGACTTAGCGGAGCTAAATGGGTTAACACTCGAAAGGTGGAGGGACTCTATGGACCTCAGCAAGATACACAAAATAATCTATTTTATTTTTTGGCCAAAACAAAATAACTTACAATGCCCACTCAGTAGAAAAGATCTACTTCGTGGTTTTCACTCACTCACCCAATACATTCTCTGATCAGCTCGATGGTACATGTAGTAAAACTAAGATCTTCCTAGAAAGAGTCTATCTAGATGCACTAACTAATTTGGTACGAATTCTCTCTCTGAATTACAAAGGCAGCTCTCTCTCTAATCTCATAAATGTTTTTCTCTTAAAAGCGCAGACCATAAACTAACTATTACATGCCTATTTATATTGTTTCTAAGTGCAACGGCTCGAAAGAGTTAGTTCCGAAATTATCGGAACTAACTTAGTGGAAGCGTGTTAAAGCAACTCACGCCAGACTTGGGCCACAAACTCTAGAGTCGACTGGGGCAGTATTGTGACCGTTGGAGCGTTGGCGTGTTGACGGATTCGCTCCTTAATATTCGCAACGGCATGAAAGAGTCCATGGTGCTTCTTCAGTTGCGCAGACTCTTTTGTAGTTTGGCACGGAACTTGTTCTTTGTGTTTTGTCGAAGACGAGTGACTCCCTCGAGACGATTGAGTATCTCTGCAACACCTTTATGCCTCAACACAAACCTTAACGATGATGATCCAATCTCTTTCTTTTTGGCTAGAGGGGGAGATTGTTGATTTTTTAGGTTCTTGACCAGCAAACAGTCAAGTGAAGGTGAAGCATCAAGTTGTTGACAAATTCAAGTCAAGGTGCAGAATTGTAAAGTTGCCTTGAATTCTTATCTACATTTACGGTGAAGAATTCAATGGTCTACATTTATTGTGGGGTATTTAATGGTCGACATTTATGGTGAAGAATTCAATGGTCTACATTTACGGTGGGGGATTTAATGGTCGACATTTATGGTGGAGCCTTTATTAGTGGAGAGTTAATAGTTAGCATTTATTGCGGATTTTATGGGCATCTTTATGCGATTTATTACCATAACTCATGGTTATTCTAGAAGACTCCAAGGACCACCCACCGCTATAAATAGAGGTTTATTCTTGGCATAATTCATCCATCCAACAACCGATTTAGTTTTGAGAGAGTTGGTAATAGATTTGAGAGGGTTATAATTTTGTGAGTGTGAGAAAAGAGAAGTTGTAATATCCTACACCAAGTTGTGAACTTGCTTTGGGCTGGAGTTAGAGAGTTGGTGAGGATTGAGTGTCTCTTTTGTAATCTCACAATATTATAGTGGAAGTTTGGATCATACTGTGGTCTCGAGGTTTTTACCCTGAGTTGAAGGGGTTTTCCTCGTAAAGTTTGTGTCTTGCTTTATTTCCATTGTTCGATCTTTGGGCGTGTTATATTCTGGTTTATACCTGTGAACCCCAACAAGTGGTATCAGAGCCATGGGTGGAAATGAAGCAAAGTTTGTAATTCCGTTTTTTGACGGAAATATGAGTTTTACCATATGGAAAAATACCATTGAAGATTTCCTGGTGCAACAAGGCCTTGACCAAGCCTTAAAGGAGACGATGCCAACAGAAATGTAAGCTGTAGATTGGACAAAGCTCCAGAGAAAGGCGACAAGCACGATCCGATTGGCACTCGCCCTAGAAGTCAAAAATAATTTCTTGACGGAGACAACCCCAAAGGTGTTGTCGGATAAGTTGACAAACATCTATGCCTCGAAGTCCCTGACAAATAAGATTTGTTTAGAGATGGAGCTTTATGGCCTCAAGTTGGAAGAAGGTAAGTCTCTTGATAATCACATCAACACCTTTAATCAGTTATTGAGTCAGCTACTTAATGTTGATGAGAAGATTGAGCCAAAAGAGAAGGCGTTCTTATTCCTAGGTTCATTTCCAAAGCCATACAAGCCCCTGGTGCAGACGATCGTGGTTGGGAGGAGCACGCTGGATTTGGATGAGGTTATTACCATTTCTCATGACAATGATCAAATGCTTAAAAAGAAAAAATCCACAGATGGTGACCAAGCCTTGGCTGCTACTGAAGGACGTGGTTGAAATCAAAGAAGAGGAGGTACGTTTAGGGGGAGATCTGCTTCACGATCAGGAGACATCAAATGCTATTATTGTGACAAGGTGGGTCACATCCAAGCATATTGTCGTAAGCTGAAGGAAGATCTGAAGGAGTTCAAGAGTCCCAAAGAGAAAGGAAAAGCCAAGGTGGAAGATGAAGATGATGAAAACTGTGCACATGGTGATGTGCTCGTGGTCATTGATAATGGGTCCAAGATAGCGGAAGATCCGAGTCATGGGTCCTCGATTTCGCTGCCTTCATGCATATGTGTATGGAGTTAGATGCATTTACAACCTTGAAGATGGAAAATCTCGGTCAAGTTACTGTTGGTAACAAGGAAAAGGTGGAGCTCCAAGGTGTTGGAGATGTCCGCTTGAAGTTGAAGAATGGAAAGGAGCATCAAATTCGAAATGTAAGGTACGTGCCAAAGTTCAGCACAAATATCATCTCCTTGGGGCCATTGTCACGTGAAGGCTATAAATACTATGGCCAAGGAAATACCTTGAAGGTGCTGTGTGATGCCCCAAATTTTTTTTAGTTATTTTCTTTCTGATTCATAAAGGGAGTTTGGGTTATATTGTACTGTTATATTAGAATGTCTATGACATTCTCCTAATGTTAATATATTAGCTTGAGGAAGGAGGGTTACATTTGTCTTCTTCCTTTTTGTTATTTATTATTTTCTTAAGGGAGAGATTTATTAATCTATTTTATTTCCTCCCTCTCACTCATTCTAATTCACGATCAATTAGTCCCTCTCCTTCATCTTTCTCATCGACAGTTCTATCGTTCATCCTCTTCGTGTATAACTTCTTCTCCCTCTGCTCATCCTCTTCTTCAATCTCTCATTCCTACAATTCAATGGTTCTGCTGTTTCATTGTTCGAGTCCGTGAGATCTCTAATTGAGGGTTTCGAGTTCTGATTGATGTTTCTTCGTCTCCCTCTCCGTCATTGGTCTTCTCCCAATTTCGATCGAGTGTTCGTGGTTGGAGTTGAGATTCGAGTGGAGATTCAAGAAGAGTGATTCGTAGAGTCCGCAGAGATTGCTTTGCTTCGGATGTGAGGTAGGTGGTAGATGGATTCGGTTGTGTACGTTCAACCACGGGGATTTCTGGTTTCGTTTTGTTTTCTAGATATGTTTATGTGCTCCTCTGATTGTGCTATTTCTGGATTGATTTTGGTTGCTTTTTGATGTGTTAAAACCCCGTGGAAATGTGTTTTCGATTGGCTATTTTGCTACTATAAGTTATGTATGTTTTGTGGGGGATTTGTGGCTTGGTTCTGGCTGATTTCCGCAAGTGATTTTGCAGTTTTCACAGTGTTCAAACATTGAAGTTCGGACATCATACGCCGGCAGATTTTCAGACTCTCGGTTTATGTCCGAACATGCAAGGTCGGACGCATGTTCGGACAGGCCTTTGTTTTTGGCATAACTTCTTCGTCTGAGCTCCGTTTTGAGTGCCGTTTACGGCGTTGGATTCCTCTTTTCGAGTACTATCTGTTTTGACATGTTTTGGTATGTGTCTAAGTATATTTTTATTTGGAATTCAGCGATAAACTTTTGAACTCTGTTTTGCTCTATGAGTGTGCTTCGGCCTCTGATTTCAGTTTGACTTTGGCTAGTCCTGGTTTAGGACATTTGTTTCAGCTATGATTCAGTTTTTGTTGTGTTAAGGCCTTGTGCTTTGGTGTGTGTTCTCTGCAACACCTTCTGAACTGATTTGTTAAGCTTCTGTTTGTTAAGCTTCTGTTTTGGGACCTAGCTACTCTGCTTCTGAGCCGTGAATGGTTGGGTCGAGCTATTCCGTGGTATACCATGTAGACGTCATTCTGAGTGTGGGTCATGCCCAATCTGTTCTGTGGGGTTGACGAACCCTTTGGCCTTTGGGTCATTTCTGCGTTGTCGAGGGATCTGTTAGATCCATGGGTCTTCGACCCTTTCTGAGTGTTTATGCTTGGTGCTAGAGTCCCACTTCTGATTGTTAAGTGTTCTGTTTACTATGACTATTTCTGATTTCTGACAGACTGCTTTGTGCTTTCTGTCTTCTGAGAGCCTCTGGTTTATTAAGTGATCTGTTTCTGTCTGCTCTGTCTGTATTTGATTTGAGATGGTCTGCTGTGTGCTTTCCGTCTTCTGAGAAGTCTCTGGTTTGCAAAGCTACAAATTTCTTATTTGTCTTCTGCTGCTCCTTCTGATTTGACAACACTTAGCTCTCTCTGTTTTAGATCTCTGTTTGTTGGAAGGTCTTCCGCTCCGATCTCTGCTTTTGAATTTGCTAAGCTTCTGATTTCGTTCAGCTTTTGATGTGGTTAAACTTCTGATTTTGTTAAGCTTCTGTTTTGGTTAAGCTTCTGGATTATCAAGTTTCTGTTTCTGCCTTCTTTCTCTTAGGCCTCTGCTTCTGATTTTGCTATGCTTTTGTGTAAGTATAAATGTATGTTCAGATTATGTTTTGAGCGTGCTCAGCTGATGAAGTTTATCACCTGCTGAGCAATAGTTGTGCTCACCCCTATATCCGTCTGATTTGCAGGTTTTAGTTCGTGTTTGAAGATTCGGCCTTCGCTTTTAGTTTTGGATTTGATTTTGTATTTAGATGTTTGGCTTTGAGGCCCTTTTTGTATTTACTAGCTTCCGCTATTGTAAACTATGTAAACGATTGTAATTGCTACTTGTTAAATAAAGGGTATTTTGTTCAGTTTTGGGATTCGCTAGTGTAGCCTTGCGTGTCTTAGGTAATAAGCACGCGGCGTGTAACGGTCTCTCAACCAGGGTGGTTGTGGGGTCATTACATGCTGAATGGAAAACACTATGTTTTCTAAGGTAAGATGAAGCCAAACAACATTTGTTATGTTGAAGGTGCTTCGGCTCATGTGAAGAAGAATGAAAAATGAGTCCGCTTTTCTGAGGAGGTTTTGGTTTGCACGATGGGGACGTGCAAAAGGCAAATTATTCATCTAAAACCTTAACTATGATGATCCAATCTCTTTCTTTTTGGCTGGAAGGGGAGATTGTCGATTTTTTGGGTTCTTGACTAGCAAACAGTCAAGTGAAGGTGAAGCATCAAGTTGTTGATGAATTCAAGTCAAGGTGGAGAATTGTAAAGTTACCTCGAGTTCTTATCTACCTATATGGTGAAGAATTCAACGGTCTACATTTATGGTGGGGAATTTAATGGTCAACATTTATAGTGAAGAATTCAATGGTCTACATTTATGGCGAGGGATTCAATGGTCGACATTTATGGTGGAGACTTTATTAGTTGAGAGTTAATAGTTAGCATTTAATGCGGATTTTGTGGGCAGCTTTATGCGATTTATTACTATAACTCATGGTTATTCTAGAAGACTCCAAGGACCACCCACCGCTATATATAGAGGCTTATTCTTGGCACAATTCATCCATCCAACAACCGATTTAGTTTTGAGAGAGTTAGTAATAGATTTGAGAGGTTTGTAATTCTATGAGTGTGAGAAAAGAGAAGTTGTAATATCCTACACCCAAGTTGTGAACTCGCTTTAGGCTAGAGTTAGAGAATTGGTGAGGATTGAGTGCCTCATTTTTAATATCACAATATTATAGTGGAAGTTTGGATCATATTGTGGTCCCGAGGTTTTTACACTGAGTTGAAGGGGTTTTCCTCGTAAATTTTGTGTCTTGCTTTATTTCCATTGTTCGATCTTTGGGCGTGTTATATTCCGGTTTATACCTGTGAACCCCAACAACTAGTTTATAATTGTGAATATGTGTGTATGTATAGTCCCGGTGTAGCCCGGGGGTTTGGAATATGGATACTATGTCATGAGATTTATACATGACATAGTAGTAGCGTCGTCCCTTTTAACATAATACTCGTTAGACAATGTCTCTAAAATTCTTTGAAAGTTTTAGTTTAGCTCTTTACATGTTGTTAGACTAGTAGTTTTTAAATTAATGTTCATTTTCTTTTTTTCAAGGCTTACAAAAAATTGTTCCAAGGTGGTGAATATGAAGATACTCAAATAGTTGAGATGCTTGAGGAATGGTCGGAGTTCGTCTGCATAAATTTGATCACTTGTTGATGGTGAATTTGATTTGAGTACTTTTTCGATAATGTTATTGTAATTCTATGCATTTGTGGATGATGTATTGGTAGATATGAAATGTACTTTGGTTATTATTTGTTATGCAAGTGTTTTTTGTGTGTGTTGGTTCGTTTACTCTCAAATTGTGGCACGCCATTGATATTGGGCACCCCATTGTGGAGGCAGTTATACTATAGGGATGTTTACTATCTATCACCAATTCTATGCATTTATGAATGTGTACTGGAGCACCTCATTGTAGAGGCAGCTATATTATACCATAATACAGGTCTGATTGTATCATTTGGTGCGCTATGGTGAATATATAAGCTAGAATGGAAAAAAACAAAAAAGGGGCTATTTCTCCGGTTCTAAGCTTAGAACCGCCGAAATAGATACGAAAATAGGGCATACCTCAGCGGTTGTACCACCGAGATAGACCCTGGGCCGGTCCCTAGGCCGGTCCCTTGGTCAGTCTATGCCAGAATGTATTCTGGAACCAACCGACCCATGGTCTATGGTCGGTCGGTCCCAGAATACATTCTGGCATTAATCGACCAAGGGACCGACCCAGGGTCTATCTCAGAGTTGGTAAGCTTACAACCGCCGAGATAGATGTGGTTAGTTATTGATTTTAGCGAGATTTTATTTTTCGGTGGTTTGTTGTTACAACCGTCAAAATAGGTTCTCAAACCTATTTCGGCGGTCTTCATTTCGGCGGTTCCCAACCGCCGAGATAGACCTTTAAGAACCACCAAAATAGACTCTTTTTCGACTAGTGCCTTAACCATAAGCCCTAAACAATTGTCAAGTCAATGACGACAATATAAAGTATAGAACAATTTCAAAAAATATTACCCTACACCACCGAACCTAAAAACCACCCTAGGAAAGCTAAAATCGTCGAAGGCATTTTTAGGGTTTGTGGTTAAGGGTTTAGGGTGTAGAATTAGTGATGAAAATATAAAGTGTAGAATTAATGCTAAAAAGATTACCCTATCCCCCCCCCCAAACACCCTAAAAACCACCCTAGGAAAGCTAAAAACGTCGAAAGCATTTTTAGGGTATGTAGTGCAGGGTTTAGGGTCTAATGACCCTAAACCACCAACCCTAAAAAATTGTTGAGTCAGTAACGATAATATAAAGTGTAGAACTAATGCCAAAAATATTACCCAAACCCCCTCCCCCCCTCCCAAACACTCTAAAACCCACCCTAGGAAAGCTAAAAATGTCAAAGGCATTTTTAGGGTTTGTAGTGCAGGGTCCCTTAAAAACTGTCGAGTCGGTGATGACATAATAAAATATAGAACAACTTCAGAAAAGATTACCCTACACTACACACCCTAAAAACCACCCTAGGAAAGCTATAAAACGTCGAAGGAAGTTTTAGGGTTTGTAGTGCAGGGTTTAGGTTCAATCTTTAACAACTTTTGATTCATTTTTCTTAAACCTCTTATTCACTATAGTTAAACAATCTATGTTTACGAAATTCCCTTATAGCAGAAATTTTTTACTTTTATAACACTAGATTCATTTTACTTAGGCCCCGTTCTGTGAACGCGGCTTTTCCTGCGTTTATATTGATGCGCATGTGGTTAACCAATGAGAGTCCATTATTCCAATTATAGTGGGACCAAGAGGTAGTAAAAAAAAAGATAAGTGACACATGTCACATTAATGTAAACAAAAAGTTAAAAGCGCTCATCGAACGCACCCTTAAACATAAAATTCATTTCTGTAACACTACTGATTCATTTTAGGTAAACATAAGATTCACATCTGTAACACATCACAATATAAAACATAAAATTTCAAGTTTACCAAAATATATTCATGACGCATCTTGTTTTGAAGAGCATGAATTATGATGAACAATGATATAATTTTTTATTGCACTTATATTTTGTAAGTTATAACACTTTGAATTTTTTTCCTACTTACCCAATCAGGGTGTGACACATGGCACAAAAGGTGGGTGAGTGATGTCAATCTTTCCTCCTCGTGCGCGTACAAGATTGGTTTTGCTGCATTGTTTTTTCCCTAAATTTTCTTTATAATTCTATTGCATTAGTAACATCATGACAAGTGGTAGATGCCACCTTCTAAATATGGCGCTAGCTCCAGGCTCGAATTCATGAAAAATATTAGTTAGTGTCATCTTTTTTATAATTGTGATGAAATTTATTACCATAAAGTTGTGTAAATGTTTCTAATTATCAATGGAAACGTTTATAAATTATCGTGGATACGTAACAACCAAGGTTAAATGAGTACGGAAAATTTACTCCAACAACTCAGTTTATTGTTTCCAAACATTTGTACCCTTCAAGTTTATCATCCATTATAGCTCTGTAAACTAATAAATGCTAAGGAAATATCCTTATACACAATGATTCTATGAGAACGTCAATGGGAAAAATATACATTTGGTGTCATATATTTTCTAGAATAGTGATAAAAACAATTATTTAAGGTTGTGTACATGTTTCTAATATTAGTGAAAACGTTTAAAGCTATCGCGGATATGTAAAGATCAAGGTTAATGAATACGTAAAATTGAATTCGATTAGTCAAGTTTTGTAAATTTATTATTGCTAAGAAAATATTCTTATACACTATGATTCAATAAGAACGGCCAAAGGAAAAGATATATAACAGTTAGTCTCATATTTTCTATAATAGTTATGGAAACGTTTATAGAAGGTTGTGTATATGTTTCTAAGCATCAGTGGAAACATATATAAGTTATCGTGGATACGTGAAAACCAAGGTATGCTTCTTTACGGCTCTATAGTAAGCTCCAGCTATGGATAGTTCGAGGAAGCCCCTATCGATACCATTAAAGGCAGAAATAGTGAATAACTAATACGAACAGCGGCAGAATAGAAGCCGAAAGCCAGAGCTTACTTTCACGAATAAACCCCGGTAAGGTTACCTGTGTTCTTCACGGCTAACTGATGATCACCTAGGGGCACGATTGCTCTTTCACGTTCGCACTTTCAGGAAGAGAATCCCAACTTTCTAAAAAAACGGGCATTTTCGGGGACTAGCCAAAGAAAAAGATAAGAAATACGTTCGCTCGAGCAAAGAATACATAAAACTGAATCTAACAACTAAGTTTATTATTTCCAAATATTTATAGCCGACAGGTTTATCAAACTCTGTAAACTGATAAATGCTAAGAGGGTCGTCCAGTACCCTGGACGGCTACACTATGATTCGATAAGAGCAACCAATAAAGATAAACAATAGTTAGTGTCATCTTTTCTATAATATTGACGAAAACGATTATAGAAGGTTGTGTACATGTTTCTAATCATTAGTGGGAACTTATACAAGTTATCGTGGATACGTAAAACCTAAACATATCCTATAAATCCTAAATCGTCGTGTAGAAATGTGGAGTGGGATACACGAGAAAGAAAAGTTTTTGTATTCTCTTATTCACGCTTGAAGAAGAAAAAAGCATGATGTGCTCTTATATAGATGTACAAATAGAAGAGTGAAGAAGAAGGAAAGGAAACTATAGACTAAAGAAAATGAAATTATTGACTAAAGAGAAATAAATCTATTGACTAAAGAAAAGGAAACTATTAACTAAAGAGAAATAATTTTATTGACTAAAGAAAAGGAAACTATTGACTAAAGAGAAATAAATCTATTGACTAAAGAAAAGGAAACTATTGATTAAAGAAAATTAAATCTATCGACTAAAGAAAAGGAAACTATTGACCGAAAAGAAATATGCTAAAATTATATAAGGCTTCTAGAAAATTAACTTATAAGAAGATTTAAGATTTACACATATTGACATATCCTAACACCCCCCCCCCCAGAGTAGGCAGGAAGAAGTCCTGGCTACTCTTGGTATAATTCATGGAGGAGATCCCCAACTTGTGAAATTGAGCTCTATAGTCGACACCAGAGAGGCTCTTTGTGAGCATGTCAGCCAGCTGAATGGTATTAGGAATGTGATGAACTGAGATGAGACCTTGCTGAATTTGTTCACGAACAAAGTGGCAATCCAATTCAACATGTTTAGTGCGTTCGTTAACGATAGGGTTGATGGCTATAAACACTGTAGAGAGATTGCCACACTTCAAAGGAATGGGTGTGACTTCTCGGACACCTAAGTCGTGTAAGAGTCTGCTAAGCCAAGCCAATTCTGTAGTTACCCTTCTCATGGCTCGATATTCTGCTTCCGCGGAAGAAAGGGACACACAGGCTTGCTTCTTTGATTTCCACAAGATAGGTGTGCCGCCAAACATAATATAAAAGCCACTAATAGAACGTCATGATATGGGACATGAGGCCCAGTCTGAATCACAGTAGGCAATTAGGTTGTAATCGGGTCTGTTTTTCAAGAGAATGCCATTAGTGATTGTCCCTTTAACATATTGAAGAACATGGAGAGCAGCTTCAAGATGACTAGTGATGGGCTTTTGTAAGAACTGACTAAGTAGTTGGATGCTGAAGCAAATGTTAGGTCTGGTATTTGTAAGATAATTGAGCTTACCATTGAGCCGTCTGTAAACTTCTAGATCTGACAATACTTCACCATCATCTGGGAGTAATTTGGTTCCAACTTGAAGTGGACTGGCTACTGCTATACAGTCAAGCATCTAGAAATCTTCAAGAAGTTCATGAGCAAACTTTCTTTGAGTAACAACTATTCCACGATCTGTGTGAATGAACTCCATTCTCAGGAAAAAGTTCAATGAGCCCAGGTCTTTAATTCTAAAATTTTCGTCCAAAGAGCGCTTGAGTTTTTGAATGGCAATTGAATCATCACCACAGATGAATAAATCATCCACGTAAATTCCAATGTAGAGTGTTGTATTTTTGGTGCATTTAAAAACAAAGAACTGTCATTGCCAGATGTTTGAAAGCCCTGAGAGACTAAGAAAGTGGTTAACTTGGCATACCACTGTCGTGAGGCTTGCTTCAGGCCATATAAAGACTTGTGAAGCCTGCAAACCATATTGGGATCCGTGCTTGGGAAACCTTCAGGCAACTGCATGTATATCTCTTCATGTAACTCTCCATGGAGGAAGGCATTATTGATATCTAGTTGACTTAAATGCCATCATCTTTTTACTGCAATAGTGATAAGAGCTCTAATTGTTGTCATCTTGACAACAGGAGAAAATGTGTCTGTGTAATCAATGTCGTGCATATGAGTGAATCCTCTAACCACTAGTATAGCCTTATATCGTTCTAGAGATCCATCAGCTTTAAGTTTCACCTTATAAATCCATTTACAACTTATAGCCTTCTTCCCTTTCGGTAACTTTGTAATCTCCCAAGTTCCATTCTTTTCTAATGCTGATATTTCTTGCGCCATAGCTAATCGCCATTCCTCACTTTGGCTAGCTTGCTTATAGGTCCTTGGTTCAACAATCTCCCTAGCATGAGTAACTAGGTTATGACCAGCAAAGCTAGAAGAGCAATTGTTGTTCTTCGGTGAAGGAGTGATATCTGTGAGCGGGAACAGATTTAGACATTATCCTTTCTTTTGGTGGTCTAGTCTGTTGCTTAAAATTGTGGTAAAAGCCTCTGCACTGTGACCTTGAACAATGTTTTCTCTAACAAAATAATCTTTTAGTCGAGTTGGTTGTTGACGTGGTCTATTTGACCTTCTTAGAGTGATTTTAGAGAGAACATGGTTGTTTTCATTGCTCTCAAATGAACTGGTATCAGATGTATCACGATCTGTATTAGTAGGGTCTGGGACTTGAGGGATTATGCTGGGCTGAGTGGTGTAGTCTTCATCGTCAATGAAGTCCAAAAAATTAGAAGCAGGTGTATGATGTTCAGAGCGTGTTTGCTCAAGGAAAGGAAATTGAAATTCGTAAAACTTGACATCCCTACTGTATATGATCTTTTCACTATCCAGTTGCAACAGTTTGTATCCTTTACTAATGAGACTTGGGCCAAGGTAGATGCACTTATGCGCACGTGACTCGAATTTCTTCTTGTGCTGATGGACATTTGTACAATAAGCCAAACACCCAAATGTCTTCAAAACTTCTAATTTGGGTTGTTTCTTATACAAGATCTCATATGGGCTTTTTCCTTCGAGAACTGAGGAAGGTAGTCTATTGATGACAAAAGTTGCAAAGAGGATAGCATCTCCCCAAAATTTTAGAGGAATCCCTGAGCAAAAAAATACTATGCGAGCAGTTTCTAACAAATGACGGTGTTTCCTCTCAACTACACCGTTTTGTTGAGGTGTATGAGGATTGGAACGCTGATGGATAATCCCTAGTTGTTTGAAATAATTAGCACCTTCTTCAGATGATCCAAGTTCATAAGCGTTATCGGTTTGAATTATCTTAACTTTCTTCATGTATTGTCGCTCAACCATAACTATAAAGTCTTTGACATATTCAAACGCTTGAGACTTATGCCGCATTAATTTAGTCCACAAAGTTCTACATTTATCATCAACAATACTTAGGAAATATAAGCTTCCACCACTGTTCTCTACAGAGCAAGGTCCTCAAACATCTATGTGCAGTAAATCAAAGCATTCTTTACTACTACTATCAGATAGAGGGAAAGGAAGTCTATGTCCCTTCGCCCTGTTACAAGCATCGCAAACAAAATTCAGTGGAATATCCTTTCTTCCTATTACTCCTATTTCAACAAGCTTTTGCAAAGGAACATGTCCAAGTTTATCGTGCCAATAAATGGCATCTTTATTGGCTATTACATTACAAGTAATTTAGATATGTTCTTCTCCTGTAATGCCTTGGGCTCCTAAAAAAAAATCTTCTAATCCTTGTTTGTCCAGACAATATAAGCCATTATGATCCCTTCCTATCAACCTTTTAATCTTCAATGTCAGGTCCTGCAATATGCAATAACCATAATGAAACACCATGATGGAATTAAATTGCTTAGCAAACTTGCTAATTGGCAATAAATTGCATTTAAAATCTGGTGCAAAAAGGACATTATCTAGAAGACACTTTGCAGAGAGCATAACTTTTTCAATTGTTTTGACATCTTGGACTGTTCCATCAAGTAAGGTGACGGTGTGTCTACCTTTTATGTTACTGACATTTCTTAAGCAATCTCCTTTTCCGGCGAGATGATCCGTGGCATCGGTATCAATAACCCAAATGTCTGATTCACAGTTGCTGGTGCTGAGATTGTTAGCAGTGCTATAGCAGAAATGTTGATTTAAAGAAGGAGAAGGTTTACCTGCAAAATTGCAAGTAGAACTCTCCTCAGTATGTCTGATATTGACTTTCTGTAGATAGTCCACCAACATGCTCAGTTGCTCTTGTGGCATTTCTGGAACTGGTGAAGCAGCAACTTCCTCGCCAGCAGCAACATTGGCGCTAGTTCCCATTCTTTTAACCTTTCCAAGCTTCCAACCGTTTGGGTACCCATGCTTTTCAAAGCATCGATCTTCATTGTGTCCTTGTTTATTACAATAGGAGCAATGTTCTCTAGGCTTCTTGCCTTTTCCCTTTTCATTTTGTTGCCATTTCAACTGTTGTTGTGGTCTATTTCCTCCATACGCAGCATTGATAAATCCTCCACCAATGTTGGGGTTCACAGGTATAAACCGGAATATAACACGCCCAAAGATCGAACAATGGAAATAAAGCAAGACACAAAATTTACGAGGAAAACCCCTTCAACTCAGGGTAAAAACCTCGGGACCACAATATGATCCAAATTCCACTATAATATTGTGAGATTATAAAAGAGGCACTCAATCCTCACCAACTCTCTAACTCCAGCCCAAAGCGAGTTCACAACTTGGTGTAGGATATTACAACTTCTCTTTTCTCACACTCACAAAATTACAAACCTCTCAAATCTATTACCAACTCTCTCAAAACTAAATCGGTTGTTGGATGGATGAATTGTGCCAAGAATAAGCCTCTATTTATAGTGGTGGGTGGTCCTTGGAGTCTTCTAGAACAGCCATGCCTTATGGAAATAAACCACATAAAACTGACCGCATTAACTGACCATTAAATACACATTTAATGTATGACTATCAGTGCCAGTAAATGGAATAACATAACTTCCATAAGTTGAAGCATAACTTCCACTGTCAAACTCTCCAGCATTAAAGTCTCCACCATAAATGTCAACCATTAAAGTCTCCACATAAATGTAGACCATTTAATTCTCCTTCATAAATGTAGATAAGAATTCAAGGCTACTTTACAATTCTCCACCTTGACTTGAATTCGTCAACAACTTGGTGCTTCACCTTCACTTGACTGTTTGCTGGTCAAGAACCCAAAAAAATCAACAATCTCCCCCTCCAACCAAAAAGAAGGAGATTGGATCATCATCGTTAAGGTTTGAGATGAATAATTTGCCTTTTACGCGTCCCCATCGTGCAAACCAAAACCTCCCCAGAAAAGCGGACTCGTTTTTCATTCTTCTTCACACGAGCCGAAACACCTTCAACATAACAAATGTTGTTTGGCTTCATCTTACCTTGGAAAACATAGTGTTTTCCGCTCAGCACCTTCAAGGTTTTTCCATGGCCATAATATCTATAGCCTTCCCGTGACAACTGCCCCAAGGAGATGATATGTGTGCTGATCTTTGGCACGTACCTTACA
This sequence comes from Limonium bicolor, assembly GCA_023374045.1. Taxonomy (NCBI): domain Eukaryota; kingdom Viridiplantae; phylum Streptophyta; class Magnoliopsida; order Caryophyllales; family Plumbaginaceae; genus Limonium; species Limonium bicolor. Next base: position 159,738,048 of record CM041777.1, on the reverse strand, counting down.
TTTTGAATTTGATGCTCCTTTCCATTCTTCAACTTCAAGCGGACATCTCCAACACCTTGGAGCTCCACCTTTTCCTTGTTACCAACAGTAACTTGACCGAGATTTTCCATCTTCAAGGTCGTAAATGCGTCTAACTCCTTACACATATGCCTGGAGGCAGCGAATCGAGGACCACGACTTTGGATCTTCCGTTATCTTGGACCCATTATCAATGGCAACGAGCACATCACCATGTGCATAGTTTGCATCATCTTCATCTTCCACCTTGGCTTTTCCTTTCTCTTTGGAACTCTTGAACTCCTTCAGATCTTCCTTCAGCTTACAAAAATATGCTTGGATGTGACCCACCTTGTCACAATAATAGCATTTTCTATCTCCTGATCGTGAAGCACATCTCCCCCTAGACGCACCTCCTCTTCTTTGATTTCGACCACGCCCTTCAGTAGCAGCCAAGGCTTGGTCACCATCTGTGGATGTTTTCTTATTAAGCATTTGATCATTGTCACGAACAATGGAAATAACCTCATCCAAATCCAGCGTGCTCCTCCCAACCACGATCGTCTGCACCAGGGGCTTGTATGACTTTGGGAGTGAACCTAGGAATAAGAACGCCTTCTCTTGTGGCTCAATCTTCTCATTAACATTAAGTAGTTGACTGAATAACTGATTAAAGGTGTTGATGTGATTATCAAGAGACCCACTTTATTCCAACTTGAGGCCATAAAGCCCCATCTTTAAACACATCTTATTTGTCAGGACTTCAAAGGCATAGATGTTCGTCAATTTATCCCACACCGCCTTTGGGGTTGTCTTCGTCAAGAAATTGTATTTGACCTCTGGGGCGAGTGCCAATCGGATTGTGCTTGTCGCCTTTCTCTGAAGCTTTGTCCAATCTCCAGCTTTCATTTCTGTTGGCATCGTCTCCTCCAAGGCTTGGTCAAGGCCTTGTTGCACCAAGAAATCTTCAATGGTATTTTTCCATATGGTAAAACTCATCTTTTTGTCAAACAATGGAATTACAAACTTTGCTTCATCTCCACCCATGGCTCTGATACCACTTGTTGGGGTTCATATGTATAAACCGGAATATAACACGCCCAAAGATCGAACAATGGAAATAAAGTAAGACACAAAATTTACGAGGAAAACCCCTTCAACTCAGGGTAAAAACCTCGGGACCAGAATATGATTCAAATTCCACTATACTATTGTGAGATTACAAAAGAGGCACTCAATCCTCACCAACTCTCTAACTCCAGCCCAAAGCGAGTTCACAACTTGGTGTAGGATATTACAACTTCTCTTTTCTCACACTCACAAAATTACAAACCTCTCAAATCTATTACCAACTCTCTCAAAACTAAATCGGTTGTTGGATGGATGAATTGTGCCGAGAATAAGCCTCTATTTATAGTGGTGGGTGGTATTTGGAGTCTTCTAGAACAGTCAAGCCTTATGGAAATAAACCACATAAAACTGACCGCATTAACTGACCATTAAATGCACATTTAATGTATGACTATCAGCACCAGTAAATGGAATAACATAACTTCCATAAGTTGAAGCATAACTTCCACTGTCAAACTCTTCAACATTAAAGTCTCCACCATAAATGTCAACCATTAAAGTCTTCACTTAAATGTAAACCATTTAATTCTCCTTCATAAATGCAGATAAGAATTCAAGGCAACTTTACAACCAACATCATTTTTCTTCCTTTTACTACTTTCACGCTGTCTCTTTTTTGACATGATAAGGGAGTAAGCATTTTCTAAACTTGGAAGAGGAGACAACATTAAGATATTACCTCTAATGTTTATGTAACAGTCGTTTAAACCCATGAGGAAATCTAGAACCTTGTCCTCTTCTAATATCTTCTTGCCTTCTCTGCTAAACCACATTACAGCATTTGCAAGATTCTAGATCTATAACAGAAGCTAGTTCTTCCTAAAAATTCATTTGAACTTAGTGAAATATACACTGACGGAATCATTTCCCTGGTCCAAATCACACAAGTCTTTCTTTAAGTTAAATCTCCTAGTACCGTCAATTTGATCGTACCTGGACAAGAGACTACTCCACATTTCTAGTTGTTTTGTGATAAACCTAGCTTTCATATATTCTGGTCTAGAGCGTTGAGAATCCAGGACATAACCAGTCCATTGCATCGATCCCAAGCTTTGATTTCACTTCAAGTCCTCAGCTCTTTCCAATGTGCCGTCGATCATGCCGATTTTATTTTTCGCCATTAACGCCATCAGAACGGTGCGTTTCCAGGTTTGGAACCCTATTTCGTTGAATTTGGTCACGATTATCATCCCGAGATGATCGGACGTATGTAATAGTTGGGATCTGAAGTGTCGACGACATTGGTGTGCCGCCTCCCTCGGGCTTCTGTGAATGATCACACAGTTCCTCTAATTGAGTCGCAGAGTTTTCACTCGTCGCTGTCATGGTAGTGAAGAGTAAATATTATTGGAAAAAAATTAGGAAGCAGGATAAAACCCGCTCTGGAACCATGTAGAAATGTGGAGTGGGATACACGAGAAAAAAAAAGTTTTTGTATTCTCTTTTCACGCTTGAAGAAGAAAGACAGACGTGCTCTTATTAAATGTACAAAGAGAATAGTGGAGAAGAAGGAAAGGAAACTATAGGCTAAAGAAAAGGAAAACTATTGATTAAAGAGAAATAATCTATTGACTAAAGAAAAGGAAACTATTGACTAAAGAGAAATAAATTTATGACAGAAAAGAAACTATTGACTAAAGAGAAATAAATCTACTGACTAAAGAAAAGGAAACTATGATTAAAGAAATTAAATCTATCACTAAAGAAAGAAAACTATGACCGAAAAGAAATATGCTAAAATTATATAAGGCTTCTAGAAAATTAACTTATAAGAAGATTTAAGATTTACACATATTGACATATCCTAACACGTCGAAGGTTTACTTTAGGGTCTGAAGTAAAGCATAAAGGTCTGCCGAGAAATTGTAATATTATAAGGATATAATAACAATCATAAAAAGATACCCTTAGCCCCAGAGATAGCTTAGGAATGCTAAATCGTCAAAGGTTTACTTTTGGGTTTGTAGTAAAGGTTTAGGGTACCCTAAACCTTAAACCTCAAACACTACCGAGATATTGCAACATTATAAGAGTATAAAAATGAATCATAAAAGATACCCTAAATCCCGGACATACCTTAGGAACGTTAAATCGTTGAAAGTTTATTTTAGGGTTTGAAGTCAAGAGTTTAGGGCGAGACCCTAAAGCTAGCCTAAAAACCTGACGAGATATTAAAACGTAATAAAATACAAAAATGAATCACAAAAAAGATACCCTAAACCCTAGACATACCCTAGATATGCTAAATCATAGAAGTTTTTTAATCAAATTTCAAGATGTATACACTATTGTAAAATTATTTAATAATAGTAATAATTTTTTATGTTTTGATAATTGTATTTATTACATTGAAGTTGCTATTACTATTTTAGTGATATTATTAAATTATTTACATTGTAAACTATATAAATGCCACATATATCTCTACAGATTAATTTGATATTTGTGATATTTATCTACAACCTAATTTTATTAAAATAGTTATGGTTAATTTGTATCTAGATTTAGAAGTATTTGTGTGGTTTGTGGTTTTTTATTTGTTTATGGTTTGAATCTTTTCATGTTCGTTATGGGTTAGTTTTGAGTTCTTTTTTTTATTATTTATTCTATTATTGTAACACCCCTACTACGCATATAACATTACTTGAAATCGCAGCGGAATTTAAACAACTAAACAGTAACTAAACGATTGGTGCTACAACGCCGTCAACCACCCACGTGGTTAACAAGGCTGAATAAATACAGTGTACCGGTCTGATGATCAGACTCCGAGCATAAAGAACTAATACCCATATATACAAAAAAAACAATACCGAGTATTACTTACACATTCCTTCACTGTAAACCATCACTGTAAACTGTTCACAACCCAAAATATATAACGCCTCGGGAGCACAGGCGCATCCCGGGCCCAACATCCAAAAGTAATCAAAAGTAAACCTGCATCCTAGAATCTAAAGCCATTCCGCTTCTCGATCCTCATCCTGCAGTAAAAGAAATATGGAGCCCCCGAGGGGGTCAGCAACCCTGGCTGGTATGGTTAACGCGCAGCCCATCGGTACCGGGATGCGCGCAACTAATTGTCATGATGACATGACATTCATTTTAAAACACTCAACATATACAATTATCAGAACATAGGTATTGTACACAACATCTCACATAACACACAAGAACAATTCCATTTAGGAAGTGAACCAATACAATTAGTTCCCATGGAGAGCCTAGAGAATGTTGCCATGCTCATGCTAAGCTCGTTACATCACTCGTTACCGTCCTGTTAGATTGAACGGATAACTTAACACAGGTGCCTCGGATATAGTGATCCAAGCACACCGAAACAACACATAGTATGCCCCTGTGGCCCGACGTGAGTCAGTAAAATAGCCTTGATTAAGCTAAAGGGAAGGTTGGGAACCAAATTGGAAAACAACCATAACATACAAAGAGAATCGAACCGGTTATGACATCGACTCCCATACTCACACGCGTGGCCGGAACAGACCGGACTCCTCACTTCCCCCGTTAGCACTTGTTAGTAGTTCATCATTGAACTCAATAAACAATTCACAATAATAGGTCAAGTCTTGTTAGACACACACAAGGAAGAGAGAGTCATACTTAACAACATAACATAATTTAACAACTGTAAACTCTTTACATGGTTTAATCTTACAAGGTCATTAACACACAGAAAAACAAACAACACACAAGCCGGTGTAAAACCGGTAGGCAACAGACTGCAAGAAAACCATACCTTGGTCCTTGCTTCGATTTGTTCCACTGTAGGTCACTCCTATACATGATTAATAACGTCGGTTAATTAATTTATTTAACCTCAAATTTACTAAATGTTTAACATGATATATGACATGTTTTAATGTCTTAACTTATACTTGATCACCTATATTATACCCCTAGGGTTTATTACATAAGCCATTCTTGTTTTTTTTTACAAGTTTAGGTCCGACCGACCTTACGACCGACCTTACACAAGGTCGGTCCATTCCAGAACACATTATCGTCAAAACTTTCTACTCCGACCGACCTTGTAAGTTCGTCGCTTGTTCGGTCCATTCCGAGAGTCTCTTCCCTTTGAAAATTCAGGCCCGACCGACGCCAAGTCCGGTCCCATGTTCGGTCGATTCCAGAAACTTAATTGTACCAAAATACAAGCCCGACCGACCTTGCAAGTCCGGTCCCCAAGGTCGGTCTATTCCAGAAACCAATTCTCGCAGGGTAAACTGGGCTCGACCGACCTTGGCAAGTTCGGTCGCAAGGCAGTCTGCCCCAGACCCTTATTTCCATTGCCCATTCAACTCCAAACTTCTCTAAGGCCCCTAATGTTTTCTAACATCATTTGGTACCTTATATCCACATACAAACACCATGAAACTCATTATCTATCACCTTAAGCACTTACTCATTTCATACCGAAATTCCTAACACTATATTATTCCTCCTTAGTTTTCAAGTGGTGTTCATACCTATGATAACAACTATCCCAAAATGCTTTCTCACCACTACAACATCTCTCCCAAGCATTTTTTCTTTCTAAGCAACTCCTTGAACACCTTACAAGTTTATAACTCCCATGCAACAAATCACTTCGTCCCTTTTCACCAACAAGCACAAGTCCTAAATACAATCTCACCATGATCTTGAAATGTCCCAAAAACATTCTTTTGCATTCTAAATCCACTAAAACATTGCCTAAGCCCTTTTTCATCTTAAACAACTCAATGCATGTTTCTTCCACTAGTTGATCACCTTCCATACTAAACATTTCCTAGCTTACCAAACTCACTCTAAACCTTTAGAACTTCTTGCTTCTTACCTAAATTTTGACATGGATTCTCCTAGAACATTACTAAGCCAAAACACTTTGTTTTCTCCATTAAGCACACAAGAACACCTAAATTCACCAAGAACACTCTCACACACAAAGTTTCACCAATTTACACTACATCACAATAGTGCATAATTTAAATTGCATGGCACTTAGGCCCTTAAAATGCATGGCTCTTAGGCCCTTAAAGTGCATAACTCTTAAACACTGAATGTAACACCCCATCCAACAATAACACACTTACAATAAACTGCAGCGGAAAACAAACCTCATCACATTACTTATCTCGTTGGTGTTACACGCCGTTAGCCACCCACGTGGCTAACAAGGCTAATACATACACATTGTACCGGTTGATGGGCTAAATTCCCGAGCGACTACACCTTATATCCATTTCCATTAACACAACAACAACATACCCCTTCCAACTATACCGAGTATTTATAACTAATGCCGATAACAATTCGGTCTTACTACGCCTACTGTATATATACAACATAACGATTACCCATGTACAACGACTACCCCCGTCCTACTCTCGAACGGCTTCCAGCTCCTTGTACTGAAATAGGAAAAGAAGAGAAAGGGTGGCCCCAAGGGGCTCAGCACCTTGCTGGTATGGTAATCCCGCAGCCCACATGCTACCGGGCCACGCACACTAATTGTCGTCTTAGCATGCGGTTGATATTATTTTAAATCATGCATTAACAGTGGACACACATCTCATAACATTTCGCCCAATGGGCCAACAAACAGATAATATATCCTTACTTAATAAGTCACTCATGGTATTCATATCCCTAGAGTGTTCCTCTCTAATGGAGCTACTTCCTTAATAGACGACACTTACCCTTAAATCGGGTTATCCTTAAACGCTCTTTCCTCCTCAAACTGGGATTATCCATGATCCACATACTCCACATTTTAAACACATACTTACACACAACCACATAACACATAACAACACTTTGCACGTTTCCACGTGCACAACATAATACCGCAACAGATATGCATCACCAACAAACATAACATAACGGGAATGGTTCTCTTAGGAACCGACCCAAACATAATTAGTTCACTGGGAGAGCCTAGAGGATGCTGTCAAACTCATGCTAAGCTCGTTTACATAACTCGTTACCGTTCTGTTAGGCGAACGGATAACTTAACATAAATGGATCGGGTTTAGTGACCCGGACACAACATACATAATCCCCCAACAGACGTGAGTCAAGAGCCTTGGTTAGCTCAGGGGATCGAAGACCAATGAAGGAAGACAATCAACAGAGAGGAAGCTGAAGAAACTGTATACAACAACTCCCAAACAACGCGCGACCGGAACAATTCCTCACCCCCCCTAATATATAAATATTCACAGTTAAAGACTCCGCTGTGGAACCTATCACATCATCACACAATACAGTATTACAACACTGAGTTAATCACGCAGAGGAGGGTCTACACTTACAACCAGCACATCACACAACTAACTCACGCATAGCCGTGGTTAGAACTTTCCTTAGGTCGGAAACGTTATTACCGATACGTTCTCTCGTTTACCTAATAGTGGTTACTAGCCCTTCAAGCGCATTTGAGGTTACCGGTATCGGCACGTAACATACAATAACAATAATGCTGTAACTCGTTTCATGATTTATCTCATAACGTGGCAATACAGAAAAACACATTGGCATACAAGCCGGTGTAATCCGGTAGGACACAGGTTGCAAGAAAACCATACCTGTCACCGGAGTCCACTTACCACGTCCACTATGTTCCTCGAGCAATTTCTCAACAACTGTTAACATCACATGTGTTTTTTTATTAACATCGGGGTTGCTTGATTTTTAATGTCTAATGCTTATAATTTTTCCCCGTTAACTTAGTTAAATAACTTGACATTTTTAACTTGTTTTACTCTCACATTTTATACAACTTTTCACCCACTTAATTGTCATTAAACTCACCTAACAAGTCCTTAACACCTCAAAACATCATTAACCATCAATCCCCATCATTACACATCATTTCCATACCTTAAACAATGTTTTGGTCCATACAGCGCCTTGTCCGAACTTGTGTCCGGACTTCCCAAGTTCGGACACAAACCGCGACCTATACTGAAAACCATACACACGTCCGAACTTGTGTCCGGACTTCCCAAGTTCGGACACAGTTCGAGAGTAATCCCAGATAGAAACAGTCACGTCCGAACTTGTGTCCGGACTTCCCAAGTTCGGACACAGTTCGAGAATGGAAAATCCTTTACCCAACAGAGCCTGTCCGAACTTCCATGTCCGGACGAAGTTCGGACACGCAAACATTCAATTTTCAAGTCTTAAACACTTAACCAATTTCACCCAACTTCTCCTCAGCCTCATAATGTTTCCTACATCATTTGGCACATCAAACACCCTTTAGCCATGTGCTAAGCTCTTTAAATCTCTCACCAAAACCATCTTATCATTCACAAATTCTTACAAAATTCCTAGCACTTGGAATGTTTTCTCCTTAATTTCTAGGTGGTATTTCACCTATAATGACCTCTACACTAAAATGCTTCTTCACCTTCATAACATCATCTCCCAAGCATCTCCTCTTACTAACCAAATCCTCTTTTCACAACTTCTTGAATTCCTTTCTCAAAACCTTACCTAAACATCATTCCCTCCTTATTCATCAACTTTACCCAAACTTTAAACAAACTTCTCCAAGACTTTATTACATCCTATAACACTCATTAAATTCCTAGAACTTCCAAGATAGCACCTAAATCCTTGTAACACTCTAAATCACCTTAACACATGTTTTCTTCTCAAGTAAACATTTATTCACCTTTAACACTTCCTAGTTCACCAAGACCATTTAAAACACTTAGAACTTCTCACACATTTTCTCAAATTTGGCCATAGCTTCTCTTGTATATACTCACATCCAAACACTTAGGTTTTTACCTTATTTCATTCAAAACACCTAAAATCCATCAAACACATTTTTATACACAAACTTCACACATTCAGCACTACATCACAATATAGTGCATAACTTAAATTGCTTGGCACTTAGGCCCTTAAATAACATGGCTCTTAGGCCCTTAAATTGCATAAACCATAAACACTGAATTTCCCACATAATAATGCCTTTGACCTGCAAATACACACACCAAGACATATGTTCCTTTACTAGTCTCCTTGAGAACACCTTACTAAGTCATTCACCATTTGCTCTTTAGGTAGTTTTAGCAAGCATTATGAGCTCATTTCTCCTAAGGCATTAAACCACATTAAGATAGCATATTTACCTCTTTTCCTCCCAAATTTCTTTCTTGTTTCCTTACAAAACCGGTAAGGCATTTGGTTCCTTCCCAACTACTAAACATTATACAAACAACTAATGAGTATTCAAGCTTTAAGCTCCATCTAATTGTAAACCCTAGGTTTACATTATTTCAAAACATTAATGTAGTTGTTTTACCTTAATTATCTTTGAAGGGTGTTTGAATATCTATGAAGAGAGGACTCCACCTAGTCCTTGAAAGATTCAATGGAGCTAGAACAAGCAACACAAGGAGCTCCATCAATGAATATTTTCGGTCACACCACAAAACATGGAGGAAACTTGATTTTTCTTTGAGATTCCTTACCTAGAAGCAAAGGAGATCAATAATATGTGGAAAGACAGCTCAAGCTCCATCAATGGTGGAACTCCATGGCACCGAAATGGTGATCTTGAAATTTGAGATATAGGAATGAAGAGCTTGATGAGAGGAAGAGAATGGTGGTGTTTGTTTTTGATTTGGTTAAGTGAGCTAGGTTTTTACAAGGGTTCAAAGGTGGACTTCCATGGTGGTGGTGGTGTATGAACGTGAGAACAGAAAGAAGAGGTAGAAGAGAGCTTGGATACGTGGGAAATGAAGAAGGAATGAGAGAATGAGATAAGTTTTGCTTTTTGGAAGATATTTGTACTTAAAAAGCAAATAGTACTTAAGTTAGTCATTCTTTATTTCCTTAGCATGTTAACAAGGGTGGTGAGTCACCACACCTTAAAAACCGGCCCCCAATAGTACCTAGTGGTATTTTAGTCTTTGTTGACCAATTTAATTACTTATAACATTATATGTTACAAACTAGCTTATAAAAATCACTATTCACAAAACAAGGCACATAGAAGTGAAATTTTTGATTTCCCTTGATATAGCCACCCTGTGATACTATATAGTAACATGTTAATTAAAGAGTAATGATGGACATTTAGCCATTCAAAACTCATTTACAAGACAATTTTTTCAAAACTGTGCTTTAAGACTTCTTAAAGCACATTTTGTGTTTTAACTTGTTTTCAAGCTTGGTTTTCTTTGGAATTGATTTAATATGTTCATTAACATACTTTATAAGGTATAGGTATGACCATTAGGTTCTATACAATTTATCCCAGCTTAGAGCACATTTTTGCTCTTATTGACTTAAGGTATTTATTTGTGTTTTGTTTGGTTCCAAGGTCTACCAAAGTTTCCTAAGACTTAATTTGCCTTATTAAATCATAATTGAATATTATAAGTCTTGGTAGGCTCTTTGGGTCCTAACCAAGTTCACTCATAGCTTAGAGCATGTTTTTGCTCAACCGTGTCCTAATGCTTTATTGCATTTACTATGATTAAAATGTACACTGATGTCCTAAGGCACTTTTAGCCTTTATATACACATAGTTGATATTTAACCACATATCAAGGTTTGGGGTATTTCAATCTACCCCTTAAAAGAACTTCGTCCTCGAAGTTCACACTTTCCAACAACATTAGATTAGAACACAGGAATCACTTAGAAATAAACTTTCTAAACCAAACACACTTTACATCACACCTCGGACTTAATGGTCCGGGCAACACATCACATCCACACATAACATAACATATCCACATGATAACCTCGGACTCTATGGTCCGGGTATCTTAACAACACTTACACATACATAACAACCCTTTAGATCTTGGTCTTGGGTAACATAACAACATTAGACACATAGGTCCCGATAACATAACAGTCTTTAGACACATGGTCTATGCAACACAACACATTTAGACTCATAGGTCTTGATAACATAACAGTCTAGACACATAGGTCTTGATAACATACACTTTAGGAACTCAAGGTCAAAATAATATTTATTACCATACCACACAACATGTCATAGCATGTACAACAATCAAAATATCTTTTACATACACACTGTGATCCCGCAGAACCCGGTCGCGATGGACACTTCCGTCCCCGTGCCTTGGGAGATTAAAACAATCACTTAAGTTTAAAATTTCCTTGTGAGGTTAAGTAAGAAGACTTTAATTACGTAAAGTATCCATCAACGTTTTATAAATACCAATTTAAAATCCTTTTGAAACACACACACTCCAAGTCCAACTAAGCTCTTTGCTTCTTTTCTTAGCGTGGTTATTTGTGACCACTTATAGGGAGCTTCAAGAATCATCCAACCCTGATGTGATCAGCATCAGTGTTTGAACTATCCTTCTACTCCAATTTGTGTTCGGCTTCCCTTGATCACATGCAAATCAAGTTCCACCTCCCACTTCATTTTCAAGCATCAATTAAATCACTCATTTCCAATTTTCTATCTTTTAAATCATTCTAGTCATGATCATAACATCTCCAAAGGATAGAACTCCATCTATCAGTTATCTCCATTCACTTTAATGCTGTTGCCTAGGGAATTATTCTCACTAGGTTCTATGTCGGTATCATGCCCTTTCTTGAATCACTATATAGTATATATATACATATATATTTTATCAAAATACAACACACCATTTCACCTTTATACACTGTCGGGGCTTTTGTTCCCCCGGGAGTTTCTCTACTCCCCACACTTGTACTATCACACACAACTGTTAACAAATACACACACTTATCACAATGGTATTCGCATCTTCTGTGCGCAATTACCACAATTAAACCATGAATGAATGTGTATGTTTACGTAACACACACACCAATCATCAAAACAATAATATAATTTTGTGCTATGCACAAATAAGTCACATACACTACGTACACTTGTACGGTAATATACACTAAGTGGTTTGTGCTCTACCCCCCTTAAAAGGGATTACGCCCACGTAATCAATCACTAAACATTGGCTTAAATGTTCTGCCGTCGTGAAGTGTTTTAACTTCCACGCGGTCTATTACACAATGGATTCTGATTAGAGGATCTTAACCATATTGGCAGTTTAGTTCCTAAACCAAGAATTCTCATTGGAGTTTGTTTAAACTCTTAGTTGGTTTCGATTCTGGCCTGTTAGGCTTCTAGGCGTTAATAATTAGCCATTCACTCATGTTCACCATGTACATTCAACACTTGAATCACTGGCTCACTAGTTTCTGCTACGAAACTCTAATAACTGTAGATCCTAATTCCTCATTTGTTATTCTTACTGTATTGTACATCCCCAATTGTCACCTTCATCTGGTAACAATGGTTTCTCAACCGACGCGTGGTATCTCTTACCGTTAGCGAATTCGGTGAGTTATAAAACTTTCTATCCACTTCCATAACAATTTACTATGTATACAGCTATGTATTCACAATGATTGACTTGTTCCCTTCCGACTTACTGTCGGTTGAGATTGAGCTACTACCTAGTGTGTAGTGCTCACTTACTGTTATTCATGTCTCCACATTGGTTTTGTACAAGTACTCCTTTATTGGTGCGGTCTTGCATTTCCTATGCATCGGCCATTATAACATTATTCCTCCATAATTAACATGTTTCCAATTCCTAGCTATCCACTCGATCATTACTGCGCAAGTGCAATACCAAAACACTCAGTCATACAGAGTGCAGAGGCGTAAACTCTTGACAGTAAATCCCTTATGTGATTGCAGTAGGAATTCACACTGAGTTCCTTATCACATAGTACCGACCATTGGCTTATTGCCCAGTCTGTGTATCATCACTTGCTTGCATGTCCATTGAGTTTAACTCATAACTGGTCTTATCCGCCACATCACTATTTAACAACACTTATACAACGGTCGCTTACTGCGCACCGTGCTTATTGTATAACACTAACTTACATGGTATTTATTGTCACATTAACTTCCACACATATACATACATCACTCGTATTATGGTTTGTCATTCTTTTGGATGACTACTGAATACTCTTTGAGTGTTGATCACTTGAGTCACAAACCGGCGTTATTTAGCTCGGTGCTTCACTTTATACACATACTACTAAGCTAACTGCTCTCTTTCAATAATAACATAGTCCATTCTTAACATATTTCTTGAACTTGATTCACATAATTACCGCTCCTGCGGTCTCACAACATCGAGAAGTATCCGCACTCTTAATGCAGTGGTTCGTTTACCACTTTATTCACTTATACAACATAAACTTCTACAATCAATCGAATTTATATAACGTATCTTGCTTATGGCTTATAAGCCTTATTTGCCTTGAGCTGGGCTCATTGCAGGCTGTCCACACACATGTACTTCTCTGTACAATATTACATGTTTAGAGGTTGTAGTGGGCTCCATGACAAGGTCGTTGCATTCTGTTTCCTTTCATGAGATGCCCCTTAGGTTTGTCAGTCCGTCTCCTGACAACTTATGTCTAAACTGGGTGTTAATTTCAACCCTTATGTTTCTGTCATGTCATTTCGAGCAACAACTGTTGTTGATGCGAACACCCTTCAAGGATTTCTCCTGGGTGTTGCTAAGTTATGCCATTACATTTGGCTCGCACTTATTGATATATTGAGTTAGCCACGCCGTTTGCGTTCTTAATTGGCTTATTATCTTCTTCTGTGAAGATCAACTTTCTTGATAGTTTCATCACGTTCATTGTACAGTAATGTGTCCACATTAGGCATTGCTTGCCATGTACAGGCTGGGTCACCGTTCCGGCTAACATGTTTATCCCTAAGGATCCTTAAGACATATGTGATGTCTTTACATAACAGTTAGTGCACTTCACACTTCCTAACTCTTAGACATTTCCTTGAGAGGAATTCACTAATCCTTTTAGTCTCACTAACTTAACTGAGTTCCTTAACTTCAACCACTTCTTGTAATCTCTAGCTTTTGTTTGATTTATACTGCTGACCGTAGACGGAGTCGACTACTTCCCGTGTTTCGGACTCTACTTGTATACATATGTGGGGTACCATACTGATACATTACTACTTACCCAACTAACCTATAAGTAGGTCTGTCGGGCCCACATGCTCCTATCGGAGTGCGGTCGTCCCACAACACAGTTGTACACTTGTAGTGTCCGCACACGCCTAGGTGAAGTATTCTGTTGTCGACTCCCTTATATTGTCCCGTGACAATATTCATTCCTTGCTTCCCGAACTTAATCGAGGGAAAGTTTATCCACTGTTGTATCTTATCATCTGCCCTTGGTTTTACTGGTTTGGTTTAAAAGAAGGTTGGAAAGAAGTGTTGGTTTGAAAGAAAATCTGGTTTTGAAGGAAAAAGGTTTGAATAATTGGGTTTAGAGAAAAATTTTCATGGTTTCACAACATCTTCTTACCTTAACCAAGTCTAGCTTCTTGCTGACTGGTGTACTCCCAATTACAAAGGTTAGGCTATTAAGCCCTTCCATGGTTACAATAATCTCACTTAACTTCATGGTACTTCACCAAGTACTTCGTAGTGATTATAAACTTCCCGAACGGCCCTGTTATAGCAGCACTTGCTACGGCAAACACGCCATGCTAATTGGCTATCGGTTTAACACATACCGGTTGTGGTATTGTTTCTACCTACACTGTCATCAGTGGCCTTGTTGGTCCTCACTGATGTTACTGTGATGATAACTCTTCGGGTGACTTCTCACCGTCTTCACATGGTAATTATCAACTGGGGTGTCTCCCACTCTTGGAGTCCCTCTTTACTTAGTATCGTATCCTCCTTATAGCCCGTTCCACGCACTTGTCGTGGTTACTGAGACTTGTCTCTTGTTTGGGCACTACGTTGGTCGGTTGGTATACCGTTGGTGTTTTATTTATCAACTGTGGTTCCGTAGACACTTGTCTCGGGGTTATTAATCCATTTCTTGCCTGTTGCGGTAGGTGCGTTGCAAGCTGGTTACTCTCGACTGCTCTGCATGTCGACCCAGGTTGCCGGAAATTCTATTCTCTTATACACAAAAATCCTTCATTCTTCGCTATTTAATGAGGTTAGCATTGTTTAGATGGGAACCGTCTCCGGGATTCTCAGTTTCAGGATCTACCGTATGACAGTTCTCGTACCCTTAGAGGTATTCAATAACAGCCAGATCGGGTATTCCCGAGTAGAGGACTTTCATCTCTCTGGCGTTGTTTCCCAAGTTATAAAACAGGGGTTGTGGAGGGCGGGATGGATTGTAGGTTTCCATTCACTGGTAGTTCCTGTCTAGCGTATCTCTCACGCTATCACTCAACCCTTAACCCAAAGTAACTTAAATCCTAACTCGGTACTTCCTAAGTCGGTAATTCAATCATCAGAGCGATACTTCGCTCTGATACCACTTTTTGTAACACCCCATCCAACAATAACACACACAAAAACTGCAGCGGAAAACAAACCTCATCACATTACTTATCTCGTTGGTGTTACACGCCGTTAGCCACCCACGTGGCTAACAAGGCTAATACATACACATTGTACCGGTCTGATGGGCTAAATTCCCGAGCGACTACACCTACTATCCCTTTCCATTAACACAACAAACAAATACACCTTCCAACTATACCGAGTATTTATAACTAATGCCGATAACAATTCGGTCTTACTAGCCTACTGTATATATACAACATAAACGATTACCCATGTACAACGACTACCCGTCTACTCTCGAACGGCTTCCAGCTCCTTGTACCTGAAATAGGAAAAGAAGAGAAAGGGTGGCCCCAAGGGGCTCAGCACCTTTGCTGGTATGGTAATCCGCAGCCCACATGCTACGGGCCACGCACAACTAATTGTCGTCTTAGCATGCGGTTGATTAATTTAAATCATGCATGTAACAGTGGACACACATCTCATAACATTTCGCCTCAATGGGCTCAACAAACAGATAATATATCCTTACTTAATAAGTCACTCATGGTATTCAATATCCCTAGAGTGTTCCTCCTCTAATGGAGCTACTTCCTTAATAGACGACACTACCCTTAAATCGGGTTATCCTTAAACGCCTCTTTCCTCAAACTGGGATTCATATCCATGATCCACATACTCACCATTTTACAAACACATAACTTACACCACATAACACATAACAACACTTTGCACGTTTCCACGTGCACACATAATACCGCAACAGATATTGCATCACAACAAAATACAAACAACGGGAATGGTTCTCTTAGGAACCGACCCAAACATAATTAGTTCACTGGGAGAGCCTAGAGGATGCTGTCAAACTCATGCTAAGCTCGTTACATAACTCGTTACCGTTTGTTAGGCGAACGGATAACTTAACATAAAGATGGATCGGGTTTAGTGACCCGAACACAACATACATAATCCCCAACAGACGTGAGTCAAGAGCCTTGGTTAAGCTCAGGGGTGATCGAAGACCAATGAAGGAAGACAATAACAGAGAGGAAGCTGAAGAAACTGTAACAACTCCCAAACAACGCGCGACCGGAACAACCGGATTCCTCACCCCCCCATAATATATAAATATTCACAGTTAAAGACTCCGCTGTGGAACCTATCACATCATCACACAATACAGTATTACAACTGAGTTAATCACGCAGAGGAGGGTCATACACTTACAGCAACATCACACAATAACTCACGCATAGCCGTGGTTAGAACGTCCTTAGGTCGGAAACGTTATTACCGGATACCGTTCTCTTACGTTTACCTAATAGTGGTTAACTAGCCCTTCAAGCGCATTTGAGGTTACCGGTATC
Organism: Limonium bicolor; assembly: GCA_023374045.1. NCBI lineage: Eukaryota > Viridiplantae > Streptophyta > Magnoliopsida > Caryophyllales > Plumbaginaceae > Limonium > Limonium bicolor. Next base: position 159,721,142 of record CM041777.1, on the reverse strand, counting down.
GGCACGTAAACATACAATAACAATAATGACTGTAAACTCGTTTCATGATTTATCTCATAACGTGGCAAACATACAGAAAAACACATTGGCATACAAGCCGGTGTAATCCGGTAGGACACAGGTTGCAAAAAACCATACCTGTCACCGGAGTCCACTTTACCACGTCCACTTTGTTCCTCGAGCAATTCTCGAACAACTGTTAACATCACATGTGTTTTTATTAACATCGGGGTGCTTGATTATTTAATGTCTAATGCTTATAATTTTTCCCCGTTAAGTTAAATAACTTGACATTTTTAACTTGTTTTACTCTCACATTTTATTACAACTTTTCACCCACTTAATTGTCATTAAAACTCACTAACAAGTCCTTAACAACCTCAAAACATCATTAACCATCAATCCCCATCATTACACATCATTTCCATACCTTAAACAATGTTTTTGGTCCATACAGCGCCTTGTCCGAACTTGTGTCCGGACTTCCCAAGTTCGGACAAACCGCGACCTAATACTGAAAACCATACACACGTCCGAAACTTGTGTCCGGACTTCCAAGTTCGGACACAGTTCGAGAGTAATCCCAGATAGAACAGTCACGTCCGAACTTGTGTCCGGACTTCCCAAGTTCGGACACAGTTCGAGAATGAGAAAATCCTTTACCCAACAGAGCCTGTCCGAACTTCCATGTCCGGACGGAAGTTCGACACGGCAAAACATTCAATTTTCAAGTCTTAAACACTTAACCAATTTCACCAAACTTCTCCTAAAGCCTCATAATGTTTCCTAACATCATTGGCACATCAAACACACCTTTAGCCATGTGCTAAGCTCTTTAAATCTCTCACCAAAACCATCTTATCATTCACAAATTTCTTACAAAATTCCTAGCACTTGGAATGTTTTCTCCTTAAGATTTCTAGGTGGTATTTCACCTATAATGACCTCTACACTAAAATGCTTCTTCACCTTCATAACATCATCTCCCAAGCATCTCCTTACTAACCAAATCTTTTCAAATCTTGAATTCCTTTCTCAAAACCTACCTAACATCATTCCCTCCTATTCATCAACTTTACCCAACTTTAAACAAACTTCTCCAAGACTTTATTTCATCCTAAAACACTCATTAAATTCCTAGAACTTCCAAGATAGCACCTAAATCCTTGTAACACTCTAAATCACCTTAACACATGTTTTCTTCTCAAGTAATCATTTATTCACCTTTAACATCCTAGTTCACCAAGACCATTAAAACACTTAGAACTTCTCACACATTTTCTCAAATTTGGCCATAGCTTCTCTTGTAATACTCACATCCAACACTTAGGTTTTACCTTATTTCATTCAAAACACCTAAATCCATCAAACACATTTTATACACAAACTTCACACATTCAGCACTACATCCAATATAGTGCATAACTTAAATTGCTTGGCACTTAGGCCCTTAAAAACATGGCTCTTAGGCCCTTAAATTGCATAAACCATAAACACTGAATTTCCCACATAATAATGCCTTTGACCTGCAAATACACACACCAAGACATATGTTCCTTTACTAGTCTCCTTGAGAACACCTTACTAAGTCATTCACCATTTGCTCTTTAGGTAGTTTAGCAGCATTATGAGCTCATTTCTCCTAAGGCATAAACCACATTAAGATAGATATTTACCTCTTTTCCTCCCAAATTTCTTTCTGTTTCCTTACAAAACCGGTAAGGCATTTGGTTCCTTGCCACTACTAAACATTATACAACAACATAATGAGTATTCAAGCTTTAAGCTCCATCTAATTGTACAACCCTAGGTTTACATTATTTCAAAACATTAATGTAGTTGTTTTACCTTAATCTTTGAAGGGTGTTTGAATATCTATGAAGAGAGGACTCCACCTAGTCCTTGAAAGATTCAAATGGAGCTAGAACAAGCAACACAAGGAGCTCCATCAATGAATATTTTCGGTCACACACAAAACATGGAGGAAACTTGATTTTTCTTTGAGATTCCTTACCTAGAAGCAAAGGAGATCATAATATGAAAGACAAGCTCAAGCTCCATCAATGGTGGAACTCCATGGCACCGAAATGGTGATCTTGAAATTTTGAGAAGATAGGAATGAAGAGCTTGATGAGATGAAGAGAATGGTGGTGTTTTGTTTTTTGATTTGGTTAAGTGAGCTAGGTTTTACAAGGGTTCAAAGGTGGACTTCCATGGTGGTGGTGGTATGAACGTGAGAACAGAAAGAGAGGTAGAAGAAGCTTGGATACGTGGGAAATGAAGAAGGGAATGAGAGAATGAGATAAGTTTTGCTTTTTGGAAGATATTTGTACTTAAAAGCAAATAGTACTTAAGTTAGTCATTCTTTATTTCCTTAGCATGTTAACAAGGGTGGTGAGTCACCACACCTTAAAACCGGCCCCCAATAGTACCTAGTGGTATTTTAGTCTTTGTTGACCAATTTAATTACTTATAACATTATATGTTACAAACTAGCTTATAAAAATCACTATTCACAAAAAGGCACATAGAAGTGAAATTTTTGATTTCCCATTGATATAGCCACCCAAATGTGATACTATATAGTACACATGTTAATTAAAAGTATGATGGACATTTAGCCATTCAAACTCATTACAAGACAATTTTTTCAAAAACGTGCTTAAGACTTCTTAAAGCACATTTTGTGTTTTAACTTGTTTTCAAGCTTGGTTTTCTTTGGTAATTGATTTAATATGTTCATTAACATATTTATAAGGTATAGGTATGACCATTAGGTCTTATACAAATTTATCCCAAGCTTAGAGCACATTTTTGCTCTTATTGACTTTAAGGTATTTATTTGTGTTTTGTTTGGTTCCAAGGTCTACCAAAGTTTCCTAAGGACTTAATTTGCCTTATTAAATCATAATTGAATATTATTAAGTCTTGGTAGGCTCTTTGGGTCCTAACCAAGTTCACTCATAGCTTAGAGCATGTTTTTGCTCAAACCGTGTCCTAATGCTTTATTGCATTTTACTATGATTAAAATTGTACACTGATGTTCCTAAGGCACTTTTAGCCTTTATATAACATAGTTTGATATTTAAACCACATATCAAGGTTTGGGGTATTTCACTGAATTTCCACAATATATATGCCTTTGACCTGCAAATACACACAACAACACATATGTCCTTTTACTAATCTCCTTGAGAACATTTCACTAGGTCATTATCATTAGCTTTTTAAGTAGTTTTAACAAGCATTATAAGCTCATTTCTCCTAAGGCATTAAACACATTAGGTTAGCATGTTTACCTCTTTTCACACAAACTTCTTTCTTGTTTCCTTGTTTAAAATCGGCTAGGTATTTGATTCCTTGTCAACTACTAAACAATATACAAGCAATGTAATGAGTATACAAGCTCCAAGCTTAAACTCATTATAAACCCTAGGTTTTACATTGTTTCGATAACATTAAGATAGTTGTTTTACCTTGGTATTTGAAGAGAGTTTGAATATCTATCAAGAGAGGACTCCACCAAGTCCTTGAAAGGTTGGAATAAAGCTAGAACAAAGCCATATAAAAAGCACCTTCAATGGGCATTTTCGGTCAACAACAAAACATGGAGGAAATGAAGTTTTTATTTGAGATTCCTTACCTAGAAGCAAGGGAGACCAATAATATGTAGAAATATAAACTCAAGCTCCTTCAATGGTGGAACTCCATGGTGGTCTTGGAATTTTGAGAAGATAGGAATGAAGAGCTTGATGAGAGGAAGAGAATGGTGGTGTTTGTTTTTGATTTGGTTAAGTGAGCTAGGAATTACAAGAGATCAAAGATGGAGTTTTGATGGTGGTGGTGTATTATCGTGAGAGAGAGAGCAAGAATGGAGAAGGTGAAGTGTTGGAGACGTGGGAATGCAAGAAAGAATGAAGCAAATGAGAGAAGTTTGCTTTTGTAAGATATTTAGCTTAAAGTAATAGTACTTGCTTTATTACTTGTTTTATTATAGGCTAGCAGAGGGTGACTCACCACTTAAGAAACCGGACCCCATTATGATATAAGGGGTTTTTAGTCTTTATTGACTCATTAAATTACTTAATTAACATATGTTACAAACTAGCTTATAAAAGTCACTATTCATAAAACAAGGCACATAGAAGTGAAATTTTTGATTTCCCATTGATATAGACTTCCAAATGTGATACTATATAGTACCTATGTTAATTAAAGAGTAATGATGGACATTTAGCCATTCAAAACTCATTTACAAGACAATTTTTCAAAAATGTGCTTTAAGACTCCTTAAAGCACATTTTGTGTTTAACTTGTTTTCAAACTTGGTTTTCTTTGCTAATTGGTTTATATTGTTCATAGTCATATAAATAAGGTCTTGATAAGTTCATTAGGTCTTAACCAAGCTTATCCCAAGCTTAGAGCACATTTTGGCTCTTATTGACCTTAAAGCACATTTTGTGTTTTCTATGGTTTAAATTGCTTACTAATGTTTCTAAGACTCTTTTTAGTCTTAATATACCATGTTTAAATGTTTAAACAACATAACTAGGTTTGGGGTATTTCAATTATAGTTTTAATAAAATGATTAAATTTTATAGTGTAAGGTTCAAGAACTTCAACAATATACATTTTGGAATTTCTTTGATATTTGAATTTAAGATTATATTATAAGTTTTGGTATACAAGTATATAATGTTTAAGTTCTTAAACTTCAACAATATTTTTCAATATTACATTGACGACGGACTGATTGAACAGTAAAAAAATCTTTCCCAACATAATTAATAAACCAATTGTCTCCTTAGGTATGAATAAATAGTAAAAAAAACACCCTTAATAATGGTAATCCGTCAACCATGGTTTCCGTGACCATGTTGCTATGATGTTATATTTAAGGAATTTTCTGAATTAGTTTAAAAATACTACACCTAATTATATCTAAAAAGGAAGGATTTGGAAAAAAACTGGTGGAATGTAGACACTTTGACTTAAAAATAAGGGAAATTTCACAATATACCATTTTTTCTTTCGTAATTCACAATATACCCCTTTTTTTAAACTTTGTCACAAGAAACCCTTTTTTCTTTTCTAATTCACAAAATGCCCCTTTTTGCTAACGTCCATCAAATGCTCCGTTAACCCCCCTGGAAAAGGTCTCTTTTGCCCCTGACCCAATTTTACCCTAATTTTTTACTATTATTGTAAAAGTATTTTTTCCCTTTTCTCTCTCATCATCGGCGATCAACCTTCTCCCAGTTCCCTCCATTTCCTCAACCCCGAATTCCACCGTCGCCCTTCTTCTTTCTTCGCTGAAGTTTCACCAAATATCGATTTCTGTTTTTCGTCGCACTGTTACATCCACCGTCGAAGTTCACTGTCATCGTCGGCAATGGGTAGAGAGGGAGGTTTGTGGGTGGTTTTCCACCAAGGTGACGGAGTATAGGAGTACAGAGTGATGGACAAGGATGCACCAAGACTGACTTTTTTCAAGTTCTTGTTCGACGCTCTTGAAGAAGCTAGTAAACAACTCATTGCTCTCCCTCCTCAAAACCCAGTTTTCAAGTTCACTAGTCATGAAGATGACAAAGAAGTGGTGATAGATAGCGATGAAACCCTTCAACGCATGTTGTATGAGCACCGGAAGAAGATCGAAGTCAAAGTAAAAGTCAAGGATGTTCAGGATTTTTCCATCGGTAAATCATATTATGAAGTGGAAATTCCTGGCGAGGCTCCAGTTGTAAACCTAAACGAATAGGAGTCGCGACCGTAACATTCCCAGAAGCCTTCATTCAGGTTGAGTAGAATTAAAAACATTGAAATAATAGATGATCCTTCTATAGAACTAGCACCAGAAACCCTAAATCTGTCTCCCCCTATAGAACTAGAAACCCTAAATCCGTCACCCCTTGTCTCTTCTTCACACTCGAATCCTCATTCAACCACACCCCATGTCTCTCTGTCACAATCGATTCCTCATTCAACCTGACCCCCTATCTCTCTTTCACATTCGCTTCCTCAATCTCAAAATACCTGTGTCTCTCCTTCACATTAGCTTCCTCAATCAACCGCACCCCTTGTCTCTCCTTCACACACTAGTGTTGTTGTCGAAGAGGGTGATGGTTTTGATGACTTTGATGGCTTTAATGGTTTGGATGGGTTTGACGATCCAGCAGGCGTGCAAACTAATGTGCCAGTAGATGTGCAAAACGATGTGCCAGTAGATGTGCAAATACTGAGCAGTCCCGGAATCAATCCTCACAACTACCACGCAGGTCATCTGCTTCTCCTGCCATTAGTACCCCTAGGTATGTGCTTCTGATAACCTTAATTACTTATCTTGTCATTTCTTATCAGCGTGGTTTGATAAATGATATACTAATATGTGTACTGACATTGGTTCATCACAGTCTCAACAGAAAACTTTCAGCTACAGCAAGAGCAAAGCGGCGGGCTTCCCAAAGTGAATTAGGAAATAGGCCTGCTGCTGATAATTTGAATGTGAGTAAGGACCCACCTACTGTGGAGAGACCAAAATGAGTCGCGGCTGAAAAGGCCAGGGGTGAAAGTCAGAATGATGATACTCTTGACGTTGTAAGTTCAGATAATGGTTCATTTCAAGTAGAGGTTGATTCAGTTGATAAGGATTCTTCAGATGGTGACATAGCTTATTGGGAAAATACTGAACCTGGTGCAGGCAGTGGCCAAGAAAGTGAAGATGATGAAGCTGGTAAGTCATATGATCCTGATGATTTGGATGGTATGGATGATGGAAGTGATGGAGATGCGGGTAATGGAGCAAGAACCATGAAGGGACATTACTATACAGAGGTATACTTTGGAGGAATAACACTAGAGAAGTGTATGATCTTTATGGACAAAGAACACTTTATGGAAGTATTGAGAGATTACTGCATGCAAAATGGTTTTGATCTAGTCATAGATAAATTAAATAAGGCATGGTTCAGAGGGTTATGTGCTTTCCGTGACTATCCTTGGCGTAAAACAGCAATAAGAACCATAGACAAAAGGAGTTGGTAGATAAGGTCCATCTCTGGGGACCAAACATGTAAAAAACTGATAAAGTTTCCAATGGAAATATTCAAATGGATAACAAATCGGCTGTTGAGAGACATAAAGGTTAATCCCAAGATATCTGGAGAAACCATAAAGCAACTTTGCTATGACTGATATGGAATTGAGATTGGTAGGGGTGTTGCTTATAAAGTAAGGGCCTTGGGGGTAAAGCTGGTTGAAGGGAACCACAACGAGTCTTATACTTTGATACCTTAGTACCTGGAAGTCCTGCGAACAACTAACCCAGGAACCTTCCAAATTGCCCAGCCCATCTGCCCCGCCTTTTGCATTCACCAAATGTTTCATCGCATTCGGTGCTTTAGTGAGAGGGTTTATGTCTGGTTGCAGACCCCTTATAGGGACAAATGGGTGTCATCTGAAAGGGTACTATGGAGGTGTTTTACTTTCAGAAGTGGATCTTGATGCTAACCAAGAGATATTCCCATTCGCATATGCTCTCGTGCGAGAGGAGAGAACCGAGACTTGGGAGTACTTTTTGAGTTGTTTGAAGAATCTAATAGGGGAAGGTGAACCACTCACTTGAACGTTTTTATTAGATAGACAGAAGGTAATTTTAATATGTAAATATTAAGTTATAAAGTTCACAAAATACCCTTATTCATATTTTAAAGTTCATGAAATACCCCTGTTCAATTTTAAGTGTTCATAAAATACCCTTCTTGTTTTAATGAAGTTGATCAAATACCCCTTTTTAAGTTTTGTAGTTCACGAAATACCCCTGTCACTTTGGGGTATTTCATGAACTACCAAACTTAAACGCGGATCACGAAATACCCTTTCACAAATTTTATAGTTCATGAAATACCCCTGTTTAAGTTTATTGTTTACGACATACCCTTATTTCTTTTACTTAGTTCACGAAATACCCTAGTTATGTTTTGAAGTTCACAAGATACCCCTGACACTTAGGGGTATTTCGTGAACTTCAAAACATAAAGCGAGGTATTTTATGGACAATGCCACCATTTGCGTTCTGTATATTATTTCCACATCTATGATAATGCGGCCTTTCTTTTACTTGTATGGAATCGACCAAGCTCTTACCAGCTAAAGGAGGTATTGTTGCCGACACTTGTACACGAATTTCAAAAAAACACATCCAGGTCCAAAAATGATGTGAGTATTATGTTTTATCAAAATGATTCTATCATTAGTGAGTTGGTTTAATGTTGACAAGTTCTTTATGTTATGTAGGCAAGCATTTTGGTCTCCTGCAAATGCATTCTCCGAGTACAGTTTTGGCAAAGCAGTTGCACGCATTAGGGAGATGGATCGTGGTGCATTCAACTATCTGAGCGACATCCATTTGAAGTGCTAGGCATGATACAAGTTTGACCAAGAGCTAGCCATTTTAAACCCAATCCTTGTGATATTATTGTTTGTCTAAACCTTTTACATATGAGTAACCGATTCTATGCAAGCAGATAAAGTGTTCGGACAATACATCAAACTTTGTGGAGGGTTTCAATGCTACTTTGATTGTCCACATGACTAAACCAATCTACTCTTTAGTTGAAGGTATTGACCTAACTATGTAAAGAATTCATGCTATACTAGTTTGTCTTTGGTCATATATTCTAACTGTTAAATTTTGTATGACAGAGATTCGTACTTAGCTGATGGTGAGACATTATAAGAGACAGGAAACCTCGGAGAATTGGAATGCAAACAACGTTTGTCCTGGGATTGTGAAGAGGCTAAAGGCACTTGAAAAACAAGAGAAAACTAGGTGAAGCGTTGCCAGGCCATCGAGAAGGAGAAACTTTGAAGTGTTAGATGGTAGCTCTCAGCTGGCTGTAGATCTGGAGAAGGCGGAATACACATACATGTGGGAGCTGGCAGCATATAGGGAATCCCTTGTGAACATGCCATAAAGGCGATACAGTTGTTTAGAGGCAATCTGTTAGATCATGTGAGCCACTACTTTTCCGTGAGAAGCTACAAAAGCATCATATGAGCACAACATTCAACCTATCACATCCACTGATTACTGGTCGTCACCACCTGAAGGCATCCCTACAGTCCAGCATCCAATAATGAAGAGAGAGATTGGTAGACCCCCAAGAAATAGAAGAAGGGGGGAAAATGAAAAAAACAATAGGGGGTAGCGGACAAACAACAAGTGCGTAAAATGTGGTTGTGTCGGGCATAAAATGTGGGTTTGTTGACCCTATTTTTGTCTGTGTGCCACTTGATTATCAATTCTGTTTTTAGAGTCATATTATGGCAGTAGCAGAAACAACAATGAAAGATGGTAGTTCTACATTATCAATGAAAATTACATTATATTTTGTGGATAAAAATTGTAAAAGCAACAACAACTAAACCCTAAAGAAACCACATCTTCATGATCTGCTTCATCTCTTCTTTGACTTCCTTCGTTATTTCCTCCCTCATTTTGTTGATGAGAAACACATCAGCTCCCATTCTCTCCTGATTCTAAGCTTCAAAAAGAGCAGAGGCAACACTAGAAGAAGATAGTGCCATGCTTGAGTATGAGCTGTCACCACCACCACGCCTTGGCTTTGATGAGGGTTGTGGCGGTTCCACATCACCGGTGCCCACCATTAGAAGAAATTATAAATCCAGCAATTGTAGTACTCCCTTCCTACCGAATTTTGGTTGCAAGAGAGAGATAAATTTGTTGAAATTCCAACATTTGCAATGAATGTTTTGAAATTTTTCATTGATTGTTGTTGTAAATATGGCCATAGTTTTGACCCAACCCGAAAACCCGTCCGTTTTATCCGAACCCGAAACCCGACCGAACCCGAAAATATTTAAATAGAATAAACCCGAAACCCGATTGGGTAAAACCCGAAATGACCCAAACCCGAAATGACCCGAAAAATTTATAACCCGAAACCGACCCGAACCCGAAATGACCTGAAATAATAGTAATTAAAAATTAGCCAAACTCGAATAACATTAAATAATAGTGACCATAAATTGTCCTAAACCTGAATGACCCAAATAAATATGACAAAAAAATTTATTTAAACTTAGTATATCCGAATGAAATTTAGAATAGGCATTGTATTAAAAGTTATGCAATCTATATGTTGAATATTCTTATAGAAATTAGGTATATATTTATATTATATTTTTTCAAAAAATATTAACCATGACCCGAAATAACCGAAACCCGATTCTATCTGACACTATTACAACCCGAACCCGAAATGACCCGAAAGTTTAATGACCCGAACGGATATTGACCCGAAAAGATATGACCCAAAACCCGAACGGATAACCCGTTTGACAGGCCTAGTTGCAGCATGCTGGAAAAAAGGGGTATTTTATGAAGTTTTGAAATGAAAGGGGTATTTAGCCATTTCCAAGGGGGTTAACGAAGCATTTAACGAACGTTAGCCAAAAGGGACATTTTATAAATTAGAAACGAAAAAGGGATATTGAAATACCCCAAACTTATTAAACATGGATTAAATATCTAATCACATTGATTAAGGCCTAAACATGCCTTAAAAGTCAACTGAGAACAACAGTGGTCAACACAAAGCAAGATGTTGCACCCTTTGACTGTGTAGGGTAAATAAATACCCAAATGAACTACTTAGGACCTAAAAATATGTCCTAAGCTTATTAACACATAACTAAACATATTACAATTGTTGGACAACACTTTAACACAAAGAACAAGCGTTTACATGCTTCAAGGTCAAGTAGAGCAAAAATGTGCTCTAAGAATACCTTAAAGGTCTAATGACCTCTAAATGATATAAAATTGGATACCATGATAAAATATCATGTAAGGAACACAAAAAAACCATTCTCAAAGAAAACCAAGCTCAGAAACTCCTTGAGACACAAAAGGTGCACTAAAACACCTTAAAGCACGTTTTTGTGTAATTGCCTTCTAAATTGATTTTTAATGGGATTAAAGGTCATAATTACCTTTAAATATGATAATATATCATATTATAACATATTAGGAATTTAATTCCAGAAATTTACAAATTTTTACAAATTTAATATTAAAATATTAATAAAACCCTAAAAGGGGGCCCGTTTGAGTCAACATTGACTAAGAATGGTCAAGAGGTCAAAGTTTGACCCCTTGGACCACATGAGGTCGACAGCCACAAGCAAGGGAGCCTAAATTGCCACTTGCAAGCACAAAAGACAAGCCTCCAACACATTTCCATGTTTTAAGGGACCACTTTTGCCTTTACAATACAATAATGCAAATATTCAACCTTGGCTCCTTATTTGACTTATCCAGCCTTCAAAAAAACGTGGGAGGCTCCACTTGACAGGCTCCAGCCCCTCCAATAATCGGTGCAATCATACATGGTGAGTCACCAAACACTAAATACAATAAACAAAGCAAAAGGAGGGTATTAAGGCAAAATTTGACCTAATCTCTCATTAGCCTTGGTTCCAACCGACTCCAAGGCTCCTCACTCTCTCTTTGGCTTCTCCAAGTCGTGGGTAAGTCACCAAGAACAGAGAAGAACATTTTGATACATAGGAAAGCTTAATTTGTCATTTTATGTTCAATTTCTTCATAAATCTTTCTCCTTTCGGTGGATCTAAGCTTCAACCACTTCCATCCATGGATCTAGGTTGTTTTGGTGGTTAAATGAAGGAGTAATCTCGGCCATAACAAGGGAATAAGGTGGAGAAACCCAAACTTGTTCTTAAGGTACAAAAATGTGCTTTAAGCACTTATCTTTTGATTCTCTTTAGATCCGGTTGTAAAACCTGTTCTCCTAGCCTTATAATCTTCTTCTTAACATATTTATTCAGTGGATATATCAAGAGCTTCAAGGTATAGCCAGATCCAAGCCAAAAACACCATTTTTGGCATTTTAAACAAGGTAAAAATTAGTCATCTTCGAATCTAAGTTATACCGGTTTTAAGCCTTGGTTTAGTAGACCTTTTGATACTCTTTTGCCTCTGTAAATACAGGCCGAAGACAACCTATTCTTGTCTTGGTATTCTAAGGTAAATCTTACCTTGAAATATACATTAAAACACTTCTTATGGTTAGATCTTGCTTGGAGACTAACTATGCCTTGGTTTCTGTTTGAAAACATGTAAAAGAAGCTGTGGGAATTTTATCCTAGGCTGGCCGAATCCAAACAAGGATTTATCTAAGCTAAAACAAGGTATAAATCACTTAAACCTTCACTTGGTATATTAACATGTAAATTATACATATGTATATGTATATGCCGTGAGTGAATATGGTTAATAAGGTCTATTTTGACCTAGGTGATTAAGGAATGGTTTAGTAAATTTTATAACTAATTAAACAAGCATAATTGTCAAATTTAAGACATTATGTGGAAAATTGGTAATTAATGAAAGAATACATGGTGAGGCCGAGATTTATAAGCATTTTTGAGACATTTATGTGTAATTTATTTTGTGAGCAAATGTTTGTAATAAGGTCATGTACTTTAGGCCATTTCATTTATTTATATTTAGTTTAAAGTAGGTTTTAGGTGATATTTATATATTATCGAAATGAATAAGGGGTTAAAGTGTAATTAAAAAATTTGGGGGCTTATAAAAATAAGGCCGAAAATTAGGTTAAAAGGATTTAAAATAAAGTTTATAAGATTTTATAAAGTTTTGGGGTTAAATGGTGAATTTTGGAAACTTAGGGGTTAGAACCGTAATATAAGGAAATCAATGGTCAAGGAAATATTAAGGAGGTCAACCTTGACCATATGGTAGGTTTTGACCAAATTAGATAAGTTAAATAACTTATTTAAGGTTTTATAATAAGTTATGTATTTAATTGTAACAATTTTATAACATATGTGGTGAATATGTTGTTTCCGAGAATAAAGGGGTGTATAATGGTATTATAAACACCCATGGGCTATTAGGAATTTATTGGGCTGATTTTGGAATTAAAATAAACTATATATGTATAATATATAGTTATTATGTCATTATGACACTTTGGAGAAATATATGTGGTGGTATTGTAGATACCGAAAGTATAGGGGTTAATGAGGATAATTATAACCCTTTGGTGAAATTTGGTGATTTTTAGAATAATATAAGTGAATATATAAAGATATGTGTATAATATATAGTTATAATGATGTTATAAATTGGGCCAAATGGCAATTATAGAAAGTTGATGGGTTGGAAAATAATTTAGAATAGACATAGGGTCTGTTCGGAAATTTAAAGGGATATTTAACCATAGGTTATATTTATACTAAGGTTAAAAATGTTATATTAAATGGTATATATAACATGGTATAAATAATGGGGTGATTTTGTAAATAAAGGAAACTATGGTTTATGGAAAAGAATATGGTTTTTATATGGTGCCCATGCGGCAATAATAAATAGTTTTGTATAAAAACTATAGGTTATAAGTTAAAGGAAATAAAAATATCACATCAAATGATATTAGGATATGGCATAACATTACATAATGTTATGTGGTCAAAATAGAATTTAAATGAAATAAAGGGCTGTACCGAATTAATAAGAGTTGGAAAATGAATTTTAGACTAAGGTCTATAATGTTATAGATGTTATAACAATCATATGGTTTAGATGGAATTAATATAAGGAAGGATACTCACATTAAATAATGTGACAAACTATAAATAAATGAGATTTATAAAGCTAAGGTATTTATTGAATAAACCTTGGGAGTTGTAAATATACAACATAAAATGTTACATAATATTGGGATAATAATCTTAATATAAGTTGTATAATATAATACAACTAATGGGAATAATCATTTAAAAGAAGATGATAAAATGTAACATATAATGTAAGAGTTTATTAAACTCACGAAATTTACCTACGTGGTAAAATATACATACACAAGAATAATGTATATAAGGATGAATATATAATATGGTTGGAAACCATATAATATAATGGTGGTGGTTATTACATGGAAATAGTTTATAAACTATATGTTATAAGTTTTTGAAAGGAAATATAATATACCAAAGGTAATGAATTATATAATACAATGTATTATAATGGATGGTGGGATAATGATACAATATGAAAAATAATACAATATAATATAGTCATGCATGCATACATGCAACTATAGGTTACGTACCTAAATTAAAGGATGGATAAGATTTAAAAAATATATATATAATGAATTAAACTTAACAGTCGAAATACTTTGACATACGAGTTTTAGTAACAAAGCCGACCGGTTTAGAGAAACCCGTAAAAACAACTGTAGAAAACAGGGGTGAACTGTCGGGGTTACTTATTATTCGGAAATACCGGATGTAGTTAGTCATGGAGACTGACTTATAGTTTATTACCGTTTAGATCATACTTCAGACAAGGACGCTTGACGAGCTAGTGGACTACACTGCGCATCCTAGGTCTTGGTGAACGGTATGTAAAGGGGTTTGATCCGAGTTGTCCTAAGGAAGCTCCTTGGGCTCGGATTTGGTTGATAACTTGTGTGTTATGTGTGGATACATGTATGTGATTAAGTGTTACTGCATTATTTATTATGCACGAGCGTCCTACGGGACTAACACTACGTCGACTATAGATCGACTTATATAAACATACATATACGTTATTGTGATGACATGACGGTTACTTGATATAATACCATAGTATTAATATTAAGTATGTGGTAACCTAAGTAAAACACTTAGGGATGAGTCACGACATTGTCGGTCTCTAGAGCATGAATCTCGAACATGAATATAACCAAGATTACTTCTAGGTATGCGTGAGACCCATTGGGCGGCTAACTAATAATTATTCTCCATAAGACTAAGAGCATATCTTAAACATTATGAGAGAGAGATGGTATGAGTTGAGGTGAGGAATCCCGGTAGTTTACGAACTACTTGGTTGCGCATTTGTGATCACTGAGGGGTTTCCGATTAGATTCCACTCCAGGTTATACCCAACGAGCCCAAACTGGATCGTGGGTCAGGTGGCTACGACATTTTATATGGACGTCTTACGAGACATAAGAAAGTCAGGGGCCTCCGGACCTCTGGCGAAATGAGCACCTTTGTGTGTACGGGAGGACTACTGTCCATGGTGAGGATATCGGGTTGTCCTAACATGACGCCCAACTGGTATTAATAATTAAACATGGTTTGGATGGATGGGGCCTTAAAGGCCAAACTAAATTAACTATGGAAACTGTACGCTACGGCGAATGTACATTGTACATATGGATGGGGCCTTGAAGGCCAAATTAATTAATAAAGGATGGCATACGCTACGGCGATTGTACATTGTACAATTTACTGTTATTGTTCGATACGTCGATATGCAATTGTGATTTGTGATATTAAATGAATGTTTGGTTGGATGGCTGGTTAAATGTTTATGGATATTTGGATGGATGATTATGTATATTATACATTTATATTACAGTATTGATTATAACTGTAAAATGGTAAAGCATGGAATCAATCTAATAACAAGATGGTTAAAATGACAAGTGACCATTAGGGTCCAGGCCCGGCATACTCAGCGTCTATCGTTGATACTACACCATTACAGGTTGTTGATTATTGTCGAAGCCGACCGAAGAGCGGGAACAGGGTAATTGGAGTTTTACCTTAATTATTACTGCACATGGAGGTTGTCTATATGACAATGAAGATGGTGAATTGTATTATGGTAAGGGTATGTATTTTCAGGATTGGGTAGACGCTCACTTGTCGATGTTTATGATTTATGGACTTAGTATGATGTATAGGAGTTTCTTGGTATCACGGGGTTAGCAGTTAGTTTGTTATGTTGGAAGCTGGATGTAGTTTGGCTTCGACTCGCATGGGCGAGTAATGGCCGGTGACACCCGAGTGAGTATTGTTATTGTTATTTATTTTCCGTTGCGAGACATTTCATTTATTGCTACGTGAGAGATTATTACGTGATTGTGGAGAGGGGTGTTACAAAAGTGGTATCAGAGCGGATTACCGCTCTGATGACGAGATAATAGGTTAAGACAGTGAGCTTAGGACTTGGGAAATTACGGGAAACATTTGGGAGGTATGAGACGATTCGTCTTAGAAAGATATTGTGTCTAGTAACGCAAATGGCGTGATAGCTTAGCCTTTAAGACAATACAATACCTGCTAGTTGTGTACGGTAAATTACCGATTATTTATGTGACATACTGTACTACAGATGTTTAGGGGAACTAGAGGGCGTGGTACTGGTAGAGGTGGAGGCGGTGACCCCGTGAATCCAGGAGTGGCAGAGACGATTGCTGTTGTTCTTGCACAACTGGGTACTCAAATTGGAGGAGCACCAGCCCACCCGCCACAGCCCTGGGAAACGAACTGGCTGAAGTCAGTTAGCGAGATCCGACCACCTTCATATTCTGGGGAACCAGACCTCGTAGCTTTGGAGCGTTACATTGTTGAACATGAGAAAGCATATGAAGCTTTACAGGTACCAGACGACAAGAAGGTCGTCATTGCTGCTTTCCATCTGAAGGATGCAGCCAGCACTTGGTGGAGGTTGGTCAAGGACCATCATCTGGCTACGCCCGACTTTTCGTGGGCTGCCTTTGTCGAGTTGCTGAGAGGGAAGTACTACCCAGCTCATCTTAAGCAGAGGAAGCGCCATGAGTTCGAGACATTGTCTCAGGGAGGTCTGACCGTGGATGAGTACTACGCTCGATTCATTGGTCTACTGGACTTCATCCCCGGTGTGGATTACTCAGAGACCATGAAGGTCGAGAAGTTCCAGGGAGGACTATTGTTTCGCATCCAGATGGCGATGGGTGCTACCCTCTACACTACCATCCAGGTATTAACATGAGAGCCATAAAATCTTTACTTACTACATTACCGATTAACTTTGTGAGAACTTACCAATGAGATTCCAGGAGTGTTACGAAGCTGCCTCGAGGACGGAGCTAATGCTCCAGACTCGGGAAGAGACTCTCGGGACAAAGAAGAGAAAGAACCCTGAGGGAGAGTCTGAGGGTGGAGGAGCATCTCCAGGCGAAGGCCAGAAAAAGGGGAAGTAAGGACTTATCCCATTCTAAATTATTTATCATAATAAATACCTTATGAATGCTGACCCGAAACCTTAAATAGGAAATTCTTTCCAAAGAAAGGGCAGCAGGGTCACCAGGGAAAGAAAGGGAAAGAGCCCGTCCTTCGGTTGACCGGCCCAGCTATAGATGCTCAGCCTTTGAGATCTGCACCTCCTAAGGGTGAGAACACCTACCTATTAAATTGAATTGTGACCTTAACCTTTATATCATCAGATACTAACTTAAACTAAATACTACCATTAGGCACCGGACAGCCCTAGCGCCATTTCTATTGCAAGCATTGTGGGAAGGACCATCCTGGGGTCGACTGCGAAGGCCGCAAAGTTGTCTGTCGGTGCTGCAAGAAAGAGGGCCACAGGGAATTCGAGTGCTGGATGAACCCTGAGAGCCATAACTACAGGCCACCAAAGAATACTCAGAAGACCTCAGTTGGAGGAACTGGAGTACCACGAGGCGGTCAGGATGGCCAGACATCTACTGATGCTGGAGCCCAGAGAGGCAAGGGAGTAGATAGGGCATGAGTACCCTGAACTCCATGAGACCGCTGGTGGAAGACTTTTACTTACTATGTTGTGTACTTACTTTGGATGTTAGAAGGAGCTATGTTATAAGTATGTGGGAGTGTGTCATTGACCACTTGCCTCTTTGTGTATGACTTTTGGGAACTAGTTTTGTGAACTCGATACGAGTAACCTTGAGACCTTGAGGGATTATATATATGAACAGGATGTTAAAGCTTACATTATCATGTAGCCCATACTCAACGACACAGAGTCAATGAGACCAGTGATTACTGAACCAGAATTTCCATCTGCATGGCGCACTTGCTATTGCAAGCGCTATGACAAGTAAACCACTGAAATTTCCATCTGCCTTGCGCACTTGCTACAGCAAGTGCAGCAACAGCAACGGCAACAGTAACAACAACTGCAAATACAACTGCAAAAACTACTACTTTTTAGTCTTTTTATTATATATATACCAAAAAAAATGTTTTTTTCAAACGTTTTCATACAAACCCTAAGATTAGAAACCTATGCAACCTTGGGAAGACCGTTAGTCCGACCACTGCAACTGAAGAACTACATAGCCACTGTGATTATGAACCACACCAGTTTAATTGTTTGGGAATTTTCAGACAAGGCTTATTAGCCAAATACCATCAGTGTATACCCGCATTTAATGCTAATCACTACTAGTGATACATGTTTAGTCCTTATGGACAAGCATACCCTTTGTAGATGCACCACCGTCAGTGAGGATGGTTGGGAAGTGAAGAGCCATGTTGCTCAAGCGATTATGCAATCTGCAATATATCCAATTAAACGGATGAGGGAACGAATATGAACTATGGATGAGATATGATCAGGATAAACAGGGAGGAAAGGAATATATGTAATACTCAATGAGATCGAGATAGGAGGACCAAGTTTGCTAAATATAGCACAGATTTTACTTACAAGCCGGCTTTATGGCTTATGTCTTATGATACGAATTATCACTGATGCCATTAAGGCAATAGCACTTATTACAAGACAGCCGATACCATGAACTATTAAAAAAGAAAAAGAAGAGAAGGAAAAAAAAAGATATCCATCAAAGGGAGATTGACAACAGAATACTTCACAATACCCGTGTGACAGACATTACCAGTTTACTAAACGAGACATGGGACGACCACACTCCGATAGGAGCATGTGGGCCTGACAGACTCATTTATGAGTTAGTCGGGTAAGTAGTAATGTATCAGTACGGTACCCCATGCAAGTAGACAAGTAGTGTTAGGAACACGAGAAGTAGTCAACTCCGTACTACGGACAGTAAGACAGATTACCTCGAAGATGGACGAGAAGAGCCGCAGTTAAACTAACGGGCTAGAGAAATCAAGAACCTTCAACAGAGAGCAGTAGACAGTATACAGTGAAGACAGGGAAACCATGCAAGGACATGAAAGAGAAAGAAAGAAACATGAAAACCCATTACGGACGAATATTATGTAAAATCCTCATAAGGATCGAGCAAACTTTTGCAATCCAGAGGAAATCTACTAGATGATTTGGACATAAACGCGTGACTACGCAAGGATAAAAGACAAAGCTATATAGTAGCAGATACCTTAAGCAAGGAACAATGGACTTGGAATGTACCACTCACAGGATAATTCGCACATCTTATCTGTTTGACTCATTAGATATTAGCTGCTGAGAGTTTACGCCTCTGCACTCTGTAGGACTGAGTGTTTTGGTATTGCACTCGTGCAGTTATTAATCTAGTGGGAATACGGAAAGATGCAATGGATATCAACACGAGTGTGTAAAAAAAAAGAGAACTACAACAGTGTGCTACTCCGGAACAAAACCACCAGGAGACACGGATGACAATCATCATCTTTGTGGACATATAGGCTGGTACGTCTTAGTATTACAAGACAAGTGCAAAGAGCACTAAGTACTAACAGTAGCCAATGTCATATTATACCTCAAGCTGAATATCAGTGAGAGAAGGTACACGCATGTATGCTAGTGATCCTAATGAGAGGATACATAGCAATGGAAAAAAAAGGCTAACTGAGCCTATGTTCATGGGTCTGCAACTCATACGGAGCGAGTGGGCCCATTAGGACGAACTTAAGAGAGAGCACAAACAATTCAGTGCCTCACCTTTATGTATTGTGGAGCCTAGAAAGGCTAGAGTCATACCCGTCTCTCTGATATGAGGATAATCCATGAGTTGGAGAACTTTTAGAGAGCCAAGTATCCAGCGCTCCTAGTTGAGCGGCTGTTGTATACTTGTGGGGTACGGGAGCGTAACCCTTTTTAAGGGGGGTAGAGCCTCTTGGCTGTGCACATGTGTGCACTAAGTTTTGTTTGTTTCGTATGCATTGCATACAAAGAATTGGTGGTGTGCGGGGCATACGAGGTTTGTTTGTTTAGTATGCATGGCATACAGTGAATTGTATCGTATGCATGGCATACAGTGAATTGGTTTGTTGGTTATGGTTGGTACGCGGGGCGTACGTTGTTTGGTTTGTTTGTGTGTAATGTGCACTTGTATGTATGTATCTTATGAGATACCAGTTTGAATGTTGTATTTACACCCATGTGTGTAGTACCTTCTTATACTACTTGTGATATATGTATTCATATTGCTTTATAGAATGATTACATATGGTATCGCCCAGATACGAAATGAATCATTAGATATGGAATGTGGAACGATGGTATGTTAGGGACACCTCGGGGAGGTTGTCAGGGTTGTAGAACTGATAGGAAATGATGGTGCTGATGGATCACCTATATCCATATATGATTGAACTAACGCCACAAAGTGATGGCTATGTGCTGTATAAGCGCAATACGATGTGTGTAAATGATATATCACATAGATATACATTATGGGAATAATGGGTAGTTATACATTTATACACTTACCTATATGATTAAGCGACTTCGGGACGAAGTCTTTTTAAGGGGGGTAGATTGAAATACCCAAAACTTATTAAACATGGATTAAATATCTAATCACATTGATTAAGGCCTAAACATGCCTTAAAAGTCAACTGAGAACAACAGTGGTCAACACAAAGCAAGATGTTGCACCCTTTGACTGTGTAGGGTAAATAAATACCCAAATGAACTACTTAGGACCTAAAAATATGTCCTAAGCTTATTAACACATAACTAAACATATTACAATTTTTGGACAACACTCCAACACAAAGAACAAGCGTTTACATGCTTCAAGGTCAAGTAGAGCAAAAATATGCTCTAAGAATACCTTAAAGGTCTAATGACCTCTAAATGATATAAAATTGGATACCATGATCAAATATCATATAAGGAACACAACAAAACCGTTCTCAAAGAAAACAAAGCTCAGAAACTCCTTGAGACACAAAAGGTGCACTAAAACACCTTAAAGCACGTTTTTGTGTAATTGCCTTCTAAATTGATTTTTAATGGGCTTAAAGGTCATAATTACCTTTAAATATGATAATATATCATATTATAACATATTAGGAATTTAATTCCAGAAATTTACAAATTTTTACAAATTTAATATTAAAATATTAATAAAACCCTAAAAGGGGGCCGTTTGAGTCAACATTGACTAAGAATGGTCAAGAGGTCAAAGTTTGACCCCTTGGACCACATGAGGTCGACATCCACAATCAAGGGAGCCTAAATTTCCACTTGCAAGCACAAAAGACAAGCCTCCAACACATTTCCATGTTTTAAGGGACCACTTTTGCCTTTACAATACAATAATGCAAATATTCAACCTTGGCTCCTTATTTGACGTATCCAGCCTTCAAAAAACGTGGGAGGCTCCACTTGACAGGCTCCAGCCCCTCCAATAATCGGTGCAATCATACATGGTGAGTCACCAAACACTAAATACAATAAACAAAGCAAAAGGAGGGTATTAAGACAAAATTTGACCTAATCTCTCATTAGCCTTGGTTCCAACCGACTCCAAGGCTCCTCACTCTCTCTTTGGCTTCTCCAAGTCGTGGGTAAGTCACCAAGAACAGAGAAGAACATTTTGATACATAGGTAAGCTTAATTAGTCATTTTATGTTCAATTTCTTCACAAATCTTTCTCCTTTCGGTGGATCTAAGCTTCAACCACTTCCATCCATGGATCTAGGTTGTTTTGGAGGTTAAATTAAGGAGGAATCTCGGCCATAACAAGGGAAGAAGGTGGAGAAACCCAAACTTGTTCTTAAGGTACAAAAATGTGCTTTAAGCACTTATCTTTTGATTCTCTTTAGATCCGGTTGTAAAACCAGTTCTCCTAGCCTTATAATATTCTTCTTAACATATTTATTCAGTGGATCTATCAAGAGCTTCAAGGTATAGCCAGATCCAAGCCAAAAACACCATTTTTGGCATTTTAAACAAGGTAAAAATTAGCCATCTTCGAATCTAAGTTATACCGGTTTTAAGCCTTGGTTTAGTAGACCTTTTGATACTCTTTTGCCTCTGTAAATACAGGCCGAAGACAACCTATTCTTGTCTTGGTATTCTAAGGTAAATCTTACCTTGAAATATACATTAAAACACTTCTTATGGTTAGATCTTGCTTGGAGACTAACTATGCCTTGGTTTCTGTTTGAAAACATGTAAAAGAAGCTGTGGGAATTTTATCCTAGGCTGGCTGAATCCAAACAAGGATTTATCTAAGCTAAAACAAGGTATAAATCACTTAAACCTTCACTTGGTATATTAATATGTAAATTATACATATGTATATGTATATGCCGTGAGTGAACATGGTTAATAAGGTCTTATTTTGACCTTAGGTGATTAAGGAATGGTTTAGTAAATTTTATAACTAATTAAACAAGCATAATTGTCAAATTTAAGACATTATGTGGAAAATTGGTAATTAATGAAAGAATACATGGTGAGGCCGAGATTTATAAGCATTTTTGAGACATTTATGTGTAATTTATTTTGTGAGCAAATGTTTGTAATAAGGTCATGTACTTTAGGCCATTTCATTTATTTATATTTAGTTTAAAGTAGGTTTTAGGTGATATTTATATATTACCGAAATGAATAAGGGGTTAAAGTGTAATTAAATTAAATTTGGGGGCTTTATAAAAATAAGGCTGAAAATTAGAGGTTAAAAGGATTTAAAATAAAGTTTATAATATTTTATAAAGTTTTGGGGTTAAATGGTGAATTTTGGAAACTTAGGGGTTAGAACCGTAATATAAGGAAATCAATGGTCAAGGAAATATTAAGGAGGTCAACCTTGACCATATGGTAGGTTTTGACCAAATTAGATAAGTTAAATAACTTATTTAAGGTTTATAATAAGTTATGTATTTAATTGTAACAATTTTATAACATATGTGGTGAATATGTTGTTTCCGAGAATAAAGGGGTGTATAATGGTATTATAAACACCCATGGGCTATTAGGAATTTTTAGGAATTTATTGGGTTGATTTTGGAATTAAAATAAACTATATATGTATAATATATAGTTATTATGTCATTATGACACTTTGGAGAAATATGTGGTGGTATGTAGATACCGAAAGTATAGGGGTTAATGAGGATAATTATAACCCTTTGGTGAAATTTGGTGATTTTTAGAATAATATAAGTGAATATATAAAGATATGTGTATAATATATAGTTATAATGATGTTATAAATTGGGCCAAATGGCAATTATAGAAAGTTGATGGGTTGGAAAATAATTTAGAATAGACATAGGGTCTGTTCGGAAATTTAAAGGGATATTTAACCATAGGTTATATTTATACTAAGGTTAAAAATGTTATATTAAATTGTAACACCCCATCCAACAACAATTACATAACAACAATCTGCAGCGGAATACACACCTCATCAAATAACTCAACTCGTTGGTGTTACACGCCGTTAACCACCCACGTGGCTAACAAGGCTAATACACATACATTGTACCGGTCTGATGGGCTAAATTCCCGAGCGACTACACATTACTATCCCTTTCCATTAACAACAACAACAACGTACACCTTCCAACTATACCGAGTATTTATAAACTGATGCCGACAACAATTTCGGTCTTACTACACCTACTGTATATATACACTTAAATGATTACCCATGTACAATGTCTACCCCGTCCTGCTCTCGAACGGCTTCCAGCTCTCTGTACCTGAAATAGGAAAAGAAGAGAAAGGGTGGCCCCCAAGGGGCTCAGCACCTTTGCTGGTATGGTAATCCCGCAGCCCACATGCTACCGGGCCACGCACAACTAATTGTCGTCTTAGCATGCGATTGATTATATTTAAATCATGCATGCAATTGTGAACACACAACACATAACATTTTGCCTCAATGGGCTCAACAAACGGATAATATATCCTTACTTAATAAGTCACTCATGGTATTCATTGTCCCTAGAGTGTTTCTCCTCTAATGGAGCTACTTCCTTAATAGACGACACTTACCCTTAAATCGGGTTATCCTTAAACGCCTCTTATCACAAAACTGGGATTCATATCCATGATCCACATACTCCACATTTTACAACATATAACATGCATCCCATATCAACACATAACAACACTTTCACGTTTCAACGTGCACATAATAACATCGCAATAAAAATTGCATTACAACAACATCACATAATATAACGGGAATGGTTCTCTTAGGAACCGACCCAAACATTGTTAATACACTGGTGAGCCTAGAGAATGTTGCCAGTCTCATGATAAGCTCGTTACATAACTCGTTACCGTCTCGTTAAATGAACGGATAACTTAACACAAGGTGTCTCGGATATAGTGATCCAAGCACACCGAAACAAACATAACATAGTATGCCCCTGTGGCCCGACGTGAGTCAGTAATAGCCTTGGTTAAGCTAAAGGGAAGGTTGGAAACCAAATTGGAAAACAACCATAACATACGGAGAGGATCGAACCTGCTATGACAACGACCCCCATACTCACACGCGTGGCCGGAACAGACCGGACTCCTCACTCCCCCCGTTAGCACTTGTCAGAAGTTCATCATTGAACTTAGTTAAACAATCACAACATTGGGTTAAGTCTTATTAGACACACACAAGGGAAGGGAGAGTCATACATTCACACACAAACATCACACACAAACATCACATAACTAACTCACGCATAGCCGTGGTCAGAACGTTCCTTAGGTCGGAAACGTTATCACCGGATACCGTTCTCCTACGTTTACCTAATAGTGGTTAACTAGCCCTTCAAGCGCATTCGAGGTTACCGGTATCGGCACGTAAACATACAACAACAATAACGACTGTAAACTCGTTTCATGATTTATCTTATAACGTGGCAACACACAGAAAAACACATTGGCATACAAGCCGGTGTAATCCGGTAGGACACAGGTTGCAAGAAAACCATACCTGTCACCGGAGTCCACTTTACCCTGTCCACTTATGTTCCTCGAGCAATCCTCGAACAACTGATAACATTACATGTACTTTTATTAACATTGGGGTAACATGTTTGTTTAAAGTCTAATGCTTATAACTTTTCCCCGTTAACTTGGTTAAATAACTTTACACTTTAAACATGTTTCACTCTTTCATTTTACTTCAACTTTTCACCCACCAAATTGTGACTATAACTCACCTAACATGTCCTACACAACCTTATAACATCATTATCCATCAATCCCCATCATTAGACATCTTTTAATAACCTAAAACCATGTTTTTATAGTGGTCCGAGACTTGGTCCTCTTCTTAAGTCCCGGACCATATGCTAACTCAAGTCTCGCCCTTTTAAAATGGGGTGGTCCGGGACCTTATACAAGGCCTAAGTCCCGGACCACATCCTTATGTGACTCTCGGCCTATTTTACACCCCTGGTCCAGGACTTGAACCATAACCTAGGTCCCGGACCAAAGCTACAGACTTGGTAAAATTGCATTTTTCAAACCTTGTTGCATTATTTCTCCACCTCCATTAATTACCCAAACTTCTTACATGAACTTAGGCATATTCTAATACCAAAATATCACTTTGATTCTCCTTACAACATTGTCTTTTTTTTTGCATAATTTTGGGCCGTCCGACCCACCGTCCGACCCACAGCTGGGTCGGACCGTTCCAGAAACTTTTCCCGTCTGCTAAATACTCATGTCCGACCCATGTCCGACCCAACCATCTGGGTCGGACCATTCCAGAGACTTAGAGCACACATGTCCGACCCATGTCCGACCCAAGACCTCTGGGTCGGACCATTCCAGAAACATCAACGGGTGACTTAACAGAGGCTGTCCGACCCACCCTGGGTCGGACCACTGGGTCGGACAACATCAGAAGTTGTCCAAAACTTGTCAAACTTTCTCCAAACTTTTCCTTAAGCCTCCTAATGTGTTCTAACATCATTTGGCACCCTTAACCCTTCATATAACATCCATAAAACTCATTTTATAACTCCTTAAACACTTACCTCTTCTTACCAAAATTCCTAACACTTATATTGTTTTCTCCTTAAGATTTCTAAGTGGTATTTTACCTATAATGACCACTAAACCAAGGTGTTTCCTCTACACCTTAACATCTCCTCTAAATCACTTTAATACATGTTTTCTTCCCAAGTAAAACATTTGTTCACCTTTCACACTTCCTAGTTCACCAAAACCATTTAAAACACTTAGAACTTCTTACACATTTTCCCAAATTTGGCCATAGCTTCTCTTGTATATACTCACATCCAAACACTTAGGTTTTTACCTTATTTCATTCAAGAACACCTAAAATCCTTCAAACACATTTTTATACACAAACTTCACACATTTAGCACTACGTCACAATATAGTGCATAAGCTTAGATTGCTTGGCACTTAGGCCCTTAAACAACATGGCTCCTAGGCCCTTAAATTGCATAAACCTTAAACACTGAATTTCCACAATATATAAGCCTTTGACCTGCAATTACACACACCAAAACATATGTTCTTTTACTAGTCTCCTTGAGAACACTTACTAAGTCATTCACCATTTGCTCTTTAGGTAGTTTTAGCAAGCATTACAAGCTCATTTCTCCTAAGGCATTAAACCACATTAGGTTAGCACATTTACCTCTTTTACACTCAAACTTCTTTCTTGTTTCCTCTTAAAACCGGTAAGGCATTTCTTTCCTTGTCAACTACTAAACAATATACAAGCAATGAAATGAGTATACAAGCTTCAAGCTTAAACTCATTGTAAACCCTAGGTTTACATTGTTTCAAAAACACTAATGTAGTTGTTTTACCTTGATCTTTGAAGGGAGTTTGAATATCTATGAAGAGAGGACTCCACCAAGTCCTTGAAAGATTCAAATGGAGCTAGAACAAAGCAACACAATGAGCACCATTAATGGTGATTTTCGGACAACAACAAAACATGGAGGAAACTTGATTTTTCTTTGAGTTTCCTTACCTTGGAGCAAAGGAGAACAATAATATGTAAAAAGGTGAGCTCAAGCTCCTCCCATGGAGATTCCTCTTGGCACCGAAATGGAGCTCTTGGGATTTTGAAAGGATAGAATTGAAGAGCTTGATGAGAGGAAGAGATTGGTGGTGTTTGTTTTCGATTTGGATAAGTGAGCTAGATTTTACAAGGGGTCAAAGATGGAGTTCCATGGTGGTGGTGCTGTATTACCGTGAGAGAACAGCAAGAAGGGAGGAAGGAGAAGGTTGGAACCTTGTGAAATGAGAAAGGAAGTGAGAATGAAGATAGACTTGCTTTTTAGAAGATATTTGTAACTTATAAAGCAAATAGTACCTTAACTAGTCATTCTTTACTTATTATGTTAACAAGAGTGGTGAGTCACCACACTCAAAAACCGGCCCCCCATTTAATTAGAAGGGTATTATAGTCTTTGTTGACCAATTTAATTACTTATAACAACATATGTTACAAACTAGCTTATAAAAATCACTATTCACAAAAACAAGGCACATAGAAGTGAAATTTTTGATTTCCCATTGATATAGACTTCCAAATGTGATACTATATAGTACACATGTTAACTAAAGAGTAATGATGGACATTTAGCCATTCAAAACTCTTTTACAAGACAATTTTTCAAAAACGTGCTTTAAGACTCCTTAAAGCACTTTTTGTGTTTTAACTTGTTTTCAAGCTTGGTTTTCTTTGGTAATTGATTTAATATGTTCATTAACATATTTATAAGGTATAGGTATGACCATTAGGTCTTATACAAATTTATCCCAAGCTTAGAGCACATTTTTGCTCATATTGCCTTTAAGGTATTTTCTTGTGTTTTATTTGGTTTAACTGTCTACCAAAGTTTCCTAAGGACTTATTTCGCCTTATTAAATCACAATTGAATATTATTTAGTCTTGGTAGGCTCTTTGAGTCCTAACCAAGTTCACTCATAGCTTAGAGCATGTTTTTGCTCAAGTCGTATCTTAATGCTTTATTGCATTTACTATAGTTTAAATTGTTCACTGATGTCTCTAAGGCACTTTTTAGCCTTTACATACCATAGTTTAGTATTTTAAACCGCATATCAAGGTTTGGGGTATTTCAATCTACCCCCCTTAAAAGAACTTCGTCCTCGAAGTTTACACTTCCCTCACATCTTGGATTAGAATACGGGGATTACTTATAGAGATAAAACTTCCATAACCAAATACACTTTACATCACAACCTCGGACTTAATGGTCCGGGCAACACATTCACATCCATACATAACATAACATATTCACAAGATAACCTCGGACTCAATGGTCCGGGTATCTTAACAACATTTACACATACATAACAACCCTTAGACTCTCTGGTCTTGGGTAACAAATCAACATTTAGACACATAGGTCTTGATAACATAACAGCCTTTAGACACATAGGTCTATGTAACACAACACATTTAGACTCATAGGTCTTGATAGCATACACTTTTAGAACTCGAGGTCAAAATAACATTTATTACACATACCAAACAACATGTCATAGCATGTATAACAATCAAAAATATCTTTGATATACACTGTGATCCCGCAGAACCCGGTCGCGATGGACACTTTCCGTCCCCGTGCCTTTGGGAGATCAAAACAATCACTTAAATTTAAAATTTCCTTGAGAGGTTAAGTAAGAGAACTTTAATTATGTAAAGTATCTATCAACGTTTTATAAATACCAATTGAAAATCCTTTTGAAAACACACACAACTCCAAGTCCAACTTAAGCTCTTTGCTTCTTTTCTTAGCGTGGTTATTTGTGACCACTTATAAGGAGCTTCAAGAATCGTCCAACCCTAATGTGATCAGCACCAGTGTTGAACTATCTGTCCACTCCAATTTGTGTTCGGCTTCCCTTGATCACATGCAAATCAAGTTCCACCTCCCACTTCATTTTCAAGCATCAAATAAATCACTCATTTCCAATTTTCTATCTTTTAAATCATTCTAGTCATGATCATAACATCTCCAAGGGATAGAACTTCGTCTATCAGTTATTTCCATTCACTTTAATGTTGTTACCTAGGGAATCTCATTCTCACTAGGTTCTATATCAGTTTCGTATTCTTTCATGAATCACTATATAGTATATATACACATATATATTTTATCAAAATACAACACACCATTTCACATTTATACACTGTCGGGGTTTTTGTTCCCCGGGAGTTTCTCTACTCCCACATTTGTACTATCACACACAATTGTTAACAAATACACACACTTATCACAATGGTATTCGCATCCTCTGTGCGCAATTACCACAATTCAACCATGAATGAATGCGTATGTTTACGTAACACACGCACCAATCATCAAAACAATAACTATGCACAACATAAATCACGTACACTTGTACGATAATATGCACTAAGTGGTTTTGCGCTCTACCCCCCTTAAAAGGGATTACGCCCACGTAATCAATCACTAAACATTAGCTTAAAATGTTTTGCCGTCGTGAAGTATCTTAACTTCCACGCGGTCTATTATACAATGGATTCTGATTAGAGGATCTTAACCATATTGGCGGTTTAGTTCCTAAACCAAGAATTCTCATTGGAGTTTGTTTAAACTCTTAGTTGGTTTCGATTCTGGCCTGTTAGGCTTCTAGGCGTTAATAATTAGCCATTCACTCATGTTCACCATGCACATTCAACACTTGAATCACTGGCTCACTAGTTTCTGCTGCGAAACTCTAATAACTGTAGAGCTTAATTGCTCCATTTGTTATTCTTACTGTATTGTACATCCCCAATTGTCACCTTCATCTTGGTAACAATGGTTTCTCAACCGACGCGTGGTATCTCTTACCGTTAGCGAATTCGGTGAGTTATAAACTTTCTATCCACTTCCATAACAATTTACTGTGTATACAGCTATGTATTTCACAATGATTGACTTGTTCCCTTCCGACTTACAGTCGGTTGAGATTGAGCTACTACCTAGTGTGTAGTGCTCTCTCAGCTATTTACAACATTTGGGGTATATTCCATACCGATATTTGGCAGTTAGTGCTACTGTAGTCACTTACTGTTAATCATGTCTCCACATTTGGTTTTGTACAAGTTCTCCTTTATTGGTGCGGTCTTGCATTTCCTATGCATCGGCCATTACAACATTATTCCTCCACCATTAACATGTTTCCAATTCCTAGCTATCCCACTCGATCATTACTGCGCAAGTGCAATACCAAAACACTCAGTCATACAGAGTGCAGAGGCGTAAACCCTTGACAGTAAATCCCTTATGCGATTCACCATGGAATTCACACTGAGTTCCTCATCACACCGTACCTACCACTGGCTTATTGCCCAGTCTGTTTAACATCACTTATCTTGCATCTCCACTGAGTTTAACTCTTAACTGGTTTTATCTGCCACATTATCGTTTAACAATACTTATAGAACGGTCGCTTGCTGCGCACCGTGCTCTTACTCCTTGTATAACATCAGCTTATATTGTATTTACTGCCACATTAACTTCCACACATATACTTATATTATTCACATTATGGTGCATTCCTCATTTGGACGACTACTGAATGCTCCTTGAGCATCGATCATTCGAGTCCCAAGCCGACATTATTTAGCTCGGTGCTTCACTTTATACACACATACTACTAAGCTAACTGCTCTCTTCCAATAATAACATCGTCCATCCTTAACATATTTCTTGAACTTGATTCACATAACTACCGCTCCTGCGGTCTCACAATATCGAGAGGTATCCCCACTCTTAATGTAGTGGTTCGTTTACCACTCTATTCACTTATACAACATAAACTTTTGCATTCAATCCAATTTACATAACACATTTTATTTGTGGCTTATAAGCCTTACTGCCTTGAGCTGCGCTCATTGTAGGCTGTCCACACACATGTACTTCTCTGTACAACATTACATGGTTGGGATATTACATTGGGCTCCATGACAAGGTCGTTACATTCCGTTTCCTTTCATGGGACGCCCCTTAGGTTTGTCAGTCCGTCTCCTGACAACTTATGTCTAAACTGGGTGTTAGTTTCAACCCTTGTGTTCCTATCATGCATTTCGTTCAATAATTGTTGATGTGAACACCCTTTAAGGATTGCTCCTGGGTGTTGATAAGTCATGCCA
The DNA here is from genome assembly GCA_023374045.1 of Limonium bicolor. Lineage (NCBI taxonomy): Eukaryota > Viridiplantae > Streptophyta > Magnoliopsida > Caryophyllales > Plumbaginaceae > Limonium > Limonium bicolor. Next base: position 159,689,931 of record CM041777.1, on the reverse strand, counting down.
TTTCATCTGGTTCACACTTATTGGTACATTCCGTTAGCCACGCCCTTTTGCGTTCTTAACTGGTTATTATCTTCTTCTGTGAAGATCAACATTTCCTGGTAGTGTAGGTACTCATTCTGGGAGTTTCATCCCGTTCATTGCACATTAATGTGTCCACATTAGGCATCTTCTTAGCCATGGACAGGCTGGGTCATCGTTCCAGCTAACATGTTTATCCCTGAGGATCCTTAAGACGTATACGATGTCTTTACATTACAGTTGGTGCACTTCGCGCCTCCTGACTCTTAAGCATTTCGTTGAAAGGAATTCACTAATTCCTTTAGTCTCGTTAACTTAACTGAGTTCCTTAACTTCAACCATTCATGGTAATCCTTAGTTCTTGTTTGATTTGTACTGCTGACCGTAGACGGAGTCGACTACTTCCCGTGTTTCGGACTCCACTCGTATACATATGTGGGGTACCATACTGATACATTGCTACTTACCCAACTAACCCATAAGTAGGTCTGTCAGGCCCACAAGCTCCTATCGGAGTGCGGTCGTCCCACAATTCAGTTAGTACACTGGTAGTGTCCGTCACACGCCTAGGTGAAGTATTCTGTTGTCAACTCCCTTGGTTCTATTGGTTTGGTTTAAAAGAAGGTTGGAAAGAAGTGTTGGTTTGAAAGAAAATCTGGTTTTGAAAAGAAAGGGTTTGAGTAAATCTGAGTTTTGAAAGAAAATTTTCATGGTTTCACAACATCTTCTCACCTTAACCAAGTCTAGCTTCTTGCTGACTGGTGTACCTACAATTACAGGGGTTAGGCTAACAGGCCCTTCCACTGTTATGACGATCACATTTAACTTTTTAGTACCTTACTAAGTACTTTGTAGTGGTTATAAATTTCCCGAACAGCCCTGTTATAGCAGCACTTGCTATGGCAAGTGCGCCATGCTAACTGGCTATCGGTTTAACACATACCGGTTGCGGTATTGTTTTTACCCATACTGTCATCAGTGGCCTTGTTGGCCCTCACTGATCTTACTGTCTTGACAATAACTCTTCTAGGTGACTTCTCACTGTCTTCACATGACGATCATCAACTAGGGTGTTTCCCATTCTGGGAGACCCCTTTTTCTTAGTATTGTATTCTCTTTGTAGCCCGTTCCACATATTTGGGCACTACGTTGTAGTTCCCTTGTCGGTTGATATACCGTTGGCGTATTATCTGGCAACTGCGGTTCCGTAGACACTCGTCTCGGGTTTTATTAATTCACTTCTTGCCTGTTGCACGGTTGGTGCGTTGCAAGCTGGTTGTTCTCGACTGCTCAGCATGTCGACCCAGGTTGCCGGAAATTCTATTCTCCTATACACAAGATCCTTCATTCATTGCTATGAAATGCGGTTAACATTGTTCAGATGGAAACCGTCTCCGGGATTCCCAGTTTTCGGGATCTACCGTATGACAGGTTCTCCGTACTCTAAAGGTATTTAATAACAGCCAGATCGGGTATTCCCGAGTAAGAGTGGACTTCCATCTCTCTGGCGTTCTTTCCCAAGTTATAAAACAGGGATTGTGGAGGGTGGGATGGATATTGTAGGTTTCCAGTACACACTGGAAATTCCTATCTAGCGTATCTCTCACGCTATCACTCAACCCTTAACCCAAAGTACTTAAATCCTAACTCGGTACTTCCTAAGCTCGGTAATTCAGTCATCAGAGCGATACTTCGCTCTGATACCACTTTTTGTAACACCCCATCCAACAACAATTACATAACAACAATCTGCAGCGGAATACACACCTCATCAAATAACTCAACTCGTTGGTGTTACACGCCGTTAACCACCCACGTGGCTAACAAGGCTAATACACATACATTGTACCGGTCTGATGGGCTAAATTCCCGAGCGACTACACATTACTATCCCTTTCCATTAACAACAACAACAACGTACACCTTCCAACTATACCGAGTATTTATAAACTGATGCCGACAACAATTTCGGTCTTACTACACCTACTGTATATATACACTTAAATGATTACCCATGTACAATGTCTACCCCGTCCTACTCTCGAACGGCTTCCAGCTCTCTGTACCTGAAATAGGAAAAGAAGAGAAAGGGTGGCCCCCAAGGGGCTCAGCACCTTTGCTGGTATGGTAATCCCGCAGCCCACATGCTACCGGGCCACGCACAACTAATTGGTCTTAGCATGCGATTGATTATATTTAAATCATGCATGCAATTGTGAACACACAACACATAACATTTTGCCTCAATGGGCTCAACAAACGGATAATATATCCTTACTTAATAAGTCACTCATGGTATTCATTGTCCCTAGAGTGTTTCTCCTCTAATGGAGCTACTTCCTTAATAGACGACACTTACCCTTAAATCGGGTTATCCTTAAAGCCTCTTATCACAAACTGGGATTCATATCCATGATCCACTACTCCACATTTTACAACATATAACATGCATCCCATATCAACACATAACAACACTTTCACGTTTCAACGTGCACATAATAACATCGCAATAAAAATTGCATTACAACAACATCACATAATATAACGGGAATGGTTCTCTTAGGAACCGACCCAAACATTGTTAATACATGGTGAGCCTAGAGAATGTTGCCAGTCTCATGATAAGCTCATTACATAACTCATTACCGTCTCGTTAAATGAACGGATAACTTAACACAAGGTGTCTCGGATATAGTGATCCAAGCACACCGAAACAAACATAACATAGTATGCCCCTGTGGCCCGACGTGAGTCAGTAATAGCCTTGGTTAAGCTAAAGGGAAGGTTGGAAACCAAATTGGAAAACAACCATAACATACGGAGAGGATCGAACCTGCTATGACAACGACCCCCATACTCACACGCGTGGCCGGAACAGACGGACTCCTCACTCCCCCCGTTAGCACTTGTCAGAAGTTCATCATTGAACTTAGTTAAACAATCACAACATTGGGTTAAGTCTTATTAGACACACAAGGGAAGGGAGAGTCATACATTCACACACAAACATCACACACAAACATCACATAACTAACTCACGCATAGCCGTGGTCAGAACGTTCCTTAGGTCGGAAACGTTATCACGGATACCGTTCTCCTACGTTTACCTAATAGTGGTTAACTAGCCCTTCAAGCGCATTCGAGGTTACCGGTATCGGCACGTAAACATACAACAACAATAACGACTGTAAACTCGTTTCATGATTTATCTTATAATGTGGCAACACACAGAAAAACACATTGGCATACAAGCCGGTGTAATCCGGTAGGACATAGGTTGCAAGAAAACCATACCTGTCACCGGAGTCCACTTTACCTGTCCACTTATGTTCCTCGAGCAATCCTCGAACAACTGAAACATTACATGTACTTTTATTAACATTGGGGTAACATGTTTGTTTAAAGTCTAATGCTTATAACTTTTCCCCGTTAACTTGGTTAAATAACTTTACACTTTAAACATGTTTCACTCTTTCATTTTACTTCAACTTTTCACCCACCAAATTGCGACTATAACTCACCTAACATGTCCTACACAACCTTATAACATCATTATCCATCAATCCCCATCATTAGACATCTTTTAATAACCTAAAACCATGTTTTTATAGTGGTGAGACTTGGTCCTCTTCTTAAGTCCCGGACCATATGCTAACTCAAGTCTCGCCCTTTTAAAATGGGGTGGTCCGGGACCTTATACAAGGCCTAAGTCCCGGACCACATCCTTATGTGACTCTCGGCCTATTTTACCCCTGGTCCGGGACTTGAACCATAACCTAGGTCCCGGACCAAAGCTACAGACTTGGTAAAATTGCATTTTTCAAACCTTGTTGCATTATTTCTCCACCTCCATTAATTACCCAAACTTCTTACATGAACTTAGGCATATTCTAATACCAAAATATCACTTTGATTCTCCTTACAACATTGTCTTTTTTTTTTGCATAATTTTGGGCCGTCCGACCCACCGTCCGACCCACAGCTGGGTGGGACCGTTCCAGAAACTTTTCCCGTCTGCTAAATACTCATGTCCGACCCATGTCCGACCCAACCATCTGGGTCGGACCATTCCAGAGACTTAGAGCACACATGTCCGACCCATGTCCGACCCAAGACTCTGGGTCGGACCATTCCAGAAACATCAACGGGTGACTTAACAGAGGCTGTCCGACCCACCCTGGGTCGGACCACTGGGTCGGACAACATCAGAAGTTGTCCAAAACTTGTCAAACTTTCTTCAAACTTTTCCTTAAGCCTCCTAATGTGTTCTAACATCATTTGGCACCCTTAACCCTTCATATAACATCCATAAAACTCATTTTATAACTCCTTAAACACTTACTCTCTTCTTACCAAAATTCCTAACACTTATATTGTTTTCTCCTTAAGATTTCTAAGTGGTATTTTACCTATAATGACCACTAAACCAAGGTGTTTCCTCTACACCTTAACATCTCCTCTAAATCACTTTAATACATGTTTTCTTCCCAAGTAAAACATTTGTTCACCTTTCACACTTCCTAGTTCACCAAAACCATTTAAAACACTTAGAACTTCTTACACATTTTCCCAAATTTGGCCATAGCTTCTCTTGTATATACTCACATCCAAACACTTAGGTTTTTACCTTATTTCATTCAAGAACACCTAAAATCCATCAAACACATTTTTATACACAAACTTCACACATTTAGCACTACATCACAATATAGTGCATAAGCTTAGATTGCTTGGCACTTAGGCCCTTAAACAACATGGCTCCTAGGCCCTTAAATTGCATAAACCTTAAACACTGAATTTCCACAATATATAAGCCTTTGACCTGCAATTACACACACCAAAACATATGTTCTTTTACTAGTCTCCTTGAGAACACTTACTAAGTCATTCACCATTTGCTCTTTAGGTAGTTTTAGCAAGCATTACAAGCTCATTTCTCCTAAGGCATTAAACCACATTAGGTTAGCACATTTACCTCTTTTACACTCAAACTTCTTTCTTGTTTCCTCTTAAAACCGGTAAGGCATTTCTTTCCTTGTCAACTACTAAACAATATACAAGCAATGAAATGAGTATACAAGCTTCAAGCTTAAACTCATTGTAAACCCTAGGTTTACATTGTTTCAAAAACACTAATGTAGTTGTTTTACCTTGATCTTTGAAGGGAGTTTGAATATCTATGAAGAGAGGACTCCACCAAGTCCTTGAAAGATTCAAATGGAGCTAGAACAAAGCAACACAATGAGCACCATTAATGGTGATTTTCGGACAACAACAAAACATGGAGGAAACTTGATTTTTCTTTGAGTTTCCTTACCTTGGAGCAAAGGAGAACAATAATATGTAAAAAGGTGAGCTCAAGATCCTCCCATGGAGATTCCTCTTGGCACCGAAATGGAGCTCTTGGGATTTTGAAAGGATAGAATTGAAGAGCTTGATGAGAGGAAGAGATTGGTGGTGTTTGTTTTCGATTTGGATAAGTGAGCTAGATTTTACAAGGGGTCAAAGATGGAGTTCCATGGTGGTGGTGCTGTATTACCGTGAGAGAACAGCAAGAAGGGAGGAAGGAGAAGGTTGGAACCGTGTGAAATGAGAAAGGAAGTGAGAATGAAGATAGACTTGCTTTTTAGAAGATATTTGTAACTTATAAAGCAAATAGTACCTTAACTAGTCATTCTTTACTTATTTGATATGTTAACAAGAGTGGTGAGTCACCACACTCAAAAACCGGCCCCCCATTTAATTATAAGGGTATTATAGTCTTTGTTGACCAATTTAATTACTTATAACAACATATGTTACAAACTAGCTTATAAAAATCACTATTCACAAAAACAAGGCACATAGAAGTGAAATTTTTGATTTCCCATTGATATAGACTTCCAAATGTGATACTATATAGTACACATGTTAACTAAAGAGTAATGATGGACATTTAGCCATTCAAAACTCTTTTACAAGACAATTTTTCAAAAACGTGCTTTAAGACTCCTTAAAGCACTTTTTGTGTTTTAACTTGTTTTCAAGCTTGGTTTTCTTTGGTAATTGATTTAATATGTTCATTAACATATTTATAAGGTATAGGTATGACCATTAGGTCTTATACAAATTTATCCCAAGCTTAGAGCACATTTTTGCTCATATTGCCTTTAAGGTATTTTCTTGTGTTGTATTTGGTTTAACTGTCTACCAAAGTTTCCTAAGGACTTATTTAGCCTTATTAAATCACAATTGAATATTATTTAGTCTTGGTAGGCTCTTTGAGTCCTAACCAAGTTCACTCATAGCTTAGAGCATGTTTTTGCTCAAGCCGTATCTTAATGCTTTATTGCATTTACTATAGTTTAAATTGTTCACTGATGTCTCTAAGGCACTTTTTAGCCTTTACATACCATAGTTTAGTATTTTAAACCACATATCAAGGTTTGGGGTATTTCATAAATGGTATATATAACATGGTATAAATAATGGGGTGATTTTGTAAATAAAGGAAACTATGGTTTATGGAAAAGAATATGGTTTTATATGGTGCCCATGCGGCAATAATAAATAGTTTTGTATAAAAACTATAGGTTATAAGTTAAAGGAAATAAAAATATCACATCAAATGATATTAGGATATGGCATAACATTACATAATGTTATGTGGTCAAAATAGAATTTAAATGAAATAAAGGGCTGTACCGAATTAATAAGAGTTGGAAAATGAATTTTAGACTAAGGTCTATAATGTTATAGATGTTATAACAATCATATGGTTTAGATGGAATTAATATAAGGAAGGATACTCACATTAAATAATGTGACAAACTATAAATAAATGAGATTTATAAAGCTAAGGTATTTATTGAATAAACCTTGGGAGTTGTAAATATACAACATAAAATGTTACATAATATTGGGATAATAATCTTAATATAAGTTGTATAATATAATACAACTAATGGGAATAATCATCTAAAAGAAGATGATAAAATGTAACATATAATGTAAGAGTTTATTAAACTCACGAAATTTACCTACATGGTAAAATATACATACACAAGAATAATGTATATAAGGATGAATATATAATATGGTTGGAAACCATATAATATAATGGTGGTGGTTATTACATGGAAATAGTTTATAAACTATATGTTATAAGTTTTTGAAAGGAAATATAATATACCAAAGGTAATGAATTATATAATACAATGTATTATAATGGATGGTGGGATAATGATACAATATGAAAAATAATACAATATAATATAGTCATGCATGCATACATGCAACTATAGGTTACGTACCTAAATTAAAGGATGGATAAGATTTAAAAATATATATATATATAATGAATTAAACTTAACAGTCGAAATACTTTGACATACGAGTTTTAGTAACAAAGCCGACCGGTTTAGAGAAACCCGTAACAAACAACTGTAGAAAACAGGGGTGAACTGTCGGGGTTACTTATTATTCGGAAATACCGGATGTAGTTAGTCATGGAGACTGACTTATAGTTTATTACCGTTTAGATCATACTTCAGACAAGGACGCTTGACGAGCTAGTGGACTACACTGCGCATCCTAGGTCTTGGTGAACGGTATGTAAAGGGGTTTGATCCGAGTTGTCCTAAGGAAGCTCCTTGGGCTCGGATTTGGTTGATAACTTGTGTGTTATGTGTGTGGATACATGTATGTGATTAAGTGTTACTGCATTATTTATTTATGCACGAGCGTCCTACGGGACTAACACTACGTCGACTATAGATCGACTTATATAAACATACATATACGTTATTGTGATGACATGACGGTTACTTGATATAATACCATAGTATTAATATTAAGTATGTGGTAACCTAAGTAAAACACTTAGGGATGAGTCACGACATTGTCGGTCTCTAGAGCATGAATCTCGAACATGAATATAACCAAGATTACTTCTAGGTATGCGTGAGACCCATTGGGCAGCTAACTAATAATTATTCTCCATAAGACTAAGAGCATATCTTAAACATTATGAGAGAGAGATGGTATGAGTTGAGGTGAGGAATCCCGATAGTTTACGAACTACTTGGTTGCGCATTTGTGATCACTGAGGGGTTTCCGATTGGATTCCGCTCCAGGTTATACCCAACGAGCCCAAACTGGATCGTGGGTCAGGTGGCTACGGCCTTTTATATGGACGTCTTACGAGACATAAGAGAGTCAGGGGCCTCCGGACCTCTGGCGAAATGAGCACCTTTGTGTGTACGGGAGGACTACTGTCCATGGTGAGGATATCGGGTTGTCCTAACATGACGCCCAACTGGTATTAATAATTAAACATGGTTTGGATGGATGGGGCCTTAAAGGCCAAACTAAATTAACTATGGAAACTGTACGCTACGGCGAATGTACATTGTACATATGGATGGGGCCTTGAAGGCCAAATTAATTAATAAAGGATGGCATACGCTACGGCGATTGTACATTGTACAATTTACTGTTATTGTTCGATACGTCGATATGCAATTGTGATTTGTGATATTAAATGAATGTTTGGTTGGATGGCTGGTTAAATGTTTATGGATATTTGGATGGATGATTATGTATATTATACATTTATATTACAGTATTGATTATAACTGTAAAATGGTAAAGCATGGAATCAATCTAATAACAAGATGGTTAAAATGACAAGTGACCATTAGGGTCCAGGCCCGGCATACTCAGCGTCTATCGCTGATACTACACCATTACAGGTTGTTGATTATTGTCGAAGCCGACCGAAGAGCGGGAACAGGGTAATTGGAGTTTTACCTTAATTATTACTGCACATGGAGGTTGTCTATATGACAATGAAGATGGTGAATTGTATTATGGTAAGGGTATGTATTTTCAGGATTGGGTAGACGCTCACTTGTCGATGTTTATGATTTATGGACTTAGTATGATGTATAGGAGTTTCTCGTTATCACGGCGGTTAGCAGTTTGTTTATGTTGGAAGCTGGATGTAGTTTGGCTTCGTTACTCGCATGGGCGAGTAATGGCCGGTGACACCCGAGTGAGTATTGTTATTGTTATTTATTTTCCGCTGCGAGACGTTTTATTTATTGCTACGTGAGAGATTATTACGTGATTGTGGAGAGGGGTGTTACAGATATATTGTGACAGTTTCAAAATAGGGGTATATTGTGAATTAAGAAAAAAAGATATATCTGTTATAAATAGATATATTTATAGTGGACTCCACATTTGATGTAATTAGGGTTTCCCCTATACTCTCTATAAATAGTGGTTTTGTATACTATTGGAATTAATGGTGGCCACCGAATCCGAATCTACCCGGAACCGGCGAATCTACCCAGAACCGATTGGAACCGGAACCGGGCCGGAACCGATTCGGAACCGGAACCGCCCCCTTGCGAATCGAATCCGAATACAAGTTTTGAGATTCGGGACCGAACCGGAACCGGAACCGGAACCACCTGGAACCGCCCGGATTTGCGTCGGATTCGGAACCGTGGAACCGGAACCGGAACCGGAACCGGAACCGGTGGAACCGGAACCGGAACCGGAACCGGAACCGGTCGATATTACCGTTGGAAACTAGCCGTTGGGAACCGGAACCGGAACCGGAACCGGAACCGGCCAGATTCCCAACAGCTCTTTTTATTATGTGTGTAACGGCTCCAAACAAAGCCTAACGGCTATATTGCCCCAAAACCCCTATAAATACACCATTGTATCATCATTCTCACCACACAACTCATCCTACTCTTCCTCTCTCTTATTACTAGTATTTTCTTGTGCAATTAAGTGTTATTAAGCATTTTAGCTACTAAAAGGTTCATTTCCCACATTAGCTCTCAATTTTCCATTTCCCACATTCTAGCAAAATGCCGAGGAGATCCGGAAAGGAAGTGATGCCTTCTTCCAACCTCCGAATCGATCCAAATTTTCAAGTTGATGAGCAAGACCAAATCGACGAGATGGAATTGGTATCATCAACATCAACAACATCCACATTATTCACCTTCATCACTCCCGCAAGGTGGAAGCTATACAATTTCTCAGCACGGATCTACAAACATGGGGCCAACACAACCGGGAATATCACCACCATTTGGTAAGTTTTAATATTAGTTACAACTTATTTTATACAAACTTTAATTTTAATTACTTTCTTATCTTAATTATAGTCTAAATCAATTTTTTTACAATTAAAGGTACATCCTCTACCCCATCCGATGCTCACAATCTTGGTCAAGATGATGATCAAGAAGATGATGATGCCGACAACACCACCGCTCCAACAAAATCGAGACAAGCTTCTTGGGTGTGGGCATACTTCACAAAGAAAGAAGATCCGCAGATGCCCGGGACATACAAGCAACATTGCAATATTTGCCACAAAGGACTTGCATGGGCGTTGGGCACCGGAACCGGAACCTTTGCAAAACATATGAAGACGCACAAGATCTACAAGGATACGGCGGCAATGGCGGGCGGTACGAGTGGTCAAACTATGCTCACCGGGTTTAACCAACGACAACCCGGTCCAGGTTTTTTTCATTATGATAGAGAAAGAATGATAGATGGCATGGCTAGGTTTATGATTGCTGAACAGTTACCTTTTAATTTTGGTGAAAGTCCTTACTTTGAAAACTTTGTTTGCTCCACATTACAACCACAATATAGTAGAGTGCCTAGGAATACGCTTAAACGTAGAGCTTTTGCACAACATAGTAAAACTAGAAACCAACTTATGGAAATGATGAAAGCATTTGATGGTCGTGTTTCATTAACTAGTGATATGTGGACATCTACTACTAATGAGGCATTTATTTGTGTTACACTTCATTGGATTGATAGTTCTTGGACGCTTCAGAAGCGTATTATTGCTTTTGATATTTTTGATGATGCACATACCGGTTTTAATATTTCTGAGAAAATTATTGAAGTATTATCTGAGTGGAATTTGTTAGACAAGGTATTCTCAATTTCTTTAGATAATGCTTCGAACAATGTTAAGTGTGTAGATTATCTAAAAGCTAATTCGAATCTCATACTCTTGCATGATGGTGATTACTTGCATGTTCGATGTTGTGCTCATGTTGTGAATTTGTGTGTACAAGATGGTTTATCTAACTTGACTTCCACACTAGAACCACTTAGGCATGTCATGAGGAAAATTAGAAAATCGGGTCTTGTTAAAAATGAGTACAAAAAAAAGTGTGAGGAATCCGGTTTACGTCCTCGTCATTTTGCTCCCGACACCCCCACTAGATGGAACTCCACATATGAATTGTTAGTTAAGACTAAGAAACACCAATCCATTTTAACTAGTTTGTATAACACTATGGTTGTTCAACAAAATCAAGAATTAATGGGTGCGGACTTTTGGGTAAAGGCTAATGCCATACATAATGTTTTAAAATGTTTTGACAGTGCAACTAAGGTGTTTTCATTAGTTTATGAACCTAATGTGCATCTTGTCATAAATGAATGCATTAGTATTTTCCATGTCTTGCATGAGAACAAGAATGTTGCTGAGGTTAGTGGTGTTATTTATGATATGATGTCTAAATGGTTTAACTATTTCAATGAATTTCCTTTGATTTATTGTATGGCAACTGTTCTTGATCCTCAAATAAAATTGGATGGTCTAACAAAATTGCTTGATTATTATTATAGTATTGTTCCAGGAGGTCCACCCAATGATGGTTATGTTCAACAATATGTAGAAAAAGTTAATGCAGCCTTGAAAAAGCTACATGATGAGTACACTTCAAAGTACCGTCCGGATGAGCTTTCTTCTGCTAGTGGTAGTGGTTCATCTTCTAAACCACCACGCCCCGGTAGCAAAAGAAGTTCTTTGATTTCTAGTATTTTGAAAAGACCAAGATCAGTTCAATCGGGTTCGGGATTTTGTACTTATGATGATTACATTAACTTCACTTTTAGTTTTGATGATGATGATGGTGATATAGATGTTCTTAAGTGGTGGCAAGCACATGAAGGCAAGTTCCCCATCCTTGCAAAGATAGCTCGAGATATACTAGCAATTCCAGCATCAACCGTTGCTTCAGAGTCGGCGTTTAGTGCGGGAAAACGAGTGTTGGATGAAAAGAGATCAAGCCTTGCACCGGACTCAATCAAGGTTTGTGTTGAGAAGTATGATTGGGACTTAGCCGAGCTGAGATGCCAAGCACACGCATTGCAATACGAGGGGCAACATGATGATTGGTACGAGATGAATGGGGACAACACCACTTAGGACTTCTATTTTGTACTGTAATCTTTTAGAATGTATTAGTATTACTTTCTTTCCATTTAATCTTTTAAGACTTCCAAATTGAAATCATGTAACCTATTAGTAGCTGTACTCTTTTTCCTTATTAGGGTTTTCCCAATGGGTTTTTACCTAATAAGGTTTTAACGAGGCAGTGAATCATATAATAAAATCAGCTTTATTTTTGTAAATTCAATACAAAAATTTAAGTCTTTGGTTCTTACACATTTAAGATTATAAACTTGAGGAATAACCTAGCTAGGAGTAAAGTGGACGAAAAGAGCAACGTGTGCGCGCAAACGGATCTAAAATCGGAGTTAAAACGAAGAAACTAGAGCCGATCGAATCTTTCCGGAACCGGTCGGAACCGCCCCGGAACCGGTCGGAACCGATCGGAACCGGAACCGCTCCGGAACCGGTCGGAACCGTTGATTTGAGCGAATCCGAAGCGAATACAGAGTCCGGAACCGGAACCGCCCCGGAACCGCCTAGAACCGGTTCCGAATCCGAATACACATTTTCCGGAACCGGAACCGGTGGATTCGGATTCGTGGCCAGCATTAATTGGAATAAGGAAGATGATCAGTTGACTCTCTATCTCGTCTCTCTATGCAGTCTCTCTTTCTTCATTTACAACACGTTATCAGCACACTCTACAACCTTAAACTAGTAGGAAATCACCAAACACTCAGGTGAAAACCATGTGTCAATTCAACCTTCTATTCTATCGGATTCCACCTCCATCAAACACCATTGTTGCTATAATTATTTCTCTAGTCACGATCTCTGTAGAGAATGTAATCTATATTTCATCACCACATTGTTTAATACAAATAAAAACATCTTGATATATCCCTTCTTTTTCACCGCTCATCAAAGCTGGAGATTTCAAGATTGTTTATTTGATGCTGATCATATTTGCTTATTTATATTTATCTAATATTGGTCCCGGATCTGAGCATTCACCGGCGGGGGTTCGGGTGGTGGTTTAAAGAATATTGAAGTATCACCACCGCCTTGATTGCTTATAGATATCAAATTCTTTTGTATATGTAAATTAACAATCACGTGAGGCATTATGTCAGGAATTGATATCGCGTGAGGCATCATGCCAGAATTCAATATCACATGAGGCATTGTGTCAGATCTTGTTTACTGTCAATTTTTATTCTGCGTTGTTTAATTTATTCAGTTTTGTTTTTATTTATTTGTTAAGTATACCATGAGGCATCGTGTCAGAAATATAATCACGTGAGGCATCGTGCCAGAATTCAATACCACGTGAGGCATTATGCCAGATCTTGTTTACTGTTGATTTTTATTTTGTGTTGTTTAATTTATTCAGTCTCGTTTTTATTTATTTGTGAAGTATAACGTGAGGCATCGTGCCAGGAAAAAAAATCACGTTAGGCATCATGCCAGAAAAAAAAATCACGTTGGGCATCGTGCCAGGAAAAATAATCACGTGAGGCATCGTGCCAGAATTCAATACTATTAATTTTTATTTTACATTGTTTAATTCATCCAGTTTTCGTTTTTATTTATATGTTAAGTATAATGTGAGACATCGTGCTAGGTATAATAATCAAGTGAGGCATCGTGTCAGATATAAATTTTCATTCAAGGCATTGTGCCAAATATAAATATCACGTAAGGCATTGTGCCAGATTTTATTTATTGCACTACTTTTATTATGTGTTATATGATTTATTTTGTTGTAATATATAATATATTTCATTATTTTATGATTGCTATTTATAATGTTTACCCCAATATATGCGGCATTGTGCCTGATAAAATTGATTTTAATATTATTTGAAAAAATAATGGCATTGCGCGTGATAAAACTAATTTTAATATTATTTGAAAAAATAATGGCATTACACCTGAAATTCTTTGATTTTGATATATGATAAACAATGTCCAATATTGTTGAACTTGAGCTTACCGCCTTGGACATCCCTAAGAAGGACATCGTGCCTGAAACTTTGACATCAATATGCTAAAAAGGGCATTGTGCCTGAAAGTTTTATTTGCATATGTTATAAAAAGATATCACACTTGAAAGTGTTAATATGATCAATATAAGGAGAGGTGCCAGATTTTTTTTAATGCTTTTATACAATATGAGCAAAGAAATTGGCATTGTGCCGGAAACTTTTGAACTTAATATGATATGGTATTAGCATTGAGCTAGAAAATTGACAATATTTTGAAAAATAAATGTATTGATCATATCATTGTGTGGAGGGTGATTTTTCGGTATGAGGGGGGGTCTATCTAACATGGTCTAACTAAGAAGTCTAGATCCTAGGAATTTGCTATTCTGTGGAGGGTGAAAACCCGTTATTCATGGCATCCCTCAAATACCTACTAAATCGTCCGTCTTTCCCAGAAAGCATAAAGGGGAGTGCAAGTGTGCACTACACCCGCTCTCAATGGGCCCCACGCGGACTTATGCCTCTATAAGGCGGAGTTGACTAGAGTCGCCACCTAGTTTGACCTAAGGAACTAGGAAGGAAAAGGAAGGAGGGTCTAAGAACCGTTAATTGACTCTGATGATTTGTTGCCTATGGATAGGACTTATCTGATCATACCAGAGAATCTGTGTGGGTTCGCACTGGGTTACACCCCTTAGAGGTGGCAACGACCACGACTTCGGATTGGTGCCCGAGGAAACCTCGGTCTCCAATTGTCGGGATTACCTTCTTTCAAAACCTTATTAAAGAGATTCATTTAAAAGCCAAGGATAGGATTGAGATGGGAAAGGAGAAAGAGAGTGGATGAGGCAAGCTTTTCTGCCAAGCTAACGCCCAAAAGAAGAATTGGTGGATTCGGATGAGTATACGATGAAGGTTTGAGAAAAGTCTGAGGTGGAGCGAATAGACAAGACATAGAGTCTGATGGTTTAAAGTTTGTGGGAGCCGAAGAAGGCTTGTGTGTTTTGAGAGATATGAGAACCACCTTAGAAGGGGAAAATGGTTTTTTGTTTGGAACGGGGTCGCACCCTATGTGGGTTGCCTACGTACTCAACTCCCTGTTGAGATCAGACCTTACGTAGTTCAGGCCTTTAGGATGGTTGAGTTTTTTGAGGTAATTGAGGGTTGGAAGTGGTTGTTTGGAGGGGAGATAGTTGAGTGCAAAAGGGTATTTTGATTGATGTGGGGTCGCACCCTGTGTGGGTTGCCTACGTACTCAACTCCCTGTTGAGATCAGACCTTACGTAGTTCACTGCTTTGGAGGTTTGGGAGTTTTGGGGTTTTGAAGGAATTGGGGTTTTGACCTTTTGGGTCTTTGAGGGGTCAAAGAGGTTTTGTGGTCATTTTTGTGAGGTTTGACAGATTGTCTGGTTCGTTTTGGAGTTTGAGGTGTGAGAGTCTGTGAGACTCTCAGGTCTGTGAGGCATTTAAAATCTTGAGATGACGGAGTCTGTGAGACGCTCGGGTCTGTAGGACAATCAAGGCTTGAAAGGGTTATGAATTTTGAAGGTGTTCGGGTGTGAGAAGCTGAGGGTTTTTTGAGGTGTTTAAGTTTGATGAGTCTATTGAACTGTTGAGACTTTTAAATCCGTTGAGCTGTTGAGACCTTCGAGTCTGTTGAGCTGCTGAGACGTTCGAGTCTGTTGAGCTGTTGAGACGTTCGAGTCTGTTGAGCTGCTAAGACGTTCGAGTCTGTTGAGCTGTTGAGACGTTCGAGTCTGTTGAGCTGCTAAGACGTTCGAGTCTGTTGAGCTGCTAAGACGTTCGAGTCTGTTGAGCTGTTGAGACGTTCGGAGGTTCGAGATGCTTAAGTTCTAAGGAGTTTAGAGTCCCAAGGAGTTTGGGATTTACAATGTTTGGAATTGTTTGGGATTGAAATGAAGTTGGACTGAATTGGGAATGAAAAGAATTTTGAAATGAATTGGATTGAAATTGAGATTGAATCTAATTGAATTAAGAATTGAATTGAATTGCATCGGGTTCGAATTGAATTGAATCAGGTTTGAATTGAAATGAATTGGATTGAATTGAATTGAGCTTTAAAAAAATGAGTCAGATTGGGCCTTGAAGAATGGCCGAATTTGGTTTTGAAAAATGGGCCAGATTTGGGCTTCGAATTGGGCCTCGGCTGGATGATTTGAAGTTGGGATTGCCCATGAATTGGAATGAATTTTGAATTGTGTATGAAGAATAGTGTGAGAAGGATTGCTTTTGAAAGAGTGTTTGATGAGTACGAGAGATTGATTTTGTAGTGTGTTGGATGAGAAAGTGATTTGAAATTGAATTTTTGGGCTGAATTTGGAAATGAATTTTGGTTTTGAAATGGATTTTTATTGGTTGAAACGAATCATTGATTGTGAGTTTTATTGTGACATTTAAGGATTGTTTGGAAAGTTTTTTTTTTAGGAGAGATGTTTCCCACAAACAGGTACTACGACCCTCAGGTACTACGACCTTAATGTGGGCAACATCTATGAATGGTCCTAGGGCTTTTCTAAACCGGACTTGATTTGTCCAGTAATTAAGTGGGTAGACCTGAAGGCTATGCTATGGCTACATGTACTAAACCAATCTAGCAATTTATAAGATGAAACTAACAAATAAAACGCCCAATGTATAATAGAACCAAAAATGTATAAACAAGCATTCAAAAATATGTACGAAAGATAGACAGAGTAAAAACGATCAAGCCGACAAATACAGAGAATTATGAAATCCAAGACTATGCTAGGCAACACAACCAATTGGCAAATTACAACTCATGATA
The DNA here is from genome assembly GCA_023374045.1 of Limonium bicolor. Taxonomy (NCBI): domain Eukaryota; kingdom Viridiplantae; phylum Streptophyta; class Magnoliopsida; order Caryophyllales; family Plumbaginaceae; genus Limonium; species Limonium bicolor. Next base: position 159,672,902 of record CM041777.1, on the reverse strand, counting down.
ACAAAATTAAAGTGTTGAATTGAAATGCTGAATTAAAAGAGCTGCTATGGGGGGTCGCATCGACGCCGCCTCACTCGAGCTGAAGGGGATCAGCAAGAAGTACACCAACCGTTACATAGTTTGAAGGAGAGACCCTGGTAGTCCAAGCCACGATCCCGTTCCTTAGTCTTAGAGTAGTTTCCCGTTCCACGAGCGTTATGTACATGTCAAAACACAACCAAGAGAGGCAAAATGCATTAGTCAAAGAACGGGAGAGGGTTGGGATGTGTGCAATGGGATCATACGGCCCCTCTCAATGGGAGGAAAGGGGGCAATTTAATCATCTCCCACACCCCAACCGAGAACATAGAAAAGAGATTCAAACTGCCAACAAATGCTAAGGATTGTAAGATAAATCAAGCATTGGGGTTGCTACTCAAATTAATCCGTCATCTTAGATTATGACTCAAACAAAGTGTAGTATCAAAGATAGGGGTTGTGAGTCATGTGGGATCATACCTAGAAGGCTTATATCACTTCCCTCTAAGATGAAGAGTTAATAAAGACCATCCAGCCAAATAAGTGATTTATCTTAACAATTGTAACATAGGGCAACTATAACTCTATTCATGTTCTTATCTATGCACAACGGGACAAATTATGCTAGTTTCAAATCAACTTCCAAACCCATATCAATGGGCAAGGGGCAATTAAGTATCAAAGGCAGTTGAATCATAATAATGGTCAAAAGTTAGAATTTCCAAACCCATAGAGGTAGGCCCACAGCACAAGCGAATGTTCCATTTGCATGATCCTGAGTCAAACTTGGTCAATCCAAAGCGCATGAGTGCCTTAAACTTGCATAATCCAGCAAAACGCAGCTCAGCCAAAGAAAAGCATAGCCAATGTTCAATTGGATATGTGTACCTCGGTCACAATGAGAAAATGAAGTGAGAGTAAATCAAATAAGCAGACAGCGTGAGGGACAAGGTGAAGCATGATTCCAAACCACCGTATTTAATCAACGGGACATAATGTTAGGCCATTAGAACCGAAATAAAATTGAAAGCCTCCGTTTACTAAACAATCAGACAAGAGCTACATTGGGATGATCCACGCCAAACGAATTCCACCAATGGTTTTTCCAAACAGTGTAGAATATACACCAAAGGTCCAAATCGAAGGAGTAATCGACTTGTAAGCCTGGGCGAGAACAAGTCATGATTCTTGGTCCGCGATGACAGGCAACACAACAACGACAAAGAACAGAATCACATGGGTCGACATAAGTAGGACACGTACAAAAGTCACTGAGGAGTCAGGTTTGATAACTTGTAACGGATGGACAGCAGACCGAGATAAGTCATCAGAGAATTCGACCTTAACAGCAACAGGTCAAATAAATGGTTCAATACAAACAAGGATGTCAACGACAAGCTACACAATATCGGAGTCAGGTTTGGTAACTTGTAACAGATGGACAGCAGACCAAGATAAGTCATCAGAGAATTCGACCTTAACAGCAACAGGTCAAATAAATGCTTCAATCCAAACAAGGATATCAACGACAAGCTACACAATATCGGAGTCAGGTTTGGTAGCTAAAACCGAAACAACGGTGCCACCCATTGGAGACAATTATAACATCACGACATGGCAGAAACGGAATAAGATAAAAAAAAACAAACGCACACGAGCAGACAATCTTCCGTTTCATCTGATAGAGAGGCTTCATGTGCGAACAAATTAAACAGGGAGCAAGGGATATCTTACTCAGACATATTCTCACCCAAAACCGGATGCATATTCTGCATAACAGGAACCTTCAATCGATTCGATGAAAAAGAAAAGTGGAGTGGAGGTTCTAGCTATACAGCGCAGATTCCAGATGAACATCAATTAGTAAAGCAAGAGATTAGTATATGAATGAGGAGTAAAGGATGAAACTGTATCCCATCACGAGTGCTGAAGACGACACTGATAATGAAAACCAAGAGCCAGTTAGGATTCACAGCCAGAGAGACTTGAGATTCACTTTCGCTTTCTTTTGTTTCCGGTGGCTTTTGAAGGTCGACGCCAGGTTGGGTTGATGTAGAGGCTGGGCTTTTACTTTCGAAAGAGAAGAGCAATCGAGAGTAGGCTATATCACTGAGGATGATGAAGAAAATGGCGCCTGGTTAGGGTTTCTCGATTGCACGTTTGCAGGAATAAAGAGAATGAATAGGCAGAGCGATGTATTCCCTTGTTTGCCAGAGAGAGAGATGATGCCCGATCAGGAAGATGGCTCTCGTCGAGAGGGGAGGGGGTGAAGTAAGAAATCGATTGAGGAAGAGGTAACGGGGCGGCCGGTTACTGTAGGGTTATTTCTTGTTGTTGTTTTATAATCAGAGGATGGGATTTAGGGTTTAGAAGGTGGGTTGGGTTTTAATGTGGGCTTTTTGAAGTCAAGGGCTGAAAATAGAGTGGGTTTAAGGAATTGGGCTAGGCCAGATTTCAACCAAGTGTGGATTGAGTTTGAAAGATGAAAATGAGTGTGTATAAATAGAAATGAAAATAAAAATACTAATGCTAATAGTATAATAAAATAAAATATAAGAAAAAGTGAATAGATGATTAAAAATAAAATAAAATAAAATAAAATAGTAAAATAAGTGAATAAACAAAAGGGGACGACCTTGAAACTGGACTGTCGATGGAAATTCATTTTCGAAGAATTGTGTTTTTTCTGAAATGTTTTGAAAAAGATTGTAAAATGATGGTTTCGTCTTAGCACGCACGTTAATATGTTTTGAAAAAAAGAAAGGCGACGACCCCTCTTATTATTTCGGAATTTGCTTTATGGGGTGAGAATTTTTGGTGTCTACAGATGGCTCCCCTTGATTCAATTCTGCAAGCCCTTGCAGAATTGGATCAAGGTTGACGGGACGCCAAAAATTCTCACTGCGGTTTATGATCTGTTCTTATGAATGCGGGTGCACGGGGACTTATGACGGGCCCCAAATTGCGGTGATTGATGGTATGAGGACTAATGACGGGCCTCAACTAGATCTCGGTGTCTAGCTCTAGGGCTTATGACGGGCCTAGAATACGATCAAACAACCTATGCATGAGGACTAATGACGGGCCTCAACTAGATCTCGGTGTCTAGCTCTAGGACTTATGACGGGCCTAGAATGCATCTTCGAAATGTATGAGGACTAATGATGGGCCTCAACTAGATCTCGGTGTCTAGCTCTAGGACTAATGACGGGCCTAGAATACAATCAGTATATGGGTTATGCATGAGGACTAATGACGGGCCTCAACTAGAACTCGGTGTCTAGCTCTAGGACTTATGACAGGCCTAGAATGCATCTTCGAAATGTATCAGGACTAATGACGGGCCTCAACTAGATCTCGGTGTCTAGCTCTAGGACTAATGACGGGCCTAGAATACAATCGGTATATGGGTTATGCATGAGGACTAATGACGGGCCTCAACTAGAACTCGGTGTCTAGTTCTAGGACTTATGACGGGCCTAGAATGCATCTTCGAAATGTATGAGGACTAATGACGGGCCTCAACTAGACCTCTTGATGTCTAGCTCTAGGACTAATGACGGGCCTAGAATACAATCGGTATAAGGGTTATGCACGAGGACTAATGACGGGCCTCAACTAGAACTCGGTGTCTAGCTCTAGGGCTTATGACGGGCCTAGAATGCATCTTCGAAATGTATGAGGACTAATGACGGGCCTCAACTAGACCTCTTGATGTCTAGCTCTAGGACTAATGACGGGCCTAGAATACAATCGGTATATTGGTTATGCATGAGGACTAATGACGAGCCTCAACTAGACCTCTTGATGTCTAGCTCTAGGACTTATGACGGGCCTAGAATGCAACTGAAAGTACGAGGACTTATGACGGGCCTCAACTAGACCTCTTGACATCTAGCTATAGGACTTGTGACGGGCCTATAATACTTTGATCGAGTTGTACGAAACTCGTTGTTTTGAGTGGTTGATTGAAGGATGATTTTGATTGTGGATTGATTCGGGATTGGATGCTTTTCGGTTGTTTTCGTGAGGGATGTGATAGTCGAATGTTGTCTGATGATGTCGCCTTTGACTTTGTCAGTGTGGGACTTTGTTTTGGTTTTATTTTTGGTGGTCTCGGCCCGATGTGCACTATAGTTTCGGGATTTTGTAGGACTCTTGGCTCTTGAGTTTTTGGTTTTTGTGATTTTGTGATTGGTCTTTGAGTGGATGGTTTTTTTTTATGAATGAGTAATTTTGGGAACTTGAAGGTATTGATGTGATTGAATGGCTTCGATATGATCCGAGGGCTCCGGTATGATTGGATGACTCCATTGTGGTCGGGTGGCTCCAGTGCGGTCAGATGGCTCCGGTTTGATATGTGACTCCCTTATGAGCAACGACTCTGGGATGGTTGGTGGGTTTTGAATCGAATGGGGATTTTCAGGATCGTTGGTGGGTTTCGATTGGGTGAAGATTTTCGGGATGGTCGGTGGGTTTCGATTTGTTTTGAATTTTGAGTCGAACGGTGGGTTGATGTGATTGGTGGATTGTGTTGTGTTTGGCGTGTTTTGATGTGGTAGATATTTTTTGTTGTGGTTGATAACTTCTTGGTCATGGATGGATGGCTTCGGTCTGGTTATGACTTTAGGGTTCTCTCATGATGGCTCCAGGATAGCTCGGGATGGCTCCGGGAAGGGCTACGAGATGGCTCTATTTGGTGATAATGAGGAACAAAGGGGAATTTTTCCTTTGAGGTGGTCGCACCCTGGGCGGGCTGCCTACGTACTCAATTTCGTATTGAGATCAGACCTGACGTAGTTCGAAATTCTGTAGGCAAGACCTCGGTGATGAAATAGATCTGACGTGGATTTGAGGTGGCTCCCGTATTGTTCTCGGACTGTTAGGATGCCCCCTGTGTAGTTCCAAGGATGGTTTCAATGTCGGATGATGGCTCCCGTACGACTCTAGCTTGGCTTTTGGGAGAGGTGCCAATGAGGCTCGAGTATGACAGTGGATGGTTCCAAAATAGTTTTCGCGTGGCTCCAGAGGGCTCCAGTTTTTGATTTCTTTTGACAAAAAGTTACGCTTCAGCAATTGCAACTGAAGTCCACCTTCAGCGAGACTAGGCATAGTTCTTACTGATCGGATATTGGAGAAGAAGTGATTACGATGTAAGCAGACATTAAATGCTAGATGCGATGCACAATGCATATATGGTTTTTTTGAAGAAGGTACGGACCTATCTCTATTACTATGAGGTTTACGAATATAAGACATCTTCGGTTCAATCTTGAGTGATTGTTGAACTAAAATGCGTGAATCGCGTTCCTCTCATGGAGGGATGTGGGTCAATCTCTCGTGAGTATGGCCGTGTGTGCTAAATGGTGTGATGATACTCTCGATGCTCGGAGCAGTATTTACCTTAGAATTTCATTTCGAGGTTATGGACTTTCCGTTCCTCACAAATTCCTCACCTGCAACAGGGTAGGCTGTTTATGATTTGGTGGTTGAATTGAAGAGTCACTCGCACTCTAAAGACCTTCTGAGATAAGGTCACACTCATTTGCTCATGGTCCCTTTGGTATGATGGGACATGTTGATAGCAAGTACGAAGCTTATGATTCATGTTTCAGATCCGATACTTTCAGTTAACGCTCACCAACTAACGAGTCAAAGGTATTTTATTGGGTTATAACGGGGTTGAGGGGTATGATGTATGTCACATGGGACTGGAGGTTTTGTTTAGGAATTGTGGAGCTTTTGTGCAATAGAGGACATGTTTCACCTTTGCCATGGGTGGAATGATTAGACGGATTTTATAACCCCTTATCGGTTTCTTCGGGACATCATTGGTCCTTTTGGTTTCGATTTCTCCTTCTTGCCTCTTCTGGCATACGATTTGAACTTTCTTCTCATTTTTGTGTTTTTGAAATTGCATTTGGCTCATCAACTTTCTCAAGCATTTTTGCTTTGCATTTTGGCTTTCCGCTTCAAAGTTGCATTGACTTATCGATCTTCTTGAACATTTTCGGCTTTCCTTTTGGTGTTTGGCCTTGGAGTTGCCTTGACTCATTGATTCTTCAAACATTTCATTTGTTGTGTTTTGTGAAAGATGGTGGGGAGAGACCATGGCTCCGGCTCTTTCGAGCTCCTCTATTGCAAAGGTAAGTATGTATATGTCGGGTGGCATGTTGTGGAGTTCGCAGAAAAAGGTTTATCATGAAAAGCTCAGCGGGGCTCACTAATGGATTATGTTGAGGGCAGTTGAAGCTCTTTGGTTTTTGTGGAGATTTTTATTCCTGAGTGCCTCGTCATTCTCATTAGTCAATGATTGTTTTCTTACTATTCTCAGATCTTTGCATGAATAACAGTTCATATCTTGTTTATCGACATTGATCTCGCTATGAATTGTGCCTCTCCATGTGTTGAAGGAATACACAAGTCGCTCATGGTTTTACCTCTATGGACTCGCTCTATCTGCCCTCATCGCTCGGTGGATTGTCCAATATCCTCATTCAGAATTCAAGGGAAAATACCGCACTTCGCACACTACTCACTTGGTCTGTGGTGCTGATTTTAATTAGACCCATGTGTTCATTGATGGGTCGAGAGTTTAGCGGTTCACGCGCTCTATTCAAACAATCAAACAAGATTTTCGCCAAAGACGTCGTTTCGATACGGGAGTATGCAAATACAACGATCTACCATGCAATGTGTTGTGATAATATGGAATTACTATGTATAGGATGCGTCAAATGCTGAAAATGATGAATGAAGATGGTTGACTTCAAGTTTTGACTGAATGTTTGCTTTTTTTTCTTTTTGGATGCAATGCATGCGTGGTAAGGCTACACCTAGTCTCGCTTGAGTCGGATCTAGTTGATGATCCATGAAGCTCTTCCTTTCAATGTCGGCCTTGAAGAAGGTGTAGCTGTCGGGGTTGCTGTCGGGTTGGTGACTAGCTTCTGGATTTTAGGACTTTTTAGGGAGTGACAACTCCCGCATGGTGGCCCTATGATATGACACACTCTTTCCTTTTTCGTCACTGGCGTGCATGGTGATTTTGATTAGGAGAGGTTTGAACTTCCCGGTTTTCTTTCCTATCCCTCTGAGATTGGGCTTTGGCGGTATGGGTATTTGGGATGAAAGCTGGTGTATAGTGTGGTGACAATGAAACACGTTATTGTGCAGATTTTGAGGTGGACAAGACTCGTGAACGATTGATGGATTTGAAATGACTGGAAGTGCAAGTGACTTTTTTTGTCATGAATGCAATGCATGCGTTTTGCTTTGTGCTCGGTTGCATTTGTTGGTGTTGTTTATTTAGGGGATGCCTCCTGTAGATACCATGAATTTTCACCCCATAAAGCAAGGTTGATGAATGACATATAACTGTGAGAGGTTGCCCCCCTATTCGTTCTTTCCATTATACGTGCATGCCAAAAGAAACCAAGTTTGGAAAAACAATTTTGAAAACACGTGTTTTCAAAGTGGTGGATTTTCCCAATATGAATTTTGACGCTCGGTCATTCGCAAATAAAATAGGGGGTGGGGAACCCTATACACATTGATCTAAATAAACTCGAAGGGAATGTATAAACCTATACATCTAATCTATTTAGAAATGGACAAGCTAGAAAGGAATCATAGGGAAAACCTATACATCATAAATTCTAAAAAGTCATTAAAAGGGGGAATTTTGAGTTAAACTTCTTCAGAACTCTTCTGGTCCATCTTCATGCTTCTGGTTGATTGCTCGCTCATCTTCGGGCTCTTGGCCGGCTGCTCGCTCAAGTTCAGGCTGTTGCAGCGAAGTGGTACTGCTATCAAGCAAAACGAGCTGGTGTTCTTCTGATTCTTTACATTCTTGGACTCGACGTTTGTTTGGATGTGGTTGGTCTTCATGTGTTTCGATTTGTTTCACGGGCTTGTGTTCTTCTGATTTCCGACATTCCTGAACGCGAAGAATGGTTATTGATAGTCTTCATGTTGCTGGATTCGGACTGGTGCTCCTCTGATCTTTGGTTCGAATGGTTGGTGTTGGTCTTCACGTTGCTCGGCTAGCTCCGCGGGTTGGTGCATCTCTGGCTTCGGCTGGATCCGCGTAGCCGGTCTTCATGCTGCTTCACTTGCTCGACGATAAGAATGAGGGATATTTTTGAGAAAGGAAAGGTGAATGATCGAGCACGAAATCTCATGTAAAAATTCACCACTTTTGTGAAAACACGAAATGACTAGTACGCTCCACGGTAATGACCGCTGCTCTTGAAGGTGGGCAGAACTTCAAAAATAGCAGGTCACAACATGGGGACTAAATCATTTATTTTGAAATACGTTTGTGAAAATCAATTTTTGAAAACTGTTTTTGAAATCTATTTTGAAATGATGTTGAAAATTGTTGTTTGTAGAAAGTAGGTTTTTTTCAAAATCTATATTTTTTAAAAAAAATTGTTTTGGAAATAACATTTTGGTAAAATAAAGTTTTAAAAGATGAGGTGACAGGTTTTAAAACCCCGAATGTTTATGAGTGAAATTTAGGTGAGGTTCTAAATTAAACGAGCTCGTAAAAAGCTTTAAGGGACACACGAAAGAGAATTCCGAACATTTTAAAAACAGATTGGTTTGAAAAAGTGGTTTGCACACATGTATAGCAAATAGTAAATCGTGGCTATTTGATGTGGAGCTGTAAGTGTTAATGTTGGGATAATCACTTTCCAGGTCAATTATGTTTCCGTCTCACCGGGGGAACCATCGTCCCTTCACTGTTCATCTCTCGGGCTTTTTCTCTGCTATGTCTTTGTGGGGCACGTTATCAAGAATGTCCGGAGTGCTTAAGTTCGAAAGGTCAGGACACCCGAGATGATTAGGAAACATACGCCACGGCCAGTGATGATCCGACAACACGCTCACTTTCGGGAAACTCGGGGAAGTACTGCATGGGAACGGGTCTCTCATCATCTGCACGGTCAGGTGTGTCTAAAGTCCAAATTATTCACTGACTACGTTGTGCCATGTATGGGTATCCGGTAAATAAGGGATCCTCTATGGACGTGTAGCGTGACATCGGGCTTTAGAGACACCCGTGGTGCAGAGGAATCATGGAGAACTGAGCCCATGCAATCTTCAGGGTAAGACAAAAGGGTGGTCAGACAGACGTCAAACAAGGGGGTGACTACCCATAAAACCCGTCCTAGACACTGGATCAGGCAGCTGGACACTGAAGGCTCATAGCTTACTATATGCTGGCTTTGACTCGAAAAGGTAAGTGTTGAAGGATCATGAGTTTTCAAGGCGTAGATACTACGATCATACCGCCTCGTGTGCATAGTCCTTACTACGAAGGGCATCTGCTCATGGGGAATCAATTGTGGACCAATATTTATCCCGACCGCAAATATCAAGGGTGACACAGAGGAATGCATGTCCTAAGCTACCGTATGCACCCACCTCAGGACTATTCCTAACAGTTCAATATCACAACCAAAAGCGGTAAATAAATGCGCAGGCAAAGAGAGGGAAGAAGTTAGACCCCTAATGGGCCCACCTACCTGAAGTTCCTGCAAGTTAGTCTAGCATAATCACACAATTATGTAGCAAGCAAAGCGCACATGGCAAGCAAAGTCGAATATAAGCTACACACTCTCATCCTAGCTATCCTCACCAATCACACTCTAAGTGTGGAGTAGAGTAATCCTAATGGCTTTCGAAATGAATCTCTTGAAGGTTTTGAAAGAAGTGGGGAAGTCCCGACAATTTTAAATGGAGTTCAGTCTTCCTTGAGTTTGAGAAAAACTTACTCAAGTTTTCCCCAGCAGAGTCGCCATTCTGTGGAGGGTGATTTTTCGGTATGAGGGGGGGTCTATCTAACATGGTCTAACTAAGAAGTCTAGATCCTAGGAATTTGCTATTCTGTGGAGGGTGAAAACCCGTTATTCATGGCATCCCTCAAATACCTACTAAATCGTCCGTCTTTCCCAGAAAGCATAAAGGGGAGTGCAAGTGTGCACTACACCCGCTCTCAATGGGCCCCACGCGGACTTATGCCTCTATAAGGCGGAGTTGACTAGAGTCGCCACCTAGTTTGACCTAAGGAACTAGGAAGGAAAAGGAAGGAGGGTCTAAGAACCGTTAATTGACTCTGATGATTTGTTGCCTATGGATAGGACTTATCTGATCATACCAGAGAATCTGTGTGGGTTCGCACTGGGTTACACCCCTTAGAGGTGGCAACGACCACGACTTCGGATTGGTGCCCGAGGAAACCTCGGTCTCCAATTGTCGGGATTACCTTCTTTCAAAACCTTATTAAAGAGATTCATTTAAAAGCCAAGAATAGGATTGAGATGGGAAAGGAGAAAGAGAGTGGATGAGGCAAGCTTTTCTGCCAAGCTAACGCCCAAAAGAAGAATTGGTGGATTCGGATGAGTATACGATGAAGGTTTGAGAAAAGTCTGAGGTGGAGCGAATAGACAAGACATAGAGTCTGATGGTTTAAAGTTTGTGGGAGCCGAAGAAGGCTTGTGTGTTTTGAGAGATATGAGAACCACCTTAGAAGGGGAAAATGTTTTTTGTTTGGAACGGGGTCGCACCCTATGTGGGTTGCCTACGTACTCAACTCCCTGTTGAGATCAGACCTTACGTAGTTCAGGCCTTTAGGATGGTTGAGTTTTTTGAGGTAATTGAGGGTTGGAAGTGGTTGTTTGGAGGGGAGATAGTTGAGTGCAAAAGGGTATTTTGATTGATGTGGGGTCGCACCCTGTGTGGGTTGCCTACGTACTCAACTCCCTGTTGAGATCAGACCTTACGTAGTTCACTGCTTTGGAGGTTTGGGAGTTTTGGGGTTTTGAAGGAATTGGGGTTTTGACCTTTTGGGTCTTTGAGAGGTCAAAGAGGTTTTGTGGTCATTTTTGTGAGGTTTGACAGATTGTCTGGTTCGTTTTGGAGTTTGAGGTGTGAGAGTCTGTGAGACTCTCAGGTCTGTGAGGCATTTAAAATCTTGAGATGACGGAGTCTGTGAGACGCTCGGGTCTGTAGGACAATCAAGGCTTGAAAGGGTTATGAATTTTGAAGGTGTTCGGGTGTGAGAAGCTGAGGGTTTTTTGAGGTGTTTAAGTTTGATGAGTCTATTGAACTGTTGAGACTTTTAAATCCGTTGAGCTGTTGAGACCTTCGAGTCTGTTGAGCTGCTGAGACGTTCGAGTCTGTTGAGCTGTTGAGACGTTCGAGTCTGTTGAGCTGCTAAGACGTTCGAGTCTGTTGAGCTGTTGAGACGTTCGAGTCTGTTGAGCTGCTAAGACGTTCGAGTCTGTTGAGCTGCTAAGACGTTCGAGTCTGTTGAGCTGTTGAGACGTTCGGAGGTTCGAGATGCTTAAGTTCTAAGGAGTTTAGAGTCCCAAGGAGTTTGGGATTTACGATGTTTGGAATTGTTTGGGATTGAAATGAAGTTGGACTGAATTGGGAATGAAAAGAATTTTGAAATGAATTGGATTGAAATTGAGATTGAATCTAATTGAATTAAGAATTGAATTGAATTGCATCGGGTTCGAATTGAATTGAATCAGGTTTGAATTGAAATGAATTGGATTGAATTGAATTGAGCTTTAAAAAAATGAGTCAGATTGGGCCTTGAAGAATGGCCGAATTTGGTTTTGAAAAATGGGCCAGATTTGGGCTTCGAATTGGGCCTCAGCTGGATGATTTGAAGTTGGGATTGCCCATGAATTGGAATGAATTTTGAATTGTGTATGAAGAATAGTGTGAGAAGGATTGCTTTTGAAAGAGTGTTTGATGAGTACGAGAGATTGATTTTGTAGTGTGTTGGATGAGAAAGTGATTTGAAATTGAATTTTTGGGCTGAATTTGGAAATGAATTTTGGTTTTGAAATGGATTTTTATTGGTTGAAACGAATCATTGATTGTGAGTTTTATTGTGACATTTAAGGATTGTTTGGAAAGTTTTTTTTTTTAGGAGAGATGTTTCCCACAAACAGGTACTACGACCCTCAGGTACTACGACCTTAATGTGGGCAACATCTATGAATGGTCCTAGGGCTTTTCTAAACCGGACTTGATTTGTCCAGTAATTAAGTGGGTAGACCTGAAGGCTATGCTATGGCTACATGTACTAAACCAATCTAGCAATTTATAAGATGAAACTAACAAATAAAACGCCCAATGTATAATAGAACCAAAAATGTATAAACAAGCATTCAAAAATATGTACGAAAGATAGACAGAGTAAAAACGATCAAGCCGACAAATACAGAGAATTATGAAATCCAAGACTATGCTAGGCAACACAACCAATTGGCAAATTACAACTCATGATAACAAAATTAAAGTGTTGAATTGAAATGCTGAATTAAAAGAGCTGCTATGGGGGGTCGCATCGACGCCGCCTCACTCGAGCTGAAGGGGATCAGCAAGAAGTACACCAACCGTTACATAGTTTGAAGGAGAGACCCGGTAGTCCAAGCCACGATCCCGTTCCTTAGTCTTAGAGTAGTTTCCCGTTCCACGAGCGTTATGTACATGTCAAAACACAACCAAGAGAGGCAAAATGCATTAGTCAAAGAACGGGAGAGGGTTGGGATGTGTGCAATGGGATCATACGGCCCCTCTCAATGGGAGGAAAGGGGGCAATTTAATCATCTCCCACACCCCAACCGAGAACATAGAAAAGAGATTCAAACTGCCAACAAATGCTAAGGATTGTAAGATAAATCAAGCATTGGGGTTGCTACTCAAATTAATCCGTCATCTTAGATTATGACTCAAACAAAGTGTAGTATCAAAGATAGGGGTTGTGAGTCATGTGGGATCATACCTAGAAGGGTTTATATCACTTCCCTCTAAGATGAAGAGTTAATAAAGACCATCCAGCCAAATAAGTGATTTATCTTAACAATTGTAACATAGGGCAACTATAACTCTATTCATGTTCTTATCTATGCACAACGGGACAAATTATGCTAGTTTCAAATCAACTTCCAAACCCATATCAATGGGCAAGGGGCAATTAAGTATCAAAGGCAGTTGAATCATAATAATGGTCAAAAGTTAGAATTTCCAAACCCATAGAGGTAGGCCCACAGCACAAGCGAATGTTCCATTTGCATGATCCTGAGTCAAACTTGGTCAATCCAAAGCGCATGAGTGCCTTAAACTTGCATAATCCAGCAAAACGCAGCTCAGCAAAGAAAAGCATAGCCAATGTTCAATTGGATACGTGTACCTCGGTCACAATGAGAAAATGAAGTGAGAGTAAATCAAATAAGCAGACAGCGTGAGGGACAAGGTGAAGCATGATTCCAAACCACCGTATTTAATCAACAGGACATAATGTTAGGCCATTAGAACCGAAATAAAATTGAAAGCCTTCGTTTACTAAACAATCAGACAAGAGCTACATTGGGATGATCCACGCCAAACGAATTCCACCAATGGTTTTTCCAAACAGTGTAGAAGATACACCAAAGGTCCAAATCGAAGGAGTAATCGACTTGTAAGCCTGGGCGAGAACAAGTCATGATTCTTGGTCCGCGATGACAGGCAACACAACAACGACAAAGAACAGAATCACATGGGTCGACATAAGTAGGACACGTACAAGTCATGAGGAAGTCAGGTTTTGATAACTTGTAACGGATGGACAGCAGACCGAGATAAGTCATCAGAGAATTCGACCTTAACAGCAACAGGTCAAATAAATGGTTCAATACAAACAAGGATGTCAACGACAAGCTACACAATATCGGAGTCAGGTTTGGTAACTTGTAACAGATGGACAGCAGACCAAGATAAGTCATCAGAGAATTCAACCTTAACAGCAACAGGTCAAATAAATGGTTCAGTCCAAACAAGGATATCAACGACAAGCTACACAATATCGGAGTCAGGTTTGGTAGCTAAAACCGAAACAACGGTGCCACCCATTGGAGACAATTATAACATCACGACATGGCAGAAACGGAATAAGATAAAAAAAAACAAACGCACACGAGCAGACAATCTTCCGTTTCATCTGATAGAGAGGCTTCATGTGCGAACAAATTAAACAGGGAGCAAGGGATATCTTACTCAGACATATTCTCACCCAAAACCACCAAACCTCAGGATGCATATTCTGCATAACAGGAACCTTCAATCGATTCGATGAAAAAGAAAAGTGGAGTCCAGGTTCTAGCTATACAGCGCAGATTCCAGATGAACATCAATTAGTAAAGCAAGAGATTAGTATATGAATGAGGAGTAAAGGATGAAACTGTATCCCATCACGAGTGCTGAAGACGACACTGATAATGAAAACCAAGAGCCAGTTAGGATTCACAGCCAGAGAGACTTGAGATTCACTTTCGCTTTCTTTTGTTTCCGGTGGCTTTTGAAGGTCGACGCCAGGTTGGGTTGATGTAGAGGCTGGGCTTTTACTTTCGAAAGAGAAGAGCAATCGAGAGTAGGCTATATCACTGAGGATGATGAAGAAAATGGCGCCTGGTTAGGGTTTCTCGATTGCACGTTTGCAGGAATAAAGAGAATGAATAGGCAGAGCGATGTATTCCCTTGTTTGCCAGAGAGAGAGATGATGCCCGATCAGGAAGATGGCTCTCGTCGAGAGGGGAGGCGGGTGAAGTAAGAAATCGATTGAGGAAGAGGTAACGGGGCGGCCGGTTACTGTAGGGTTATTTCTTGTTGTTGTTTTATAATCAGAGGATGGGATTTAGGGTTTAGAAGGTGGGTTGGGTTTTAATGTGGGCTTTTTGAAGTCAAGGGCTGAAAATAGAGTGGGTTTAAGGAATTGGGCTAGGCCAGATTTCAACCAAGTGTGGATTGAGTTTGAAAGATGAAAATGAGTGTGTATAAATAGAAATGAAAATAAAAATACTAATGCTAATAGTATAATAAAATAAAATATAAGAAAAAGTGAATAGATGATTAAAAATAAAATAAAATAAAATAAATAGTAAAATAAGTGAATAAACAAAAGGGGACGACCTTGAAACTGGACTGTCGATGGAAATTCATTTTCGAAGAATTGTGTTTTTTCTGAAATGTTTTGAAAAAGATTATAAAATGATGGTTTCGTCTTAGCACGCACGTTAATATGTTTTGAAAAAAAGAAAGGCGACGACCCCTCTTATTATTTCGGAATTTGCTTTATGGGGTGAGAATTTTTGGTGTCTACACATTGATCTAAAAGATGGTATAACACCTGGCGAATTCATCTAAAGTATCTATTTTTATGTATAAGATGAACTTTATTTGACGATTCGTGAAAAATCAATGATGGTATTGCACCAGGAGAAATTTATGAAAATTATTTGGAGTAGTTCTTGGAAAACTACGTAAGTGATATACCGTGATGATGAATATTCATATGTCGAGTTCTATGATGATGGTATATATATAATGTCATACAAATAATTCAATTTGAATGTGATTTTACAAATGATTCTCAATGAATCATAAGTTCTTCTTCATTGAGATAGTGCTAAATCACAAAATGAGTGACTCTGGCGAATCACCCAAATATTGTTCATCTATTAAAGAAAACATTTGACATGACAAATATAGAATGGTTCTTGTCGAATCATTTGTATTCCATGTTTTTCATGAATAGGAAAAAGTCATGACCAGATTGTGAGAGATGATGAGCAGTTATTGACACCACAGAAAGCATTGGATGTTATTATAATTGCAAGACTTTCAAGGTTGTTTTTGTGAACAAAACTCGACTTATTTCAAAGCTAGCTCAAAATTGAAGCTATGCAGATTTTTTAATAAGAAGTTATGTTGAGGATGACAAATTTAAATTTCTAAATATTATTATATGTTTCTATATATTCTATATTATTATTGTTGATGCTTTTTTATAATATATATGTATGTTCATTTACATTTATGAGATTTATTCATTTAGAAACAATTTGTACAACCTAAAAGGGGTCATGAAAGACATATGTCCGGAAAGGCGTATATTCTGAATGAGATTTATTCATTTACAAAGAATTTGTACACCTTAAAGGGGTCATGAAAAGCATATGTCCGGGAAGGCGTATGTCTTGAGAAACATGATTAAATACAATACAACTATAAATAATATTTCTTGATGGAGTCAAGAATCAACACTTGCTTGGAATGCAGTGCAGTTGTAGCTCGCTACCCTTTCCAAAGGATTATAATTGACCCATAAGCATGTGTCTTGATGACAAGGCATTACTCTCATGTGTGAGAATGATTTTCCAAGATTGAAAAATCATAAGATAAGGGTCAATAAGCTCTAGAAGAGCAGCTGCAATACCACATATAGAGTGAAATTTTTGTACTGAGAATGCTTTGTAAGTAACAAGTTTCCTCAAAAAGTGGTACTGATATATCTGATGCGATATCACGTTAAGACTACAAATAAGAGAATATCAATGTATATTCTGGAAAAAAAAAGTCGTGATTGTAGCTGCTTGTTTTCTCCTTTGTTCACATGTGTGTTGGTACAATGGAGAACTTGAGATAAGATAAAGAAGAAAACAATAAGATTTCCAATGTCTTTTTGGCATGACCGTTTAGACCATCCCGGTTCAATAATGATGCAAATTGACATCCACTATACGTGTGGACACTTGCTGAAGAATTATATTCTTCTAGCAAATGATTTGTTGTTTGTTTTTAAAAAAACCTTTTATAAGGCTATCACCAGTTGATATTATATGTAAATCTGGATTTTTATACGTGTGAATTCAGGTGAGATATGGGGACCATTTTGGGGACCATATCCTGACCATTTTTGGACTATTAAGATTTGGTTTAAATTGATGCATCAACCAAATGGTCATTAAATCTAAAGGTTGTAAGATTGAACACTAAAGTCCATACGATTGGACAATGCTGGTGAAATGTTAACGCCTTAATATGAGCTTTTACATGTTCATTGGAATAAATTGATGGTTAAGAAGAACCATCGATCAAAGATCTGAAATGAATTGTAAGATCTTTTGGTTTGAGAATCCCAATATGCATTTGGAGACATGTAATTTATACGAAGCAACATTGATTTGCATCAAGCCAAATAGTGTTGATGAACTCTCACTCTTATAAATGAGTTTGAGTCAAAAGCTAAATATTCTCCCATACAAGGTTTTGTTTGAAAGATTTATATATTATGCTTCAGTGGATCAATCAATTCCTTAAAAATGTTGGATTGTATGTTGAGTTCAAATTTTAATACCTTGAACTAACAGCTGGGGATACCTTTATGACTCAATTGTCATTAAAGCGAGTAATTTTTCCCAACATCAGGGGGAGAAAAGAAGCAATTGGAAGGTGAGATGATCTGATATGAAATATAGAATTGTGTCATCCTTGTCATGTATAGTATGAACTTTTAAGTCCAAAATACTATTCATCTCCAAAAAGTTGGCAACCCAATTGCTTGATGTTGAGTGAAAAATATGTGCCAACGTCTAATGCTCCTATATTACAATGTCCCGTAAGGACAAGTGTAAATAAGTCTAACCTGAAGCATGGTAGACTATATGGTTCCAATGACAAAACCCTTAAAAGGAGCATAGAGTTAAGATGGTCATACTAAAAAGGGTATAGCTCTAGATGAACCGTTAGACATGACAAATTACCAGTATATAAGGTAATCAGGTACCTGATGATAATAGAGTTCTTGATATATTATGTCATGTCAATAATATAATGGAACCAATATGAAATCATCGTTGATTATATATATGTATATGCATGCAAATTTATGTAGCGCTACATGTCACAATGATGACGAGGACATTGAATTGATTTGTCAAAAGTACTTGAAAGACGCAAATGAGAAGTAGAATTTAAACACATTCTAGTTACCAATGTTGCGAACTTGAAGTCCTAAAATGATGTGAATCCACTTGGATACAAAGGAGTTATATGAAAATGAAAATGTGTGGTTTATAATCTTTTAATATACAACCTGTGTCGGTGTATATAGATTTGTCAAAAGTTTTTTCATTGATTATAAGGCTTTATCCCCAGCAGTTGATTATTTTGAAGATATGTGTATATTGAAATTATGGTTATAGCTCATATATGTAAGATCACTTTGATAGTGTGTTTATATAAGATTCGAAAGGGATTAACTCGTAGAGGAGTTTGGTGAATTCTGAAGGGACTGCCTTGTGACCATGTTAATAAATCTTATCATGAATCTCAATGATAAAGGTGATTGTGGCATTACTACCTTAGTGAAAACTATTGAAAAGGTATCTCTGAGACGAGTCCAACTTTATTGGATAATTCGTGTTGCTATAGTAGCAGTGTAAGAGTATAATTGGAACTTCTTATGAGTCTCCGGGTGGTCGTTGAATCAATGATCATGAAGTACCAATCTTAATGCTATTGCAGCAGAATGATTAATGGGTTATGGTATCTATAGATAAACACATATAAATAACCCCAACTATCCAAGAGATTAATTGAGGGGGTATTTAATTGAATTTGTGGCTTAATACCCAGATGATATAGATGATTACATCTATACTGATTAGAAAATACATACCACCAAAAGTTCTACACATAAAAGATACGTCGATATTAATATAAAGCAAATATGCTAAAGTGCAAAAGTGATGGATGTATTCAACCAAGTGCTTCCCAAGTAACTGGGTGCAGGACCAATTAAAGATTGGGGGTGTATACAATCAAAGTAATAAAGTGATGTTTTCATCAGGGGGAGCAATGATGATTGTACTTTTTTTTCCTTCACCATGGTGTTTTTCCCATTGGATTATTCCAGGTAAGGTTTTAACGAGGCAATCGATGAAAATCATCAAATGGATTCATTGTATGTGAATGCCAAGTGAAAATATCTATGATTGATTATTATAGCTATGTAAAGTTATTATAAGACTGTACTCTTTTCCTTGCTTGAGGTTTTTATCCCACAAGGTTTTTTCAGATGAGGTTTTCAACGAGGCAGTATATAACAAGATGTTTCGTCCAAGGGGGTGTTATAAATAGATAAATTACATCGCCCACCCATGACGTTTGACAAAATTACACAGCCCACCCACGAGGTTTCAAAAATTACTTTGCCCACCCATGTGGTTTCCACAATTTTACATCCAGCAACTTTTCTAATATTTGATCAACTTAAAAGATGGTTAAATGATATCCAAATTTGATGAAACTTTACATGGACGATATTAAAGTGTTATATTTTGGTAAAACGTGAAATCCAACGTTTTTTAAGCTCATATATGATCTGTGGGACCCGATAAACGTGTCTAATGTTTCATTGGGTCCCACAGGTCATATATGACCTTAAAAAACTTTAGATTTGGCATTGAACAAAAATATAACACCTTAGCATCGTCCATGTAAAGTTTCATCAAATTTGGATATCATTTAACCATCTTTTAAGTTGATCAAATATTAGAAAAGTTGCTGGATGTAAAATTGTGGAAACCACATGGGTGGGCAAAGTAATTTTTAAAACCTCGTGGGTGGGCTGTGTAATTTCTCCAAACGTCATGGGTGGACATGTAATTTTCCCTAGATATATTTATAGTGCTCCACATTTGATGTAATTAGGGTTTCCCCGTGTACTCTCTATAAACAGCGGTTTTTATATACTATTGGAATAAGGAAGATTATTAGTTGACTCTCTATCTCGTCAGTCTCTCTTTCTTCATTTACAACAATATCATGAATTTTTCCTAAAAATATAAACAAATTCTATTTAACGTATTGCTTTTGGGTCAAAATTTAGTTATACTCCCTCCGTCCCACCTTGACCGTCCTATTTACTATTTGGACATGTCGTTTGACTTCAATTTTTAACATATAAGATAAATTAATTTTGAAAATTTAAGTTTTGCATATGATTCTTTACATGATAAACTATATAATACAAAATTTAGTTTTTTAAAATTATTTTACCTTATATGTTTAATATTGAGGTGGAAAAACGTGCCAAAAAACAAACAGGACACTTATGACGGGACGGAGGTAGTAAGATTTTTCATCAGTTTTCATCTGAAACGCAGCGTTTGGATCTCATTGCATCCGCGGTTTCTTCCGGCTCCTGCTGCCCTTCTCTCCGCTTATCGTCGTCTCGTGGGCGCGGCAAACACTCTTTCCTCCCGCCGGCTTCCCCTGCGTTGCCCATCATACTCTTTGAAGTTTTTGCTCGCTAATTCGTCTACCTATTACTCAGAGCCCAAGACGATAATCGTTATTCTCTCGCACCACGACGCACCACAAAATGCTAAGGTGTAAAGCATTGCTCTCCAAATCTACCAGAAAAAGGAAGAGCAGGAAGAATACTAGGAACAAGAAAACCTCAAAAAAGGGAAAAATTGGTACGGGGAGCCACGAATCCACAATCTCTCTATGTTCTGAACGGGAAGTAGACGATGATGAAGAGGAGGAAGGTTTCAGGCTAAAATCATCAGCCCCATCAAGCAGTCATGGAGTTCAACCTCTTGGAAATCTCTATTTCAGCTCAACACCTCACAACTCGAGAGACACGGGTTTAGGTGACTTCAAAAGGCTCACTGATGAGCTTGTCCTTGAAGTTTTAGGGCTTTTTGATGGTGCCCAGTTGGGAGTATTGTCAACTGTGAGCAAATCATTGTATGTATTCTGTACTCACGAACCGCTCTGGAGGAATCTTGTGTTGGAAACTCTAATGGATGGATTTTGCTATAAAGAGTCGTGGAGGAGGACATTTGTCTCAGCGCACTATCCTAGTTATGGTGATGTATTGGGTGCTGGGTTGAAGATTACTAATTTCTATTCGGATTATTTATTCCAGAGTTGGCTGTGTGCCAATCTTGAGATGAAACCCGAGTGGCTTGAAAGAGATAATGTCAAGCGGATGAGGGGTATATCAGTTCATGAGTTCATAAATAACTTTGAGGAGCCAAATAAACCTGTATTATTGGAAGGTTGTATGGATGATTGGGCAGCAATGGAGAAATGGGATAGAGACTACTTGATTAAGGTTTGTGGGGATGTTAAGTTCGCAGTTGGCCCAGTGGAGTTGAGGCTTGATGAGTACTACAGCTACTCAGATCAGGCTAGAGAAGAAAGACCTTTGTATCTATTTGATCCCAAATTTGGGGAAAAAGTCCCCGTGTTAGGCTCGGATTATAATGTTCCAGTTTATTTCCGGGAGGACTTGTTTTCGGTATTGGGTAGTGAGAGACCTGATTATAGATGGATCATTATGGGGCCAGCTGGTTCTGGTTCATCATTTCACATCGATCCTAACTCTACCTCTGCTTGGAATGCGGTTATTAAGGGCTCAAAAAAATGGGTATTATTTCCTCCTGATGTGGTGCCACCTGGTGTACATCCAAGTCCTGATGGTGCAGATGTGGCTTGCCCTGTTTCCATAATTGAATGGTTTATGAACTTCTATGGGGCAACAAAGGAGTGGAAGAAGAAACCTGTAGAATGTGTATGTAAAGCTGGTGAAGTAATGTTTGTGCCTAATGGTTGGTGGCATCTGGTAATCAATCTGGAGGAATCCATTGCTATTACTCAGAATTACGTTAGCAGGTATGTATATTAGTGCTTGTAGTTTGCAATTGTGTAATTGCCTGATCAGTTCATGTTGAAACTTGAATGGATCAAAATTATTGTCTGGGCTTGCTATTACTCAGAATTATGTTAGCAGGTATGTAATTAGTGCTTGTAGACTATTATTTGTGAAGTGAATTGCTTACTGGGAGTTTTTAGGACAAAAATTTGTGAAATTTGGGATATGATCAGGTAAAAACTTTTGATTCATAATACCAGTCTCTTTATCCATGTGAAAGCATCCAAACAGATTGGTTTGTGGACATCAATATGTTTGTGTTAACTCAAATACGTTCCGGACAGCGAGTTTTTGCATCTGTCTGACGTAAACTGAAAGGTCACTCAACCGGCATGAAATGATCTGTGAAAATGTTTTGTCTGAAGTGTTGCAAATTCTGAATTTTCTTGGATTCATGTCATTGAATCACTTATTGATGTAGAAGTGTTGCTAGCTAGACATGCATTGGTAATAACTATACCTTGGCCATTTATGTCTGTTCCTCCAGGATTATTTGTTAATGTTCTTTGCATCATACTTAGGGTTATGGATCTGTTCATCTTTTCCTTTGCATCACCCGTATCAAATCTCCAACATGAAAGTTGTGAGTTATGGTTACATGCTCTTAACAATTGTTTTGGGAGGAAATTTGCTTAGTAAAATGGCTTTTAATGGCATCCAGAACTGCAGTCATCCCTCTCTTTGTGTTTTCTTTCGTTCTTTCTCTCTTGCTGGCTCTCTTTGGAGAAGGGGTACGCTGCTTGTGGGAATTAAGAGGGCCTAACTAATGGATGGTGAACCTTTTATTCTTCTCTGCTGCAGGAGAAATTTGTTGAACGTTTTGGATTTCTTGAAGAAACCGAATGCCAGTGAGTTAGTATCAGGAACAAGAGACAGAACCAATCTTCACGACAAGTTCAGGAAGGCAATAGAAGACTCGTTTCCTGGAACTATTAACCAGCTGGTGGAGAAAGCTGAAGAAAAGAAGATGCAACAGAAAAAGCCCACGTTTTGGGAATCTGTCACTGATTCCAAAGTTGGAGTTTTTAAGTTTTCTTTTTAGGAGGAAGCATCTGTGATGTCTTTGAATTAGGCAATGTATTTTTCGGTTAGCCATGTTGAATTATTGATCGATTGATTTATAATTGGTCATTCTTTTTTCTGGGATATTTGTTGATGATGTGACTATTGCTAAATTTAACTGGTCCAAAATTTGGACTAATGCATTATTTTGAATTTTAGGATTCAGTAGAAGCTTGATTGCTGTTAGCCTGACACCAAGAACTAAAAACGCTCAAGATATTCTGCTTGGCATGACAAATAATGTAATGGCTATTACTTCCTTAGGTTACCTATACCATTGAGGCATACAGAACTTTAGACAAGGATATGCAATTGTGTTCGAGGTTCCTGCACGTGTTGATGTTGGGGGTGTGAAACACCATTATTTCTGTTCGTTCTTGGAAAATGTGGAAAATGGAGGTACAATTAACTGTCAATGGACTACCGTTTTATAGAGCATCTTTTTCTGAAAAACGATATGGAGGGAAAATAACAATCCGGCGTGGGTTCTCATCTGGCCATGGATTAGATCGAGGTTGGGAAGGTCGAGTGCGGTACTCACTTTCATTAACCTCAGAGAGCGAAATGACTAAGATAACAACGCTTCTAGCGACTCATCTTTCTCATTGATCTCAAGTGGGAGTTCGGGGTCGAAAGGGAACTTTTATAAGGTATGAAACAGATGTTACAAAACTGATACAGCGGTGCAAGCCTAGAATTTAATTGACAAAGGAAAACATGCTGCCTATCTGGGCGGGTCTAATTCTCTCCTTCTATAGCAAGGCTGCGCTTGATACACTCTTGAGAAAGTATGAAAGCTTCAGAATGTGGTGAGCTGTTTGACAATTCGACAACGCAAAAATGAGTTAAAATCCTTCCCAGCAGTCCATAAGGGAAACCAAAAAGGGATGTCTAAATGTCATTGACACTGCCATTCTCGTTACTAATTTGCTAGTACATCAATGTAGCAGAATAAATATCAACAGGAGCTTCAGATAGGTTGAATGGAAGCTATGTAAGAACCATTTAGGTACTTCAAGCCTTTAATGGAGGCGCAATGGAGCTCCGGTGCGACAACACTAGCAGGAATACCAAAAGTATAGCTGTTTCTTTGTACATCTTTTTTGTCTGTGTGATCTCGAGAATCATTGGATTCGCTGTCAACTTCTTGAATAGCAACGTTCAATCCAGTTGAGTTAAGATCCGTTGTGAAGCTGCAACATTGACCGGTGAACCGCAGGAAATCAGAGGAACGAATTTGTCAAATGGAGTATACATGTCAACATGAAAAACAGAAAGGAAAGTACAAGAGAGGAGATGAAATTATGTTTTGCATAATACCAGAAAAAAAACTTAAAGAGTCTAGACTACTACTTATGGATACTCATGCTATATGACATGTAATCACAAGTATACCTTGCTTCGAAATCAGATCCAGCAGAGACCATAGCTCCACATATAGAGCTGATTATCCACGGAGGAAGACACGCATCCTTGGCTTCAATGCTGTAGGTGATACCACCTGATGTACCGAGATTACCTGTACTGTCTTTTCTGGAAGAGTCTAGCCGTGCAGCATAGTGGTCAGCTGTCTTAATCTCCTTGCACCTTAACTGAAATAACAAATTCATGAACTTAGTCCTTCACACCATCGAAAAGAAAGGGTATCACATGCTAACTTAAAAAGGTGTCAAACGGGTATACGCTCATATAGCTAGAGGATGAAGATCAGTGAATACAAAACATGAACAATGGAGAGACGGACAATGACACTTGGATAAGAGTAGAATACCCACCTCCGGTGTCTGAAGAGAAGCATTTTGGAACTGGACTGGTGAGTACAGCATAGGCACGTCCATACCAGTTAAAAAGGTCAAGAAGGATCTGAAGAATTCAAGACAATTCAGAAAAGAAAATGGAACTGACAAAAGTTATCTGGCACATGCTACACATGCAATTTAACAACAAAGAATATGCTACATACTTGTAATTCAACAAGAAATCATATAAACCATGTACACTCTCATTCCCACTGAATGAAAGCAAGGATTGAGGGTTGTTGTCCATATCGTACATGGAAATCACACGTTTAGTCTGCACAAAAAGAATCAAGAAAAGTGATTACTTGACCGCAATATGGAATCTTCTTAGTTATCAAGCGACCTTCACCTTAAGGGAGTGAGTGATAACAAAGACAAAAGCAACATTCTATTTGCCATTCATTTGTGCAAGTTACAACTAGGAAGATGAAGATGAAGCTGACTCTAATTTCAACACAAATAAAAACCTCTTTAAGAGTTTTGGGAAGTCATGAATTCATTTTAAGGTTATCTTTCTCTGTGATGCTATAAGGAAAAGATTCAATAGAACAGTAGAGATTGGCTTTGTCCCAACAGCTGCTGTATACCACACTACTTTTGTGGCATCAAATGAGAAAATCAAGTCATGCCGGCCATATCTTAGTATGCCGTGACGAACAAAACAACAACCAGACAAAAAACAACACCTGGCCCAGATTATGTCTCTCAATCTCTGATAGTTCAACCAGGTCATCCCTACTTATCTGCTCCTCGGTAGAAGAGCAAAAAGGCATTGAAAAGGAAACATCCTGGTAGCAAGAAGAAGAAAGCATATATTAGATAGGCATTCAAATTGTGTGAATATATACACAGACACCTTGGAAATCATTCAAACGGATATGATATACGTCAAAACACGATAATTCACAGATTCGAACCAATAGGACATACGTCAAAACAAGAGGCCGAATCAATTTCACAATATAGACTTCCACTCGATTCTAACCAACAACTTATCAAAACCTTAGAGGACTGACCAACTCATCTCAGCTGTTGAGCTAGTAGTCTTATAATTACTGGTTGACTCTCGCATGATGAAAAAATGCAGTTTGACAAATGAGATTTAGTTGTTTCCCACTGACAAAATGAGCACGGAGCAGTACTGTCAGCTCTAGTATTTTGAAACCAATATAAGTTTCTGAAGAATGAATATCACTTCTGTAAAGGCGCAGAATATTTGAAGTTCACTATCTGAGGCATAGCTGCTCTATAGGTAGGTCAAAGGCCTTTTCCTACCTTAAAAAAGTCAATCCATGCACTAAGTTGCATATAATCCTAGCACGAAGGATGTGGAAGAACACTTGAGAAGCTTCATTTATAGTGGTACTACGTTTGCTTGATCCACATCGGATGTAGTTCGAGTGTCTAAAACCTAAGACCTTAGTCTTAGTTGCACTATGTTTGCTTCACGAGCTGAGCTACAAGTGTTTGACAATTTGAGAATAGCATATTATAGTAGAACTACTAAAAATGCTCTTGCCAGGAGTGAATGTGCATACCACATGCTGCTAGATTTGCCAAAAAATGGTTATGGTAATTATACTTCAAATACATATTTAATGAACCATAAAGAGCAGATGGACATGGAGTATGTAAATCAGTAAAAGTATACTTTGCAAATGGGTAAAGTTTCAAAAAGATTTAACTTACATGTTCACTCAACAATAATCTTAAGCCTCTTGTCGACTGAGATATGTAAGCATTGCATTTCCGTTCGCTTTCACCAGCACCACCAGTGGCAGTAAACATCACCACAAAGTTTGAGGTGTAAACTAGCAAATATTAAGCAGAACAATATTCAGACATACTACTAGAAAGAAAGGGAGCAAACAAGAAAAAAGAGCCTGATACTAAACATAGTGTGTCAATACTCTAAGAAAAGTAAAAATAAAAGAAAACAAGCATTGAATGGGATTAAGGGAATGAGATAAAGAGAATCGATTCACATACTAAACAAACAAGTCAAAAAGAGATTTAGCCATGTTATATTTACAAAATTGTCAATACATTCATAAATTGGAGGTAATAGCATCAGCTGTTATTGGCACATAAAGTTCTATAAAATGATTTCAACCATGGCTAAGACTGATAGGAAGTTTAGTGGGCAAGTATATCATAGACGTAGTTGTTATCACTTATTAGTAGGGATATTATACTAGGCTGTAAGTAGTTAGCTACCGTTACCGTTAGGAGGACATCAAGATTACTACTTAAGGGGGTGGGTGGCCAGAGAGGGATTAGGCGACTCAACTTATGTTAATCAGGAGCATTAAGGAGGTGAGTTACTCTGCGCTTATCATCTGGTATCAGAGCAACCTTCCTTGCCTGTGGGGGGCAGGCTTGAATGGTTTCGACCACAGGCAAGGAAGGTCGCTCCGATACCATTCAAGCTTAAGGCGTAACTATCGGATCTCACCGGCAAGCTTGACGAGCTTACCACGACGATGGGGAATTTGGCACAGGTTGTGTCGGCTATGCAACAAAATGTTTTTTAACGATGATGGGGAATCTTGGAACGCATTGGAGAAGTAACATACAAGCTGCAACTTCCTGCCACTGCTAGAATCCACAATACAGTCCATGTTTCCCAGTTAAGAAGGGACCCTCCAACCAGCCAAGTTTTTCCACATTTACCTTCTGGCCTAGCCGCTGATCTTGAGCTGGTAGTCTTCCCTACTTCAGCTATTGACTATAGACACCGCCATGGTCACGAACCTGAAGTCCACATACAGTGGGCTGACTGCCCTGACTTTGACTCTTCTTGGGAGCAGATTTCAGTTATCAGAGAGCAAATTCCCACTTTCAACCTTGAGAACAAGGTGAAGTTTCAGGGGGATGTGTTGATGAGGATAATTGGGCAAGTATAGCATAGGCGGTAGTTGTTATCGCTTGTTAGCAGGGACATTATATTAGGCTGTAAGTAGTTAGCTACCATCACCGTTAGGAGGACATTAGGAGGACATCAGGATTACTACTTAAGGGGGTGGGTGACCAGAGAGGGATTAGGCAACTAAACTTATGTAAATCAGGAGAATTAAGTAGGTGAGTTACTCTGCGTTTATCAAAGACATAAGATGAAGATGCAGCCAAAGAAACCCTAGCTCAGAAACACACCAGTATTGAAAACCAAAAGGATCACCCCAAGAAAATAAGCAGCAAGCTAAGTCAGGGAAGTTACCATAGAAAATGTCACAATGTTTCTTTCTCAACATGTAGTAAAGATTCCGAAATGATTCTTCCCACGCCAACTGGCGTTTTGTCAAGAAATCAGCCTCTGAAAGAAAAGATGTATTTTATCAAGATACCTCTCGGTCTAAATATCCATATAACAGAGATAAGAACCAGCCAATATGAAAAAAAAAAAAACTAGTCAGGACCTACAAGAAAGTTATGTCATAAAGCTTGAAGCACAAATGCCTAAAAATATTAATATATATTAAGACCCCACTTACCACCTGCTGCAGAACTAAGTGCTGATACAACAAATGGTGGAAGAGAAGACTGAGGATAAACCCAACTATGCAGCATAACAGAACTTTTCCAAGTAGACAGCTGAGGCATGCCACTGTAAGTACCAGCTGTGAGTAACCTATGAAACCTGCAATGACAAAAAAACTGCCAACTGAGACCCTAATTCATAAACTATCAATAGAAAAATTAAGCATAGAGGTGATAATTGAGAGTTGGCTCATATCATTGAAGCGTTTAATAATAAGCAGTTCAATATATAAGGAAGAAAAAACTTTATACCTAATGAAAATAATAAAGAAAGTGAATAAATTACAGAAGAATAAAAAACATTCATAGTAATCATGCTAGGTTGAAAGAAATTACCTATTACATAAGATAGTTTATGACAAGGAGATGGGCAGATTTGGAGACCGAGCCTAATGTTCTAAACGAAGCATGGCAATTGAGCTGAACAATCTACAAGTTTATCAAAGTTCTAAGAGAAACTTAAGGTTTGAGAAGTACCAAAATGAGACAGAGATCTTACCACATATTAGGGGAAGGGGAGAGTATCCGCACGCTTGTTTTAAGCGTGAAATCAACAGGAATTTCATTTCCCAACACATGGAATTCAGAGCGAATCTTTCTGGATGATGCAGGTTTTACATCATCAAACTGACCCAAAGAATCAGCAAGTGCATGATCGCCCGAAGGATCACGTGACCCTAATCCTTTGAAAGCCTTATCCTACAATTTGACAAACAGTTCCAA
This sequence comes from Limonium bicolor, assembly GCA_023374045.1. Taxonomy (NCBI): domain Eukaryota; kingdom Viridiplantae; phylum Streptophyta; class Magnoliopsida; order Caryophyllales; family Plumbaginaceae; genus Limonium; species Limonium bicolor. The sequence goes on along the minus strand of CM041777.1, from coordinate 159,644,192 downwards.
ACAGAATACTATAAACCTTCTGGATTCAGCTAACAAAGCGTTAAGAGACAAAATGTGTAAGAGAATAGTACCACATCAACATTTCCACTATCTAATTTCTCATTGCCTAATGAGAGCTCAGTCACACTTCGAAACCTATTTGGCCCAGACTTCTCAGTCGCTGAACATGATGGCTCTGTTCTATTTTCATCAGAAACATATGAAGCAGCGGAAACTTTTTGACTGCAAAGAGAAAACATATACCAACCAAAAGTTACTAAACACAGCATATGATAATTGCAAAATATATAGACCCTAGTACATTTAAAGTGCTGCAAAACCTCACCGCAAAGAATCTTGTTGCACCTTGGAATCCAAATTTGAGGAAATAGAACAGCTCTTAATCACATTATTTCCCTCGGCTAATACACTTTCCTGCATCGATAAAGCCAGCCATTTATACAGTAGAAGCTCCATTTTATATCAGATGTTTATCCACAATGCAATAGCTCTTGATCACATTACTTATTTCTGTTATCTTTATATCCATTATTTGAGACCCAATACTGTAAATCAAACTAACAAATAGGGACAGAACACAACAACGAATTGAAATATAGTATCAGTTAATGCAGACTGACCTTAGCGGTTGCTTTTCCAGACAGCAATCTGAGCTTACTGCTAGGTTTTTTAGCGGGAAACACTTCATCCAGGCGCATCTCGACATATTTTGTATTCTTGGGAGGACAAGCAACCCAATTCAAGTTTCTGAAAGAAGATGTCAGAAAGGAAAATGACAAGGAAAAAGGTTAACCTGTCTTCGGGAACCAAGATCCACATCAATCTAGCCAGAACTACTATCCATAGAACTCACCGCAAGGCTGACGAAGAATCATCAGCAGCTTCTGCAGAATTTCTTCTCTTCAGCTGCTCTCCCTGATACATTAAAGGTAAATGGTGTGAGCAGCAGCTGCGACGAAATGTCCAGTCCAGTTATAGAGCTAAAGTGTGCACCAGCCACGATTATTGCAAACGTCCAATTTGATTGTGAAACTAACCCTTAGTTCGGACGGTGTTTTCCTTTTTAGGATCGGGCCGCCCGCTCGAAGATGAATTGAATCCGAGGGTAAGGATCCCGTAGCAGCAACTCGTGCCATTGTAAGATGATATGGCGCCCACCACTTCGACGGGAACAGAAGATTGTAAGATGATATGGCGCCCACCACTTCGACGGTGATTTTGCAATATATTATATACTAAGCGGGAAAGAGGGAGGGACGAACAGAAACTGTAACAATTTCACTAGATACGGGACTACAAAGGCGACGGAAACGGTGGTCTCTGTCGACAGTAAGGCATGAGCGGAAGTATTAATGTCGAAAAAAACGGCCTTCGTATTCAAATTGTGCCCAAATCTGGGGGAAAACGACAGTTGGTCTAAGATCAATGAATCTAGCCCTAAATTTCTTGATTTGGGGTGGAAGTAAACGGGAAAGTCAGACACAGGTCTGGTCGGCCGTTGAGGACGACAAAAAAAAAAGCCAGGGAGAGCGGAATCGGAAATGGAAGCCAACGCAACGAAGCTCTGGAGTCTGGATAGTGGAGCGGAGTGTGGAGAGCCGACTCAGCGGAGGCCGCTTTTCGAATAGAATTCGGGGATTTCATTTGAAACGCTTTCGTTTCATTTCCCTCCTCTTTTTCTTAACGCCCGTAAGCCACAATCGAGAATCATTTATGGTCCGTTAATAATTTTGGGTAGATAATGCACATGTGTTCACTACAAGTGACATACCCATTCTTTTACAAATTGTGGTTATTAACGCAAGTGGCCGCGATCTGGGTCGATTTTTGTGGTAGTATGTGGTTGTTTTGGTCTGGTTGTTTTGGTTGGTTGTTTTGTGGTAGTTTTACTGGTTGTTTTAAAAACTAGTGTTCGGCAGGGGTGGTTTCGTCTCGCTGTTTTGAATAAGGTGTGTTTACCGTTTTTGTTGTTATAATTAAAATTTTATATTATATTTTAAAATAATTTTTTGTTAATAAAGTTAAAATATATGTAGATATTCAATTATAGCCTTTAATAATTAATATTCTTTATTAATATTTTAGTGACAATTAATTTATAATATGTACATATTAATTTATAAATAAAGTTTTTATATATTTAAAAAAATAAAGAAATAAACCATTATATTTAGAGCAAATACATTAGATGTCATATATAAAATATAATTTTAAGGATTATATATTAGTATTTAATATAATATTTCAACTGTATTTATATTAAGATTATTTTAATTTTTAATGGAATAAATAATATCATTGAAATGACAAAGCAATTCTTTGTAATAATAAAATAATTGATTGTAAGCGAATAATATGTACAGATAATCAGATATCACTTATTATTTTATTATTATATATTGTTTAATTGTTGATAAAATATTTATTTTAAACATATATTGTAGTTAAAATAATATATTCTATTTAATTAAATATTACTTAATGAAATTCAAAAACATAAATTTAAATTTAATATTGGATATGCCAAGAAATGAAAAATAACGTATATTAGCATATAAAATTATTCTTTAATTATTAAGCACGGTATAAAACATATAATAACTTTGATATACTAACAAACCATAATAGTTTGTACAAACAGTTTTATAATTAATCATTACTTAGCAAGTTGAATACTTATAATTGATATTTCTGAAATATACTACAAATATTTTGTACTCTAATAATTTTGATATAATTGAAAGTTTACATCGTAATTATTATTAGTTTGATCTTTCCTTGTAGAATATTTTATTAGAATTGATAGATAGTAATAGTTTTAAGAGACTATTGATCCGTATCTGAATAAACAATTTAGAAAAATACTACTAGTTTAAAACTATTGTTCTATATTATTTTCATTAATTTATAATTTATATACCAATCTTTATAAAAAACTAAAAATACAAAAAGGAAAATTAACTAATTTATAATATATTAATCTATATATTTCAATTTAATTTAATTTTGTGTCAAATTTAATATATAATATCATTTTTAAAATATAATTATAAATATTGAAAATTTAAATTAATTTATTAAAAATTAATTTTTCAATATTAATTAATATTATTAAAATATTCTCGCCCCCTTAATTACAGTTTTTTGGCTCCGCCCTGTTTACGGTATTCATTATATTTGTAGCATAAATTGTTGGTTGTTTTGTGGTTGTTTTGTGCTGGTATATTTGTGGTTGTTTTGAAAATTGTTGTTCGGAGGTGGCGGTTTGGCATTTTTGTCAAAAATGTCAAACTCAACAATGACACATTTATACCATAGCGGGTCGTTTGGTTCATGGAATGTTAATTCTTGGAATCACATTCCTGGAATAGAATTCCGAGAATAGAATATGCCACCATTTGGTTGTTATGATAGCAATACATGGAATTTGATGGTTTCTTTGTTTGGTTGCCAGAATAATGATAGGAATAGACTCGGAATAAGTATCAAGTTACTAATAAATTATTGACAATTAACACATTATTATTAGTTGTATGTTCAACTTTTAATTATATAAATTAAATTGAGAATTTGTAAAAATATTTTTGATAAATAATGATAAATTTTACTTGTCATAATTATAAGAACCCAAAAAATAAGTCAATAAATTATTTTTAAAATTTCTTTTAATTTCTATTTAAATTTTCTGGATAACATTAAATTGATATTATGAATATAAATTTGTAATTATTGAGCATATAGAATGTAAAAGGAAACATTAAACATATTATATATTAGCATGTAATATGTATGTGATTAATATAAACTAGTTCGTTTACGAAGTAAACTGGATCTCAAAAGCCCATAAAAAATATTACGAAGAATTCGAATGTAGTAAATCATTCTACACAAAAAATAATAAAAATAACAATGTAAACTTTCATACCTGATCCGTGGTACCTAGATCAAACCAAATAAATAAATAACAAATTTATTCAAAACAAAAAGATAAAGCGTCACTTAGAAATGAATTTGAAACAGAAGCAAAATTTGAAGAATAACAAGTTTGAGAAAAAAGTGTAGAATAAAAATAGGAGATAAATAATTAGTTGCATTTATATTAGTTGGAAATTTTAAAAATATTTGTATTTATAAATAATTATCACGAAATCACGGAAGGAGACAATTACAATTCTTAGCTAAAAATCAGGGAATACTATTCCCAAGATAAGACCAAAATGTGGCAGTTATCAAAATTCTTGGAATTCAAATTCCTTTAACCAAATAGTGGAATTATTTCAATTCCAAGAATTAGAATTATATTAAATTCTACCAAACGACCCATAGAAGTACCAAGTCCGAACGCAGCCAGTAAGGGTTGCAAACTTCTTACTGCAGAGAGTAGAGCATGTACAATCAAAAAATTCTTACTGCAAAGGCGCAAACAGCCAGACACAAGAAGAGAATGAGAGAGTACAAAGCATGTATGTTAATCGCCAGTAAGGGTTGCAAAATTACCGTCAGCGAGTAGAACATGTGCAATAAAAAATTCTTACTGCAGAGGCCCAGACAGCCAGACACATGAAGGGAATGAGAGAGCACAAGGGCAAGGCATGTATGTTAATCACCAGTAAGGGTTGCGAAATTCTTACTGTAGAGAGTATGCAATCACAAAATTCCAACTGTAGAGGCGCAGACAGCCAGACACTAGAACAGAATGAGAGAGCACAAACCATGTATATTAATCGCTAGTAAGGGTTGCAAAATTACCGTCAGTGAAGAGAGTAAAAATACTCTGGAGAAAGAAAACACAAGAGGAGAATGAAGAGAGGCGAGGAGCAAGTGGTTTGTTCGCCAGGACGGGTTGAAAAATTATAGCAAGAGAAGAGATTTACGAGTTAGGATTACAGAATTATAGTGAAAGAAGAGATTGAGTATATTACCAGCTTGCTGTTTTCCCAATCTTCAATCGGGTGAATCTTCAATCTGGTGAGCGATGGAGACGCGAGAAGAACACAGGCAAGAGCAAAATGTCGAGCGTTGTAGAAGAATGAGGATTGAAATTTCTTTTTACCGGTGATAATAGTTATATATTACAATTTTGAAAAAATATGAGTAGTATTTATATCACATTATGGATCCAATATATCATTTTTGCAGTACAAGATATAATGAATAATTTTTATCACTCTTTCTTGGTAATTCTAACTGGTTATAAATAAAATTTTGAAAGGTTTTTATACAGCTTAATTTTAGATGTTATGATAAATAATTTACAAAGTTATTTTGTGTTGAAAATTTTAAGAATTATACACGTTTTTATTTTTTTATTTATTTAAATTATAATCCCTACATTTTAATTATTGGTAAAAAGGGATATTTAATTGTGATATTTAATTATTTGTATATAAATATTTTAATATTTTTTAAAGACTATAAGTTTTAAATTGATCACTTTTAGAAGTAAAAAATAATCTTAATAGAAATATCCCAAAAAATTTCAGCATATGTTTAGATAACAATAGTTTTAAACAGTCACAAAAAAAACTTTTTAAAGCTTGTTGTCCTTTATATATATATATATATTTTTTATTTTGATAGAATTTTTTTTTAAATCTCTAGATTACATGATACCATATGTTTATTGAGAAAAAGTATAGTATATTTAAACAATGTTAGGGATATCATTGGTATTAGGTTTACTTCATCTAACAAGGGTGTATTGTAAATAGGCATTAAAATGATATGAGCATATATTTTTTGGGTATTTCAAACAGGATATGTGTTTCTCCAACGGAAATTATTGTAGCTAAACTTTACTTATCTCCAACGGAATATTCCGTAGGAAAATATCATATTTGCTACAAAAATTCCGTAGGTAACGATTATCAACGGAATAAATTATTGAAATTATGGTGCCAACTTTTTCCATTTTGCCCGCCAAATTTTTGCTACGGAAATTATACTATATTCCTACGGAAAACAACTCCTACGAAAATTCCGTAGCAAAATGAAATATATGTTCGTCGCTAGTATAGTATTATTATGTCTCTAATAGTGGCTTACACAAACGGAAAAAGTCCATTGGAAAAATTCCGTCACTAATATGATTCATTAAAATTGATATTATTATTCATTAAATAATAAGTGGTGAATTAGATTACAAAATTCATAACCGATAAAAAATCATTATTGTTTTGTAGTGTATTATTATTGTTGTATGGTGTATTTTAAACCTTATATGATGAATCGTGTATTTTTCATACATACCAAATATTGTTTTGTGTTGTATTATTGTTTAAATTTTTTATTTTTATATGTTTACGATGATACGCTAAAATGAAGATATGCTTCATTAATTTTGATATTATATGATTCATTAAAATTGATATTATGATTCATTAACTAATAAGTGGTGAATTAGATAACAAACTTTGGAACTAATAAAATTATTATTGTTTTGTAGTGTATTATTGTTGTATGTTGTATTTTAAACCTTATATGGTGAATTGTGTATTTTTAATATATACCAAATATTATTTGTGTTGTATTATTGTGTAAAAAAAATTATTCTTATATGTTTGCGATTATACACTAAAATGAAGATATGATTCATTAAAATTGATATTATGATACACTAAAATGATGTTATGAATCATAAGTCTCATTGATATATATGGATATATACATGTAATTAATATAAATTTTTAAATTTCCCAAAACATATCCGTCTTGTTTTGAAGAGCTTGAATTTAGATGAACAATGGTATAATTTTTTACATTTTATACTTATATTTTAAAAATTATAACCAATTAAAATTAATATAATAAAAAACAGTCCAGTTAGCAGCTAACTGCACTGCCAACTCATCTCTGTCGTACCTAATATCAAACGGGCCGGCTGCACCATCTACACGTTGTTGACGTATATGACGTATAGAGAGAAAAAGTGAACTAATCAAATAAACTCGTTTTCATAATCTCGTAAAAGAATGTGGACTTATTTGTTTCCTTTTGTTGCGAGGCCTATACTCTCACTCACATGAACACTATTTTTAAACGCAACAAAACATGCCTTTGTATAAAGGTGCAGATTAATGTTGTAGACGAACGGCCATTAATAATTCTAGTTTGTGTTTGGATGGGTCATTCAAGCCTTAAATGCAACCCTCATGCTGATGCACTGTTTATTTGGAAAATATATAAGTTCTCGTTAATTCGCTTACGGGTTGTTTGGTTCCTAAAATAACGTGTATGGAATGGAATTCAAAGAATAGATATGACTTCATTTGTTTGTTGTGATAGAAATATTTGGAATTTGGTGTTCCTTTTGTTTGGTTGTCAGAATAATGATAGGAATAGTTTGAGAATAAAATATATAGTTATGAATCTATCTTTAAAAAATAACACATTATGATTATTAGTTGTACGATTAACTATAAATTTAAACTATACAGGTTAAATTCAAATTTTGTAAAAAATATATGATAAAGAATTATTGAACAATGTGTTTAGATTTTTGGTACTTGATAACCGGTTTTTATCAAATATTTTAGGGATAATTACATTGTCCACCCATTAGGTATTGGGAATTGCAATGCTCACCCATAAGTTTTAGAAAATTACAATGCCCATCCTTGAGATATTAAGATTACAATGCCCTCCCATGCGTTTTAGAATATTACAATGTCCACCCATGTACTTATCAAAATGAGGTGAAATCAAAGATCTAAGTAAATTTTACATCGATTAATCAATTCAATTATGTAAAGCAATAAAACAAACCAAGTTTACACCATGCAACGTTATAGTGCTGAAATGAAGGAAAACATGCAAAATTTACGAGGAATTGCATAGATGTTCACCTAATTTTTTATATTTTTATTTATATTGTTATTTTTAGGCATCTTTCATTTATTTGACTCCTGGGTGGTCATATAAGATTAATTTAGGGGTTTTTTTTCAAAAAAAATTACCGTAGTCTAAGTTATTTCTTAAGGTAATCATAACTTTACATATTTGATTTCACCTCAATTTCATAAGTACATAGGTGGGCACTGTAGCTTTCTAAAACTCACGGGTGGGCATTATAATTTATTAATATTACATGGGTGGGCATTGTAATTTTCTAAAGCTAATTAATGGGTGGGCATTGTAATTCCCCAATAGCTCACGGGTGGGTGATGTAATTTTCCCAATATTTTAATATGTGTTAATAGATGTTAATATTTTTTACATTTTTAAAAATATAACTGTTTTTTCAATTTATTTTAGAACTATTATGTCTTTATATAATTTATATTATCCTACTTAATATTTTTTTCCCAAGAATTATTTAAAAACTTCAATATTTTATGATATTTTTTATAAATGTTTAATTTTTATCATTTATTTTATTTTGTTTTCATATTTATCTACGCTATTTACAATATTTTAAATTTTTTAAAACTTTTTTGAATTTGTTAACAACTAGTAATGAACTTTCAAAATAGTTTGTTAAAAACAGGGGTATTTCTGTCTTTTTCCTGCTGGTCAACGGTTAAAGTGGCATTTCATAGTTTTGTGTTTTTAGTGATATCTCGTGAATTAGTAAAAAACATAGGCTGCGTTCGGACATGGCTTTTTTATGGTATAAATGTGGCATTTTTGACAAAAAATGCAAAACCGCCACCTCCGAACAACAATTTTCAAAACAACCACAAATATACCAGCACAAAACAACCACAAAACAACCAACAATTTATGCTGCAAATATAATGAATACCGTAAACAGAGGCAAAGCCAGAAAATTGTAATTAAGGGGCGAGAATATTTTAATATAATTAATATTTAAAAAATTAATTTTTAATAAATTAATTTTAAATTTTAATATTTATAATTACATTTTAAAAATGATATTATATATTAAATTTGACACAAAATTAAATAAAATTGAATTATATAGATTAATATATTATAAATTAGTTTATTTTCCCTTTTTAATTTTTAGTTTTTTTATAAAGATTGGTATACTAAATTATAAATTAATGAAAATAATATAGAACAATAGTTTTAAACTAGTAGTGTTTTTCTAAATTGTTTATTCAGATGCGGATAAATAGTCTCTTAAAACTATTACTATCTATCAATTTTAATAAAATATTCTACAAGGAAAAGAACAAACTAATAAAAATTACGATGTAAACTTTCAATTATATCAAAATTATTAGAGTACAAAATATGTGTAGTATATTTCAGAAATATCAATTATAAGTATTCAACTTGTTAAGTAATGATTAATTACAAAACTGTTTGTACAAGCTATTATGGTTTGTCAGTATATCAAAGTTATTATATGTTTTATACCGTGCTTAATAATTAAAGAGTAATTTTATATGCTAATATACGTTATTTTTCATTTCTTAGCATATCCAGTATTAAATTTAAATTTATGTTTTTGAATTTCATTAAGTAATATTTAATTGAATAGAATATATTGTTTTAACTACAAATATATGTTTAAAATAAATATTTTATCAACAATTAAACAATATATAATAATAAAATGATAAGTGATATATGTACATATATATATATATATATTCGCTTACATTCAATAATTTTATTATTAGAAAGAATTGCTTTTTCATTTCAATGATATTATTTATTCTATTGAAAATTAAAATAATCTTAAGTATTAATACATTTGAAATGTTATATTAAATACTAATATATAATCCATAAAATTGTATTTTTATATATAACATCTAATATATTTGCTCTAAATACATTGGTTTATTTCTTTATTTTTTCAAATATATGTAACAAAATTATTTATAAATTAATATGTATACATATTATAAATTAATTGTCACTAAAATATTAATAAAGAATATTATTATTAAAGGCTATAATTGAATATCTACATATATTTTAACTTTATTAACAAAAAATTGTTTTAAAATGTAATATAAAATTTTTAATTGTAACAACGAAAACGGTAAACGCGCTGCACAAAACTAACTTATTCAAAACAGCCAGACGAAATCACCGTCTGCCGAGCACTAGTTTTCAAAACAGCCACAAAACAACCAGCAAAACTACCACAAAACAGCAAACTAAAACAACCACAAAACTACCAAAAAAAGTTATGCCGAACGCAGCCATAGTGGCATTTCATGAAATGTACCTTATTTTTTATTCTCCTTTCACCTCGTGAAGGTTTGTTCGTTTACAGCATATATGCTGCATAAGTGGTTGGCATTTATGTCTGGCATAGATGTAGGTTTTGACATATTTTCCCCTGTTTGTTCGGTGACACTAGTACAAAAATGGTCTATTTCAGCGCCCCTATTTCTGCGGTTGTTACATAACCGCCGAAATAGGGTGGTTTCTGAAAAGGTCGGGAACCTAAGGAACCGCCGAAATAGGTCATCATAAATAATAAAAAAAATAAAAGGACCTATTTTGGCATTGAGGACCTATTTCGGCAGTTCTTAGCTAAGAACCACTGAAATATGTTCTTTTAAAACCACCCCTCAACCAAATTCATCGCATTCTCTCACCGGATTCAATTACTCCCCTCCTCTGTTGCGAACGGCGAAACGGACGACCACCATTTGCGCAACTGTCACTCTCGCCGCCCGTGGGTGCCGCCGTCGCCTCTGCCGCATCGTCCGCCGTCACTGTCGCCATCGCCGCCGTCCCCTGCGCAGTTCAAGTTGTCCGACAGCAGCAGCAGCAGCTCGCAACAGAGGGAGGGGTAAGTTCGAATTTTAGGGTTTAAATCATGTATTTGTTGTGTTGATTGTTGATATTAAGATTGTAAATGTGTATGTGGATGTCTAAATTTTAGTGTGTATAAGATTTATGTATATATTCAGTTTTAAATAAGTGAAATTACATGTGCACATAAGATGTTCGAGTGAAAATTTTGATTTTTTTTGCTCATTTTGTGTGTTTGTGCCTTTGTAGGGAGTAATTACTAAGCTGTTGTTGTAGATTGAACTCGTACGGGGGCTGAAAACAGTTCACTTGTGAACACGTAATATAGTCAACTTACGTCTTCATTTTTCAGTCCATTATAATTACAATCCTATATTTACAAACAAGGAACATACACAACTACTGAGTTTCTCTTCTATCTACATGTATGTGTGTCTCTACAGATAAATACTTAAGAAGCTCCTGAACCATTGCACAATAGATTGAAAGCGGAGCGGAGAACAATTCATTTAGGAACCGGTAATATAATCTAACTTATCTTTTTTCTCTTTTGTACTTTGTATTTGATTTGCACAAATTATTGGAATTTGGTTTGATGAATAAATTTGGTATTAGTTTGGTTTGTGATGGAAATTTGTGTTGTTGAATGATTGGTGAATGCTTAATAATAAGCATGGTTGTGTCTTTGTAGAGGGAAATCACTAAATGGGTTCACCAGATTGAAGTCGTACGGGGCTGAATACATTTCATTTATGAACCCGTAATATACTCAACCTACATCTTCATCTTTTTAGCTCATTATATATAATTTTGCAATCCTAATTACAAACAATTAACATAAGTAAACTAATGAGTTTCTATTCTATCTATAGAGAAGTGCTTAAGAAACTCCTCAGTCATTGCACGGTAGATTGAAAGCGGAGTGGAAGAACTGGTAATATGATCTAACTTATCTTTTTCTCTTTTATACTTTGTATTTGATTTCCACAAATTATTGAAATTTGATTTGATGAATAAATTTGGTATTAGTTTGATCTGTGATGGAAATTTGTGTTGTCGAATGATTGGTGAATGCTTAATAATAAGCATGGGATAGGTAAAATTATGCAAAGGTCATGCCGATTTTTTTTAACAAAATCTCTTCGTAATGTTGTATTTTTTCTTAATATAACAATTTTTTTATTATCAGGTCTCAATATATATTAGCCTACGACTTCCAGCAAAGTCAACTCACTCTTGTCGCTCCCTGTCTACCAACCATCCTCCTTCTCCCTCTATACATCGTACAAACTACAAACAAGTAAGTAGTTTAACTTATGTTTTTGTTTTAAAAAATGCAATTATTTGTTGAAATTAAAATGTTACTTTATTTGGGTTTGAACCTTAGAGTTAGGCTTGAATTTTGAAATTAAAATGCTAGTTTATTTGGGTTTGAACATTAGAGTTAGGCTAGATGTTTGAGGCAAAACTGCTAGTGTATTTGGGTTTGAGCCAGTCACGCTCCATTAGGATATAAGCACGTGCAAACAAATGCAATCTATACCATCGATTTCGGTAATGTGATTCTCATACCAGTTGTGTGTTTCACATATAGTATGGAACTTGACTGGATGTATGGTGATTGAGGAGATCACTTTGACAAGATGTTGAAAGAGTTCTGCAAAGCGGTAGTGCAACATAAAAACATGACAAAGGCGGTGAAAATTCCATGTCCTTGTGTTGACTGCGGTGTGTTAAGACAATATTCAAGCATCAAGAAAATTGAATTTCATCTGAAGACCCGTGGATTCATGGCACATTATAGAAGATGGACGTTCCATGGTGAGTCTGTTGATGATAACGATGTCTCCTCATGCAGTCATGATCGGAAGAGGATGAGAACCGATCACATCTTTGATACTGTCAATGAGTCAGAACTCCCAGATAATTTAGGTGTCAATGAAAGTGATCAGATGGCTTACCATGATGAGCAAATAGACGAGATGTTTGACAATGTTGAGGATAATTTTGCTGATAGGCCGGATGAGTATCAAAGATTATTGGACGCATCCAAAACAGCCTTGTACCCCATGTGCATTAAGTATAGCAAATTGACCGGTGTATTGAATTTGTTCAATCTGAAAGGGAGATATGGGTGGAGTGACAAGAGCTTCACGACACTTCTTGAGTTGCTTCATGATATGTTTCCTGATGGTAACGGTCTGCCTACCACCACCTACGAAGCAAAGAAATGGACGTGTCCAATGGGAATTGAGTACAAAAAGATTCATGCATGCCCAAACAACTGTGTTGTATAGGGGAGATTACAAACAATTAGACAAGTGTCCAAAATGTTCGTTGTCACGATACAAGCATAAGGATGGTGACTCCCCCGTTCATAAAAAAAGTCCTCCAGCTAAACTGTTGTGGTATTTGCCGATCATACATAGATTCAAACGGTTGTTTGCCAATCCGATAGATGCAAAAAACTTACGATGTCACGCAGAGGGTAGAAAAAGTGATGAGAAGTTAAGACATCCATCAGATGGACCTTATTGCAGGAAACATCAATAGACGGTTCAAAGATTTCGGTGATGAAAACAGGAATCTGAGGCTTGGATTATGCACTAATGGGATGAACCCGTATGGTAAGTTGAGCAGTCAACATAGCACTTGCCCTGTTTTGCTAGTGATATACAATTTGCCCTCATGGCTATGTATGAAACGAAAGTACATAATGTTATCACTCCTAATATCTGGTCCCAAACAGCCAGGTCATAACATTGACGTATATCTTGCCCCACTGATTGATGATTTGAAGTTATTGTGGAATGAGGGTACCGTGGTGTATGATGCCTATGCAAGAGAAAATTTCACGCTTAAGGCGTTGTTGTTCTGTACAGTCAACGACTTCCCTGCGTATGGTAACTTGTCTGGATACAGAGTGAAAGACACATTTGCATGTCCTGTATGCGAGGATGACACATGTTCAGAACGTTTAAAAAACTGTGGTAAAAATGTTTACATGTGCCATCGAAGGTTTCTACCTGAAGATCATCTTTTTCAAAAGAAAAAAAACTGTTTAACGGCAATGCTGAGACTCGTGCACCCCGTCTACCATTAACCTCCGAGGAAGTTTATTCAAAGGTTAAGGACATCGTAAATGTTTTTGGAAACACATCAAAACCGCCAAAAAACATTTGGAAAAAGTGTTCCATCTTTTGGGAGTTACCGTATTGGTGTCATTTGCCTGTCAGACACTGTTTGGATATCATGCATATCGTGAAAAACGTCGGTGAGGCAGTGAGCGGGACTTTGCTCAATATACCGGGTAAAACAAAAGACGGGTTAAAAGTAAGGAAAGACATGCAAGCCATGGGTATACGACCAGAGTTACACCCACAGGAGAACGGGAAACGAATTTATCTACCTCCTGCGTGCTACACTCTTTCAAAAAATGAAAAAAATAAGCTTCTGCAAATGTTTGCATTCAGTAAAAGTACCCTCCGGGTACTCTTCAAACTGGAAGAACATAGTCTCGATGAAGGATTTGAAGTTGCTAGGCATGAAGTCTCACGATTATCATGTGTTAATGTTACATCTTCTTCCAGTAGCGATCCGAGGGATTTTACCTGATAATGTCAGAAATGTTTTAACCAGATTATGTTTCTTCTTCAATGTCGTTTGCTGCAAGGCAATTGACATGAACTCCCTCAGTGATCTACAACATGAAATTGTAGTCACATTATGTCAACTTGAGATGTACTTTCCACCATCCTTTTTTGACATAATGGTGCACTTAATTGTCCACATCGTTCGAGAGATCTAATTTTGTGGTCCGGTCTACTTACGATATATGTGCCCTTTTGAATGATACATGGGTATCCTAAAGAGTAGAATGAAGAACAGATATCGACCGAAAGGGAGCATAGTAGAAGCAACGATCACTAAGGAAGTCACAGAATTTGTGACTGATTAATTGAAAGAAGTAGAGGCGATTGGTATTCCAAAACCACGACACTACAATAGGTATAAGGGTAAAGGTGTCATCGGGAGAAAGATTGTATAGGTGCCACGTGATCTTATTCACCAAGCACATCTTTTTGTATTACAACACGTTGAGGTTGTTGAACCTTTCTTCGACACCCATATGGCTGAGTTAAGGCAACAAAATCCCACTAAAGGTCATCTTTGGCTGACAACTGATCAAAACCGAGTGTTTGTATCATGGTTCAAAGATCTTGTGTTTGAATTAGCTTCATCAGATCCAGAATATGTCAGTGAAGAGATTAGATGTTTAACCGTTGGACCTGAAACTAATGTTATTTCGTTTGAAGGGTATGACATAAATGGATATACATACTACACTGCACGCCAAGATGCTAAGTCAATAAATCAAAACAGTGGGGTAAAAATAGAAGTTGCAGTCACTGAATACCAAACCGGTAACCAATCTCGACCATTTAGCAGTTCTAATTGGTATTATGGTGTTATCGAGGACATTTAGGAACTAGACTACCACGGTGATTCTTTTCTAGTGTTTCGTTGTAAATGGGTAGACAACCGACGTGGATACCAAAATGACGGAGGACTCACTTTGGTTGATCTTTCACGTATCGGCTATACGAATGATCAATTTGTCCTAGGAAAAGATTGTGAGCAAGTGTGGTATGTTCGAGACCATAGGCATCTGCTTGCCAACAAGTATATCTACGGTGTGAGCGATGTAGATGATCCGGATGATCTATAAGCAACAAGTGATGTAAGGCCACAGTCGGAGCAGTACAATGGTATCACAGAAGAGCAGTGGACGTAGTTCGTTGAGGCTCATCATACCGAGCAGTTTAAGGTGGATTTGTTGTTTTGTTCTCTCATTCATATGATATCAATTATTATAATTCACCTCACATAATATATATATATGTAATTTAAATTTTTTTGTAGGCTCTTCATGCGAAACAATAAGCAAACGCGAAAAAAATTTGTACCCTCATCACTTGGGCGGCAAGGGTATCGCCGAGCGTACCATAGAGTGGGAGAAACAATGTTTAATACCATCAGATGTACCTCTGAGTGCCAGTGACAAGAGGATGAAAGTCTGGAAACTCAGTCGCATTCCCAAAAAATCCAATCCTGAAAATCCTCAGTACGATGACGCCACGGCAGCCGTTATTAGTCAAATGGTGAGTTAAATTTTTTAAAAGAGTATAATGATTGTTAATTCAAAGTTGAAAATTTGGTTTGTGTGACTTTCTACTAATTTGTAATGACATTTGTATAATTCATAACAAGATGAGTTGAGCTCTCAAGTGTCCCAGGGTACTTGGACTCCAGTCAGGCACCATGATCCTCTTTCTCGCGCTCTCGGAAAGGCGGATCATCCAGGCCGTGCTATCGGTTTTGGTGGCCAAGTTGGAATCCGTCAAGCTTTTGGAAATCCCGGTTCCAGGCAAGGCGTCCAAGGTAATATGATGACATATGAAGAACATTTGGCAAAAACAGCTGATATGAAGGAGCAGTGGATCGCTAAGGCTATGGCCAGAATGCGAGCCGAGATGTTTAGCAGTGAAGAATTTTCTAGACCACCAGTTCCCCCACCCGTTCAGACAGAGACTACACCTGTGCGGAGGAGTAGCGTCCAATCGGTTGATCCATTTCCGTATGTGATAAGTGTCCAAATGAGCATGATTTATGGGTGTATTTCATATGTTATATTAGCACTTTTCTTGCTCATTTCTCCACTTTGGTTAGTTTTCCTCTAGTTTATGTTTTTATTGGTTATCATACAGATTTATTGGTTTAACATGAGGAAAACCAAGCTAGGAGCAAAGTAGACGAAGAGACGAACCCATAGGCGCAAACGGATCTAAAAACGGAGCTCAAACGAAGAATCTGGAGCCTATCGAAGTTTGCAGAACAAGATGAGACGAAATACATGTGTCCGCGTAGCCCCTACGCGGACGCAAACGCGGACAGGAAGCAAGAGATCGCGTTCATACGCAGACTCAAACTCGGACACGCGTCCGTACGCGGACTCAAATTCGGACACGAACAAATCTCGCCAGGACATTTGTGTCCTTACGCGGACAGAAACGCGGACGTCTCACGTTCTGATGAGCCCTATCCAGACACAAATCCGGACACAAATGCGAACACGTGTAAATGACTGCGCCAAATCCAGAAATCACGCGACTGATAGATCTGCACCGCCTTCGCTGTTTTTCCTCATTTTCGGCGCCTACAAACATATCTATCTACTACATCAATTGTATCAGGCGCTGCATTCCTTAAATTCTTCACCTACGCCTGATCCAAACGTTGTCTTCTTCCCTTCCTTTCTTCTATAAAAACCCACGAGCCTTCTGCTCAAAATTCATCGATCGATCACACAGCGCTCATCAAAATTCACTTTCCCTCCATCCAAATTCCATTCTCCATCCATACATCCACATCTCCACTTCATTTCCATCATTTCCCATCACCAAATAAGCCTAACTCTTCCATTTTCCAGAAAACCAGACGAAGAAGATGATCTGCACAAAACCAGGCCGTGTCCGCGTTTGTGTCCGCACAACCCCCACACGGACAGGAGTTGTCCGCATTTGTGTCCGCATGGCCCCACCCGGACCGGACCAACTTGTACCTGTTTTGTTCGTTTTCTTCGTTCTACCAATCTATCATCGTTTTGAGGTCGGCATAATCACGGAGACAAGCCCGAAGCGAAACAACTCTCCCCAAAAGTAGACTTCTTTCTTTCCTCAAACTTTACTCTATTTTAATGTCTATCTTTACTCTATTTTTATTTCTGTCAATGGCCGAGTAATTTTTATTTGTATCCTAGGATGGGGTTTGATCCTAATATTGCTTAAATTAATATTTATTACCTGTCTCATTTATTATTCTTGTTTTTATTCCTTTCAATAAATATTGTTAAATGCTTTACGCGACAAACTACTGCATTTTTATGGTAACTATCAACATATGATTTTGAGATAGATATTAGTACCACGAAGGAATAAACCCTGGTATTTACACTCCGGATTGAGTAGGAAAATACTGAGGCTATTATTAAGAGTTCGTAACTTACCCTTATTAACTCTAATAGACAATAGATAATTGAGACATGGTTATAAGTTTGTTTAAGTAATTTAGGCAATTCCTCTGTGATCCTAGGATACCTTTTTCCATCCATATCAATTAATTCACCTTATTTTACTGTATTTATTATTTCTGCACTGATCCTAAACAATCCAGCTTGCCTCCAGCTAAACCCCCTATTTGCTGTTTTTATTAAATACCGAGACTAGAATAATTGAGCCAATTTCCTTGTGGATACGACACTTGTTGTACTACATCGACTAGGTGCACTTGCCTTATCTTTGCCCATAAGTATATATATTTTTACTATGTATTTTTGGCCAACAGTATACATCTCTCAAGGTTAGACTAACTTGCTGATTATAATGCATGAGAATTTAATCTTTCACTTGGTGTTAGCAATTTAGAAAAGTGTCTAACATGCATTTTCCCTATAATTTTCATAATCCTACTGACTGCACGTTGCTCTTAAATATTGGTGATGAGAATGTCACGTTTGCGTGGGGCAAGTTGTTTCCCTCTACTCATACCCATATAGTGAACGATCAACAACTTATGAGTAACCATGTTAGGGTGCTTGTGGATGATTACGAGTCTCAATATGGTGATGTTGGATTGTCGGTGCCTGCTCCTGGTGTATGTACACTGCGTGCTTTCCAAACTTATACAGTTTAGTGGCCGGTTCACTTGGTCAGACTCACGGGGCAGGCAAGCGAACTGAACAATATATACTCTAAAATTCTTTTCTTTTACAATATAGTCTAGTTGTATAACGTTATAGACTTAATTAATATATTAGGAAAACATTGGCCCCAAATCTGATAAGAGGAACGGAAAGAGTATTGCTCAACCAGTTCCTGCCCCTTCTGTTCCTTCAAAGGCATCGATATGCAATGTCAATATTAGAGATAATTTAGTGCCACAAAACATAGTCGATCGATTGTCACCTAATCTAGCAATCCTGCACGCGACATTGCTGATGACGCCTCCTGATCATGATGTGATTACATTAACCGTCGATCAGATGACATTTCATTATGAGGAAGGTTCTGTGATAGACATTTATATGAACGATTTTGTGGATGTATTCAACCGGGATTGGCTGAATGTATCAATCATCAAGTCAGCCATGTTGTGAGTGATTACTACCCTGTACATATTGAATTGAATTTTAAATTAGTGTTGATGAAATGTTAAATCACTAACGATATTGTCTTTATGGTGAAGATATGTGCAATATAAGGCAGTCAAAGATCATGGCAACAACAATTTCGGTTACTTGTGTCCTGCTATGTGCTCCCAGGCGAATATGTCAAGTGACCTCCAGCGTATTGTGCAATACTTAGCAACGGTGCTCTACAACTGTGGGAACAAGTCTTACGTTATGCTACCGGTTCATCAAGGGTAACTTCATCATCCGTTGCTATTTATATGATGATCATTTAATTGTATTCCATTAATGGTATTCTAATACGTGAACAACTGACACTGGTCTTTACTAGTTTTGTCAATGAAGAACCCTAGGATTTTTCAGTTTGACTCACTTGGTAGGAATGCCAAGAGACCAATGATAGCGGTTGTGCTTGTAAAGTGAGTTGTTTATCTTGTAGAATAATGTTTATTACTTAATCTTTTTGCACTGGAAACTTGTAACTTAATGTGTCTATTAACCTATATGTTTGGTTTAATTTAGCGCATTTAAAGCTTCATTGATGACATTGGGAAGACCTGCGAAGAATAACAACATCTCATGGAACATTGTCAAGGTATATAATTATGTTAATTGGTGTAGTGTAGGAATACTTGTAAATACTTGAAAGAATGATGTTGAACATGTATGTATATATGTACAGTGTCCAGTGCAGCCTGGAGGTTCTGAATGTGGATACTATGTCATGAGATTTATGCATGACATAGTAGGCGCGACGACATTTTTACCAGAGAAATCATTAGACAAGGTAAGATTTGTTTAAAGTTTTGGATGTATATGTAACACCCCTCTCCAAAATCACGTAATAATCCCTCACGTAGCAATAAATAAAACGTCTCGCAGCGGTAAATAAATAACTATTACAAACTCACTCGGGTGTCACCGGCCATTACTCGCCCATGCGAGCAACGAAGCCAAACTACATCCAACTTCCAAAATAAATAAACTGCTAACAGCAGTGATAACGAGAAACTCCTATACATCATACTAAGTCCACAAACCATAAACATCGACAAGTGAGCGTCTACCCAATCCTGAAAAATACATAACCTTACCATATGACCATACACCATCTTCATTTCTATACAACATCTCCAATTACCCTGTTCCAGCTCTTCAGCTTCGACAATGATCAACAACCTGAAATGGTGTAGTATCAGCGATAGACGCTGAGTATGCCGGGCCTGGACCCTAATGGTCACTTGTCATTTTAACCATCTTATTAATAGATCGGTTTCATGCTTTACCATTTACAGTTATAAACAATTCTGTAATAAACATATACAATACACTTATTCATCCATCCAAATATTCATAGATATTCAGCCATCCATCCAATCTACAATCATTTAATAACACAATCCACAATTATATATCGAACGTATCGAACAATAACAATATAATGTACAATGTACATTCGCCGTAGCGTACAATGTTCATATTTAATTTACCTTAGCCTTGTAAGCTCCATCCAACCATCAACACACAATAAAATAACCACAAGTATAACCAATGAACAACAAAGCGAAACAACGAGAATAATAAACAAGTATTAAGTCTCGTCCATGGTATTGTTCGCCACTGTATAAGTCTCAATTGTTTTAGTTGTTCAGTTATACCTAGTGACAATGTCACGTTAAAACGACATGTCTCTAGTTACCCATATATTATGGCGGGTCACCCACGGCAGTAGCCACTCCAACGGTAGAGTCTCCGACCAACGAGCCATTCTAGCTCACGGGAAATTTTCTTGATACTTACGGACCCGTACGCGGACATCCTGGTATCGTTTTTGAGATCACAGCGCGCACCAAGAGCCACATCCTCTTGGCTTTACTTCCATTCCATTAATTAATTAATTATACCATCGCATCGCATTACCAAATTTTCTAACACAGCAGACTAAGGTCATTAGTCCAATCCGGAGTCTGTAAACTCGGGATCCAGTGTTAGATACGAGAGCGGCGTATAGAAAGGCCAATGCTCCGTATAAAAGTCTCAGATAATATGTATATCTTATTATCTTAGTGCTACAACGTTTTTCTGACGTTCCTTATATTTCATATAAGATAGCACCATAGCCGCTAGTTCGTTTATATATAGGTTCATATATACGAACCAATACTGTTAACTCAACAACAGTAAATAATAAGCAGCTATAAATATACAATTCATGCATATTAATTATCACATTCAGACAAACAATCTTATCACAGATCACACAGAAGTCTGAACTGAGGAAGCCCTCAGAAACAATCCGAGACACATAACAACATACAAGTTATATCAACCAAATCCGAGCCCAAGGAGCAACCTTAGGACAACTCGGATCAAACCCCTTTACATACCATTCACCCTGATTGTATTACGGTGGAGTATGAATCAGCAAGATCCTATGCTCCGTGTAGTCCGCTAGCTCGTCGAGCGTCTTGTCAGAAGTACAATCTAAACGGTAATAAACTATAAGTCAGTCTCCATGACTAACTACATCCGGTATTTCCGAATAATAAGTAACCCCGACAATCCACCCCTGTTTTCTACAGTTGTTCGTTACGGGTTTCTCTAAAACAGTCGGTTCTGTTACTTAAACCGTACGTCATAACATTTCAACTGTTAAGTTTAATTCGTTGTATTTCTTTTTAATCTTGTCCACCATCCAGCTTAGGTACATATTCTATAGTTGCATGTATTCATGCATGATTGTAGTATATTATTATTTTTTGTTGTATCCAAAACTCATAACTTAAGTTCATATGACTATATATATATTTTTTAAATAACCACCACCATTAATCATATGGTTTCCAACCAAAAGATATATACCTATATACATTATCCTTGTGTATGTATATATTTACCACGTAGGTAATTCCCATGAGTTTAATAAACTCTTATATCGTATGTTACATTTTATCATCTTGTGTTAGATGATTATTCCCATTAGTTGTATTGTATTGTACAACTTATATTAAGATTGTTATCCTAATATTATGTAACATTTTATGTTGTACATTTACAACTCCTAAGGTTTATTCCATAAATACCTTAGTTTATAGATCCCATTCATTTATAGTTTGTCACATTTTTTTTGTGAGAACCCTTCCTTATATTAATTCCATCTAAACCATATAATTGCTATGACATTTATAACATTATAGACCTTAGTCTAAAATTCATTTTCCAACTCTTATTAACTCGGTATAGCCCTTAACTTTATTAAAATTCCGTTTTGACCACATTACATTATGTATGTTATACCACATTCTAATATCATTTGATATGATATTTTTTATTCCCTTTAATTTATTCCTATAGTTTTTATACAAAACTATTTCATATTGCCTCATAGGCATAATTAAACCTTATACTTTTCCTTAAACCATAATTTCCTTTATTTACAAAATCACCCCTTTCTTTTTACCATGTTATATATACCATTTAATATAACATTTCTAACTTATAAAGGAGTATAACCTATGGTTATTTTTGTAAATTCCGAACAGCCCTTGTGCTATTCTATAATTGCCATTTGGCCCTATTTATAACATATAGTTCTTCCATATCATTAAAACCATATTTTATACACATCTTAATAAATTCTCTTAACAATTCTAAAAATCACCAAATTCCACCAAAGGGTTATAAATATCCTTATTAACCCATATACTTTTGATATTTACCATTCCACCATCTATTTTTCTCCAAAGTGTCATAATGACATAATAACTATATATTATACATATATAGCTCATTTTAATTCCAAAATCCACCAAATAAATTCCTAAAAATTCCTAATAGCCCATGGGTGTTTAAAATACCATTTTACACCCTTAATTTTCGGTAATAACATATTCACCACATATGTTAAAAATATTACCATTAAATACATAACCTATTATAAAACCTTAAATAAGTTATCTAAACTTATTTTGGTCAAAACCTAGCATATGGTCAATGTTGACCACCTTAATATTTCCTTGACCACCAATTCCTTATAATTACGGTTTAGTACCCAAACTTTCTAAAATTCACCATTTAACCCCAAAACTTTATAAAATCTTATAAACTTTATTTTAACTCCTTTTTACCTCTAATTTTCGGCCTTATTATTCTAAAGCCCCCAAATTTAATTTAATTACACCTAATAACCCCATTTATTTTCGGTAATGCATTTATACTACTTAAACTTAATTAAAAGCTTGTAAATGCATAAATAAAATGGCCTAAAATACATGGCCTTATTACAAACATTTGCTCACAAAATAAATTACACATAAATGTCCCAAAATACACATAAACTTTCGGCCTCACCATATAATTTTTATTTAATTACCAAACTTCCACATAATGTCTTAAATTTGACAATTATGTTAATTAAATCTCTTAAATGACTAGCTTAATTTATCTTAGTCATTTTTTCCATTTCTAGGTCAATATAACCCATATTTATCATTTCACTCTCGCCATGTTTATATAAGCTTAGAAATTTAAAAATCATAGATTTAAGTGTTTATACCTTGATTTAGCTTGAATAATTCTTGTTTGAATTCGGCCAGCCTTAGAGAAAATTTCCAAAGCTTCTCTTGCATGTTTCAAATAGCAAACAAGGCCTAGTTAGTCTCCAAGAAAGATCTAACCATAAGAAGTAATTTAATGTAAGATTTAAGGCAAAAATTACCTTAAGAGTGCAAGGAGAGTTCAAGATGGTTTCGGCCTGAATCAAACACACCACAAGGTGTTAGATCTACTATATTGACATAGGAAATAGCTAGATCTCAACAAGCTGCCTTGTTATTAGGTTTTACCTTGGAAAAATGCCTTAAAAGAGGGTATTTCCTTTGGATCTCGGCCACCCTTGCTCCAAATGGCTAACCAACAGATTCCACGTGAAAAGGAGAAGAATATGAGGCTATGAATAAAGTTTCACAGCCGAACTTGAAGGGAATCAAAAGTTATGAGCTTAAAGCACATTTTTACCTTAAATGGTCAAGACTTGAACTTTCCTCCTTAGATCTGGTTATGAACGAGATTGAACCTTCCTTTAACCTCCAAATCACTCTACATAGATGTATAGAAGAGGTTGGAGTGTAGATCAATCGAAAAAGGAAAGAAAGGTGAAGAAAATGGGCATTTTTATGCCTTAAGAGCTTACCTAGAGCTTGAGCTCTCATCAATGGAGCTTGGAAACCTTACCTACGGTGGAGGGGAGCCAAAGGGAGAGTTTGGAAGTGAGCTCCACGTTTGGAATGGAGCTAATGAGAGAAATGACCTAGTTTTTCCTTAAAACACATTTTTTTGCATTTTTTTATGTTTTAGTGACTTGATGACTCACCAAGGCTGATTGGGGTTGAATAATTGAGCTAAATTCGGTGGAGATAAGAAGAGGGGGCAGGCGTGTATGATTGGAGAAGGTAGGGCTTGATTGATTCAAATTTGAATAAAAAATGAGATAATAATGTGACTTTTAGCAAAAGTGAAAGGTGACTCATCTTGCCTTGTCTTGTACTGCTTGGGAGCCACGAAATACAAGGGGGAAGAGGCTCCAAAAATCGCTGGCTCACATGGGTAAGGTGAGTGTAGACAATTTGTTTTTGTTTTATTAGGTAAAGTATTCTTTTTCTTATTATTTTATGTAAAAGTAAGAGCATATTTTAATTGTCACATGTCTCTTGTCTCTTGGTCTGTTAAGAGACTTAATTATCTGATTTTATGTAGTCCATTTCGTGGTCAATGGTCAACATTGACCAACTTAGTCAATGTTGACCCAAATGGGCCCCACTTTAGGGTTTTATTAATATTTTAATATTAAATTTGTAAAAATTTGTAAATTTCTGGAATTAAATTCCTAATACCATATAATATGATTTTATCATATTTAAAGGTATTTATAACCTTTTAGCTCATTTAAAACCAATTTAGAAGGCGATTACACAAAAACGTGCTTTAAGGAGTTTTAGTGCACATTTTGTGTCGCAAGGTGTTTCTGAGCTTGGTTTTCTTTGACAACGGTCTTGTTGTGTCCCTTACATGATATTTGATCATGGTATCCAATTTTATATCATTTAGAGGTCATTAGATTTTTAAGGTTTCTTAGAGCACCTTTTTGCTCTATTTGACCTTGAAGCATGTAAGTGCTTGTTCTTTGTGTTGGAGTGTTGTCCAACGGTTATAATATGTTTAATATTATGTTAATAGACTTAGGACAACTTTTTAGGTCCTAAGAAGTTCATTTGGGTATTTATTTACCCTTAACAGTCAAAGGGTGCAACATCTTGTTTTATGTTGACCACTGTTGTTCTCAGTTGACTTATAAGGCATGTTCAGGCCTTAATTAATGTAATTAAATATTTAATCCATGTTTAATAAGTTTGGGGCATTTCAGTCTACCCCCCTTAAAAAGACTTCGTCCCGAAGTCTCTTAATCAAATAGGTAAGTATATATAAATGTATAACTACCCATTGTTCTCATAATGTATATCTATGTGATATATCATTTACACACACCGTATTGCACTTATACAGCACACAGCCATCACGTTGTGGCGTTAGTTCAATCATATATGGATATAGGTGATCCATCAACACCATCATTTCCTATCAGTTCTACCAACCCTGACAACCTCCCTGAGGTGTCCATAACATTCCATTGTTCCACATTCCATATCTAATGATTCATTTCGTATCTAGGCGATACCATATGTAATCATTCTATAAAGCAATATGAATACATATTACAAAGAGCATAAGAAAAGTGTTACACACATGGTGTACATACAACATTCGAACAAGTATCTCGTGAGATACATACATACAAGTGCACATCACACATCAAATAAACCAAACAACGCACGACCCGCGTAACGAAACAATTCACTGTATGCCAAGCATACTAAACAAGCAAACCTCGTGTGCCCCGCACACCACCAATTCTTTGTATGCAATGCATACAAAAACAACAAAATTTAGTGCACACATGTGCACAGCCAAGAGGCTCTACCCCCCTTAAAAAGGGTTACGCCCCCGTACCCCACAAGTATACAACAGCCGCTCAACAAGGAGCGCTGGATACTTGGCTCTCAAAGAGTTCACCAACTCGTGAGTTATCCTCATATCAGAGAGACGGGTATGACTCTAGCCCTTCAGGGCTCCACAATGCATAAAGGGTGAGGCACTGATCTATTTGTGCTCTCTCCCAAGTTCATTCTTATGGGCCCACTCGCTCCGTATGAGGTGCAGACCCATGAATCATAGGCTCAATTTGCCTCTTTTTTTTCCATTGCTGTGAATCCACTTGTTTGGATCACTAGCGTACATGCGTGTGTCTTTTCTCACTGATATTCAGTTGAGGTATACTACGACATTGGCCATTGTTAGTACTTAGTGCTCTTTGCACTTGTCTTGTAATACTAAGACGTACTAGCCTATATGTCCACAAAGATGATGTTTGTCATCCATGTCTCCTGGTGGTTTTGTTCCGGAGTAACACACTGTTGTAGTTCTCTTTCTTTTCTTTTTTTTTACACACTCGTGTTGAGATCCACTTTATCTTTCTGCATTCCCACTAGATTAATAACTGCACGAGTGCAATACCAAAACACTCAGTCCTACAGCGTGCAGAGGCGTAAACTCTCAGCAGCTAATATCTAATGAGTCAAACAGATTAGATGAGCGAATTATCCTGTGAGTGGTACATTCCAAACCCACTGTTCCTTGTTTAAGGTATCTGCTATTATATAGCTTTGGCTTTTATCCTCGCGTAGTCACGCGTTTATGTCCATATCATCTGGTAGATTTCCTCTGGATTGCAAGCATTTGCTTGATCCTTATGAGGGTTCTACATATTATTCGTCCATAATGGGTTTCCATGTTCTTATCCTTAGGTTTCACGTCCTTGAAAGGTTTCCTTGTCTTCTCTGTATACTGTCTACTACTATCTGCTGAAGGTTCTTGATTTTCTTAGCCCGTTGGTTTAACTGCGGCTCTTCTCGTCCATCTTCGAGGTAATCCGTCTTACTGTCCGTAGAATGGAGTTGACTACTTATCGTGTTCCTAACACTACTTGTCTACTTGCATGGGGTACCGTACTGATACATTACTACTTACCCGACTAACTCATAAATAAGTCTGTCAGGCCCACATGCTCCTAACGGAGTGCGGTCGTCCCATGTCTCGTTTAGTAAACTGGTAATGTCCGTCACACGGTTGTTGTGAAGTATTCTTTTGTCAATCTCCCTTTGATGGATATCCTTTTTTTTTTCTTTCTTTTTCTTCTTCTTTTTTTTTTTTTTTTGTCTTCTCTTTGCTTGTTTTTTTTGTGTAATAGTTCATGTTATCAGTTATCTGTAATAAGTGCTATTGCCTTTGTGGCATCCATGGTAATTTGTGCCATAGACTGGTATTATTCAACTCGGTGTAAGTAAAATCCGTGCTATATTAGCAAACTTGTTTCTCCTTTTTTTGATCTCGTTGAGTACAACACATTTTCCTTTTTTCCTCCCTGTTTTTTTATCATATCTCATCCATAGTTCATATTCGTCCTCTCATCCATGTAATTGGATGTATTGTAGATTGCATAATAGCTTGAGCAACTTGGCTCTTCACTTCCCAACCATCCTCACTGACGGTGGTGCATCTACAAAGGGTAAGCTTGTCCATGAGGACTAAACATTTAGCACTGGTAGTGATTAGCATTAAATGCGGGTATACACTGCCGGTATTTGGCTAATAAGCCATGTCTGAAAATTCCTAAACAATTTAAACTGGTGTGGTTTACAATCACAGTGGTTGTATAATTTCCCAGTTGCTGTGGTTGAACTAACGGTCCTTCCAAAGTTGTATAGGTTTCTAATCTTAGGGTTTGTATGAAAACGTTTGAAAACATCTTTTTTTTTGGTATACATATAATAAAAGACTTAAAAGTAGTAGTTGTTGCAGTTGCATTTGCAGTTGCTGTTACTGTTGCCGTTGCTGTTGCTGCACTTGCTCTAGCAAGTGCGCAAGGCAGATGGAAATTTCAGTGGTTTACTTGTCATAGCGCTTGCAATAGCAAGTGCGCCATGCAGGTGGAAATTCTGGTTCAGTAATCTCCGGACTCATTGACTCTATGTCGTTGAGTATGGGCTACATGATAATGTAAGCATTAACATCCTGTTCATATATTTTAATCCGTCAAGGTTTCCAAGGTTTTTGGTACTGAGTACACACAACTAATCCCAAAGTCTTGCACAAAAGGCGAGTGGTCAATGACACACTCCTACATTCACATAACATAGCTCCTTCTAACATCCAAAGTAAACACACAACATAGTAAGTAAACAAAGTCTTCCACCAGCGGTCTCATGGAGTTAGGGGACTCATGCCCTATCTACTCCCTTGCCCTTCAGGGCTCCAGCATCAGTAGATGTCTGGCCATCCTGACCGCCTCGTGGTACTCCAGATCCTCCAGCTGAGGTCTTCTGAGTATTCTTTGGTGGCCTGTAATTACAGCTCTCTGGATTCATCCAGCATTCGAATTCCCTATGGCCCTCTTTGTGGCAGCACCGACACTCGACTTTGCGGCCTTCGCAGTCGACCCCTGGATGGTCCTTTCCACAACGCTTACAGTAAAAATGGCGCTGGGGCTGTCCGGTGCCTGATGATTGTATTTAAGTTTAAGTCAATATCTAATGATATAAAGGTTAAGGTCACAATTTAATTTAGGAGGTAGGTGTTCTCGCCCTTAGGAGGTGCAGATCTTAGAGGCTTAGCATCTATAGCTGGGCCGGTCAACTGAAGGACGGGCTCTTTTCCCTATGTTCCCTGGTGACCTTGTTGCCCTTTCTTTTGGAAAAACTTTCTGTTTAAATGTTTCGGGTCAGTATTTATAAGATATTTAGTATGGTAAACAATTTAGAGTGGGATAAGTCCTTACTTTCCCTTTTTCTGGCTATCGCCTGAAGACGCTCCTCCACCCTCAGACTCTCCCTCAGGGTTCTTCCTTTTCTTGGCCCCGAGAGTCTCTTCCCGAGTCTGGAGCATTAGCTCCGTCCTCGAGGCAGCCTCATAACACTCCTGGAATCTCATTGGTAAGTTCTCCCAAGGTCAATTGGTAGTGTGGTAAGTAAAGAATTTTTTTTATGGCTTCATGTTAGTACCTGAATGGTAGTGTAGAGGGTAGCACCCATCGCCATCTGGATGCGAAACAATAGTCCTCCCCGGAACTTCTCGACCTTCACGGTCTCTGAGTAATCCACACCGGGGATGAAGTCCAACAGACCAATGAATCGAGCGTAATACTCATCCACGGTCAGGCCTCCTTGGGTCAGTGTCTCGGACTCCAGGCGCTTCTTCTGTTTAAGATGAGCTGGGTAATACTTCCCTCTCAGCAACTCTACAAAGGCAACCCACGAAAAGTCGGGCGTAGCCAGGTGCTGGTCCTTGACCAACCTCCACCAAGTGCTGGCTGCATCCTTCAGATGGAAAGCAGCAATGGCGACCTTCTTGTCGTCAGGTACTTGTAAAGCTTCATAGGCCTTCTCATGTTCAACAATGTAACGCTCCAAAACTACGGGGTCTGGTTCCCCTGAATATGTAGGTGGTCGGGTCTCGCCAACTGACTTCAGCCAGTTCGTTTCCCTGGGCTGTGGCGGGTGGGCTGGTGCTCCTCCTATCTGAGTACCCAGCTGTGCAAGAACGGCTGCAACCGTCTCAGCAACTCCTGTAATGCCGGGGTCACCGCCTCCACCTCTTTCAGTACCACGCCCTCTAGTTCCACCAGACATCTGTAGTACAGTATGTCACATAAATACTCGGTAAATTACCGTACACAACCAATAGATATTAAGTTGCCTTAAGGCTAACCTGTCACGCAATTTGCGTTACTAGACACAATATCTTTCTAAGACGAATCGTCTCGTAACTCCCAAATATTTCCCAAGTCCTAAGCTCACTGTCTTAACCTATTATCTCGTCATCAGAGCGGTACTCCGCTCTGATACCACTTTTGTAACACCCCTCTCCAAAATCACGTAATAATCCCTCACGTAGCAATAAATAAAACGTCTCGCAGCGGTAAAATAAATAACTATTACAAACTCACTCGGGTGTCACCGGCCATTACTCGCCCATGCGAGCAACGAAGCCAAACTACATCCAACTTCCAAAATAATAAACTGCTAACCGCAGTGATAACGAGAAACTCCTATACATCATACTAAGTCCACAAACCATAAACATCGACAAGTGAGCGTCTACCCAATCCTGAAAAATACATAACCTTACCATATGACCATACACCATCTTCATTTCTATACAACATCTCCAATTACCCTGTTCCTGCTCTTCAGCTCCGACAATGATCAACAACCTGAAATGGTGTAGTATCAGCGATAGACGCTGAGTATGCCGGGCCTGGACCCTAATGGTCACTTGTCATTTTAACCATCTTATTAATAGATCGGTTTCATGCTTTACCATTTACAGTTATAAACAATTTGTAATAAACATATACAATACACTTATTCATCCATCCAAATATTCATAGATATTCAGCCATCCATCCAATCTACAATCATTTAATAAACACAATCCACAATTATATATCGAACGTATCGAACAAACAATATAATGTACAATGTACATTCGCCGTAGCGTACAGTGTTCTTATTTAATTTACCTTAGCCTTGTAAGCTCCATCCAACCATCAACACACAATAAAATAACCACAAGTATAACCAATGAACAACAAAGCGAAACAACGAGAATAATAAACAAGTATTAAGTCTCGTCCATGGTATTTTTCGCCACTGTATAAGTCTCAATTGTTTTAGTTGTTCAGTTATACCTAGTGACAATGTCTCGTTAAAACGACATGTCTCTAGTTACCCATATATTATGGCGGGTCACCCACGGCAGTAGCCACTCCAACGGTAGAGTCTCCGACCAACGAGCCATTCTAGCTCACGGGAAATTTTCTTGATACTTACGGACCCGTACGCGGACATCCTGGTATCGTTTTTGTGATCACAGCGCGCACCAAGAGCCACATCCTCTTGGCTTTACTTCCATTCCATTAATTAATTAATTATACCATCGCATCGCATTACCAAATTTTCTAACACAGCAGACTAAGGTCATTAGTCCAATCCGGAGTCTGTAAACTCGGGATCCAGTGTTAGATACGAGAGCGGCGTATAGAAAGGCCAATGCTCCGTATAAAAGTCTCAGATAATATGTATATCTTATTATCTTAGTGCTACAACATTTTTCTGACGTTCCTTATATTTCATATAAGATAGCACCATAGCCACTAGTTCGTTTTATATATAGGTTCATATATACGAACCAATACTGTTAACTCCAACAACAGTAAATAATAAGCAGCTATAATATACAATTCATGCATATTAATTATCACATTCAGACAAACAATCTTATCACAGATCACACAGAAGTCTGAACTGAGGAAGCCCTCAGAAACAATCCGAGACACATACAACATACAAGTTATATCAACCAAATCCGAGCCCAAGGAGCAACCTTAGGACAACTCGGATCAAATCCCTTTACATACCGTTCACCCTGATTGTATTACGGTGGAGTATGAATCAGCAAGATCCTATGCTCCGTGTAGTCCGCTAGCTCGTCGAGCGTCTTGTCAGAAGTACAATCTAAACGGTAATAAACTATAAGTCAGTCTCCATGACTAACTACATCCGGTATTTCCGAATAATAAGTAACCCCGACAATCCACCCCTGTTTTCTACAGTTGTTCGTTACGGGTTTCTCTAAAACAGTCGGTTCTGTTACTTAAACACGTACGTCATAACATTTCAACTGTTAAGTTTAATTCGTTGTATTTCTTTTTAATCTTGTCCACCATCCAGCTTAGGTACATATTCTATAGTTGCATGTATTCATGCATGATTGTAGTATATTATTATTTTTTGTATTGTATCCAAAACTCATAACTTATAGTTCATATGACTATACATTTTTTTTAAATAACCACCACCATTAAATCATATGGTTTCCAACCAAAAGATATATACCCACCTTATATACATTATCCTTGTGTATGTATATTTACCACGTAGGTAATTCCCATAAGTTTAATAAACTCTTATATCGTATGTTACATTTTATCATCTTGTGTTAGATGATTATTCCCATTAGTTGTATTGTATTGTACAACTTATATTAAGATTGTTATCCTAATATTATGTAACATTTTATGTTGTACATTTACAACTCCTAAGGTTTATTCCATAAATACCTTAGTTTATAGATCCCATTCATTTATAGTTTGTCACATTTTTTTTTGTGAGAACCCTTCCTTATATTAATTCCATCTAAACCATATAATTGCTATGACATTTATAACATTATAGACCTTAGTCTAAAATTCATTTTCCAACTCTTATTAACTCGGTATAGCCCTTAACTTTATTAAAATTCCGTTTTGACCACATTACATTATGTAATGTTATACCACATTCTAATATCATTTGATATGATATTTTTTTATTCCCTTTAATTTATTCCTATAGTTTTTATACAAAACTATTTCATATTGCCTCATAGGCATATATTAAACCTTATACTTTTCCTTAAACCATAATTTCCTTTATTTACAAAATCACCCCTTTCTTTTTACCATGTTATATATACCATTTAATATAACATTTCTAACTTATAAAGGAGTATAACCTATGGTTATTTTGTAAATTCCGAACAGCCCTTGTGCTATTCTATAATTGCCATTTGGCCCTATTTATAACATATAGTTCTTCCATATCATTAAAACCATATTTTATACACATATCTTAATAAATTCTCTTAACAATTCTAAAAATCACCAAATTCCACCAAAGGGTTATAAATATCCTTATTAACCCATATACTTTTGATATCTGGGTTGCTATTCGCAGTACAAAATTACTAATCACCGCAGTACAAATTTTTTTAATTCATATTGACGTTGTACACATGTAGTGACATCGTGTCGTAAATTTTGTTTTTGAAAATATGCATTTCGTCACCGTGAACCGTAAAAAACGCTCTCATTGTATCGCTAAAGCCGTTTTTATTGTGTTCGAACGTTATAATTGGGACTTGACAATGGTAAACGACGTTTTACGTTATGATTGATTAAATTACAGACATTGTCACAATTTCAGAAACGTCGTATTGAAAACGTAGTTGATAACGCCAATTTCGGGTAAAAAACGCTCTCGTTGTAGTAAAAGTCGTTAAACCCGTTTTTATTGTGTTTGGATGTTATAATTGTGATTTCATGCTAATTTATTGATGTTTTACTGTATTTAGTGCGAAACGATGTTAATATGTTGAAAACGAGTCAAAACGAGCGTTTTTTGAAAAAACGCTCCAAAACGTGCACGTTATATATAAACGGGATGTGTTCGGTATCTTCATTTCTCACGAACGCACCATCTCTCCTCCAAACTACCTCGCCGGAATCCTCTCTTCCTGATCGCCGGAGCCACCGCCGGACCACCGCCGGAACACCGCCGGAAAAATTTTCCGGTGAGTTTTTCGATTTTTTTTTTGCAAGTTATAGATCTTGATGTGGTGATTTCAAATATGTTGTTAGAATTTAGAAACACACACTAAATTAGCCTAGATCTACAAAATAAAAATCTGGAAAAAAAAAGCTTGAGACTCCATTAATGGAGTTTCCCTGCGCCAGTCGCCCCTGCTCCCGACACTAGTGCACATCTCTCGCCCCTGCTCTTGGAACGAACAGACGAACCTCGCCTCAGCAACAGACACGAGCTGGGCTGGTTCGCCTCACCTCCTGAGGCGAGTTAGAGTAGCGCGCCCCTGCTGTTGACACGCCTCGACTGTGCTCGCCTCGACCCGAATGGCGACGGCGCCTCGCCCCATCTGAAGACACGGCCGCTGCGAACTCGCCCTGACTGAAGAAACTGGAATAGCATACTCGCCTTAATATTCGACACGAGCTATGGGAGCTCACCCTGGCGGCGGTGGTTTCCCTGCGCCAGTCGCCTCTGTGGATGACACGACCCAGTTAGTGTCGCCCCACCTATTGGGGCGACTTACTTGTTTTTTTTTATTGTAAATGTTTTTAAAAGTTTAAAATGATATATTTATGTTTATGAACTTATATTATAAGTTTGCTTAAATTAAAATAAGGTTATAACTATTAAGGCCGAGTATCTATTGTTATATTTACTGTATTTTAAGTTTATAATGTGCTTAGAACAAAGTTAAAGATTAGAATGAGTTAAAGGGCTTTTAGGTACAAAATGATAAGTAAAATGAAATTTTTGAAAACTAAAATGTATAGGGCCGAAATGTTTCTGTATAATATAGTTTATAATGATACGTGTATGTTTATGAACTTATATTATAAGCTTGAGTAAGTTAAAATTAGGTTTAACTACTTAAACCAAGCTTAAAACCCATCTTTGTGCCTTTATTTTTTACCATGGACTATGGGGTGTGTATACTTCTATTTTTTTAATCTTCTTTGTCCTTGTATTATGGCAGGAAATTGGAGGTTGGGAGCCCCTTGAAACAGCCAAGAAAAACAAGGGAAACAAGTGTGGAATAGTCCATCTTTGTGAAGGTAAAAACTCTAAACTAAGCCTTGAAAGTAAAGAGTTGGCTAAGCTTGAAATTTGTTCTAAGTGAAACTCCTCTGTAATAGGGCCGAAGAGCAAGGAAAACTTCAAGCTACAAGCCTCTTGAAAAATCAACATTTGGGCATTAGGAGGTAACTCCTTATGTTATTAAATGTCATTTTTATGATGTTTTGGTGTTGTAACTATTAAGGCCGAATACCTACTGTTTTATTTACTATATTTTAAGTTTATAATGTGTTTAGAACAAAGCTGAAGCATTAATATGAGTTAAAGGGCTTATAGGTGCAAAAGGATAAGTAAAAAGGGGCTAAAATGCAATTTTTGAAAACTAAAGGGTTAGTTATGTATAGGGCTGAATTGTTTCTGTATGAAAGTGTTTATAATGATATTTATGTTTATGAACTTATATCATAATTTTGAGTAACAAGTGTAGTAAATCGAATGTCAAGGATTACAATGACAAGAGTTAATTATGCAATTTTTTGATTTAGAGATAATTTAAGGTGCAAAAGTCTTATGTAACTTAGAGATAATATTGACCTAATATGTTATATATAAGTTTTGGCTAAGTTAGATAAGAGTTAAGGATTACAATGATGAATTTGGAAAGTTTTGAGGCTATACTATAGTTGTTCTGTTGATTTATTATTACTTACTTGTGTAACTAATCTTAACTGGGTTGCTTCAACTTGTGCAGTGATGGATAAGATAAAGAATATGGTGAAGAACGTCTACACCAAAAAAAAGAAGAAGGACAGGAATGTGGAGCAGGCAATGACTGCTTCGTTCCGTCGTGAGAGGGCTGCCACAGTTGATCCTCCACGGCACTCATCTTTCCAGCCACAGCAGGGTCATGCTGAGCCTGCACGACACTCTTCTTTCCAGCCACAGCAGGGTCATGCTGAGCCGCCTCGTCACTCGTCATATCACCCACCGCAGCAGCCCATCATGGACCCATCCACGCAGTCATTCCATGATTCCGACCCAGTCGCTTTCAACATACCTAGGAGAAGGATGCCTGAACCTTCATCCTCTGCAGGTGATTGGTCATCTGCTGATGGGGCCCAACTCCATAGCTCCAGTTTTAATATATCGGGTCAGAGTAGCCACCAGGAGGGGCAGTGGAGGCACAGACTTATGCTGGTGGTAGCTATCATGCTGGTGGTAGCGATCATGCTGGTGGTAGCTATCATGACCACCGTGTGGAGCATGCAGAGGCACAGACTTCTGCTGGGTGTAGCTATCATGACCCCCGGACCCCTCCGGATGCTGCAGCACCCGTTGACATGGACATAGATGAGGAGGGAGGAGGAGGAGGCTGAGGAGACATCTGAGGATGAGGGCCTAGACGAGGATGACCCTGATCAGGAGAGCGCGACTGATGAGGAAGCTGCTCTCGCTATGGACCCCGTTATTCCCCTTTCTGGAGGCTTACTGAAGTGCCAGTACCCGGTGGTCCACTGCTGACTAGTGTTATCACCAGCTTTGGTGGGCATGTCGCCATTGACCTTTGGTCAATGACTAAGGTATACTATCTTATCTTTCAGTTTGGCATGTAGATTTAACTATTTCTTCATGCGTGTGTAAAATTTGTGTTAATTGTCTAGGACCGGGGTGTTTTGGGATTTAAACCCCGAAAACCTATAATCACGAACTGGCCGTTTAGCGGGGTTACTTGCAAAAGGGCAAGAAATATGATTAAGTACTCAGCGTTGGAGCATCTGCTAGATGTCACATGGGGCTTCAACAACATGTCTTTGATATCGGCCTTTGTGGAGAGGTGGCAGCCGGACACCAATTCTTTCCACATGCCTTTTGGAGAGATGACGATCACACTTCATGATGTGTGGCAGATACTGAGGATCCCAATCGTTGGTCATCCGATTCTGGGGAGTCCGACAAACAGTGAGCTTAAGGAGGCGATGGCTAAGTTGTTAGATTTTGAGGAGGGTGTTGACCAGATGATGAAATTCATGTGGCATACTGGTGCTGTTCAGATATGTCCACTTATAGAGTGGTGTTCGACCGGCCAGAGGGTACCTATGAAGCAGGCGTGCGGTTGGCTCTACTATGCTCTCGCCACTACCATCTTTGCTAACAAGGGCCATTCACGCATGAGTCCTCTACCGTTCTGGTTAGTTACTCCCATGGGTAAAAATACGAAGCTAAAGAGGTTCGCATGGGGAGCAGGTACTCTTGCGTGCTTGTATCGCCAGCTAGGGGTAGCATCTCGTGCTGACTGTAATAGCATTGCTGGCTCTTTGACCCTTCTCGAGGTAAGTGTTTTAATGTACAACAATGTGTAATAAATTTTCATGAATTCACATTAATAATTGGCATAATTTCTTTTTAAAATTTATGTAGTGCTGGATATATGCGTACTTCCCCACTCTTAGACCAGCAGTTAGTGCTGACTGGCGTGATGGGATGATAGACCGTGGGCTATGAGATGGGTCAGGCCCACCTCCCAGCATAAAGATCAAAATTTACTAGAGAACTACCGCAAGCATATAGATGCTCTGACAGCAAGAAATGTAAGTGGTACAACAATTTCAATTTGTATTATTTACTATATTGTTTATTACTGATGCTTACGTTTTCCTGTGATCCAATGTAGATTGATTGGTTGCCCTACGGTCGCGAGAAGGTGAATGAGAACAGGGGCCGCTCTTGGTACAGGGGTACCTTGCAGTACATGACCGTGAATGAGCCATATATGCCAGAGCGTTGTCTTCGCCAATTCGGGTATGTTCAGTGTATCCCACCTCCCCCTATTAGACCGAACAATAGATCCGAAAAAAGAGGAGAAAAGGAAAGCCCTATAGATGTGTGTACCCCCCCCATGTATACTGTGTGGGACACCACACATGAGTGTGGACCTACTCCGGGGTTGACTAAGACACGGGCGGCCGTACATGCATGTGACGAAGATTATCTGGATTGGTACGTCAAACACACCCATCCGAAGATCATGAATCCTGACATATACGAAAACACCTTCGTTCATCGGCCGGATCCCGCCTTAGTAAGTTGATCTCTTCCTTTCTATAATTTCAGTTGATTATAGCATTTTATGAATGCTAGACTAACTTTATAATATTACTTTTATTTTTTATGTGTACTTACCGGACCAAGTGTGTTACAGCTACTGTCTGAGGCAAGTGAGCTTGCACGCCCGTACTACCAAGAGAACAATGCATGGGACTGGTCATACTATCGTCAGGGGATGCCAGAAGAACAAAGGGCTGCAACTGATGGTCTTGTGGATGTGTTCAGCTCTTTATACATATGGGATAGTTACCAGCGCCAGCATGGTGCACCCTAGTGCTTGTCATCTTGGATTTGGATGTAATAAACTTTAGTATCATCTTGGAACTGTTTGTTGTCTTCCATTTTCATTTGGTGTGTTAGACGCTAGTACAATTTGTGTGGTGTAGTTTTTTTCTGGAGGACTTGGTGATGGTGGAATTGTTGCTGACAATGCTGCTGACCTTGTGGAGGTTCTTAGAACCGGTGGAGATAAGAAAAACAGGGGAGACTATGGCAAAAAATTTCTAGAAATGCATCGTTTCACAATGCTTGTTTCACTTCAAAGTTAACGATCAGTATTTGACAAATGTGCTTCTTAAGATCAATGCCTATCTGGGTGGTCTAAATTCTTTGTTGGTCGTTGAGTGTTCTCCAGCAATGATAGTGTCGAAATGAAATATCTAACATGTACCAAAGATTGTATATGTCACGAGAAATGAAATATATCAAAATGTAGAAATTCATAAGAAAGAAAAGATGTGTGACCAACTTCAATCTAAACTTCCTGCAATGCCTTTGTTTCTGTTGAGCTTGCTGCCTGAGAGAAAGAATTGTAATATTTATGGGCCTTGGCAGAAGAAGAATTTGGTAGAATTTGGTGTCGTCACACAATGCATGGCTCCTTTCAAAGTTAACGATCAGTATTTGACAAATGTGCTTCTTATGATCAATGCCAATCTGGGTGGTCTAAATTCTTTGTTGGTCGTTGAATGTTCTCCAGCAATGATAGTGTCGAAATGAAATATCTAACATGTACCAAAGATTGTATATGTCACGAGAAATGAAATATATCAAAATGTAGAAATTCATAAGAAAGAAAAGATGTGTGACCAACTTCAATCTAAACTTCCTGCAATGCCTTTGTTTCTGTTGAGCTTGCTGCCTGAGAGAAAGAATTGTAATATTTATGGGCCTTGGCAGAAGAAGAATTTGGTAGAATTTGGTGTCGTCACACAATGCATGGCTCCTTTCAAAGTTAACGATCAGTATTTGACAAATGTGCTTCTTAAGATCAATGCCTATCTGGGTGGTCTAAATTCTTTGTTGGTCGTTGAGTGTTCTCCAGCAATGATAGTGTCGAAATGAAATATCTAACATGTACCAAAGATTGTATATGTCACGAGAAATGAAATATATCAAAATGTAGAAATTCATAAGAAAGAAAAGATGTGTGACCAACTTCAATCTAAACTTCCTGCAATGCCTTTGTTTCTGTTGAGCTTGCTGCCTGAGAGAAAGAATTGTAATATTTATGGGCCTTGGCAGAAGAAGAATTTGGTAGAATTTGGTGTCGTCACACAATGCATGGCTCCTTTCAAAGTTAACGATCAGTATTTGACAAACACGTTTATTCCACGTCCAAACATCTACTAAAGATTATAAATCCCGAAAATTATAACAACACGAGAACTAACAAGATCAAATACGCAATAACCAATAACCTAATTATTTCCTAACCTTTGTCTCTCTATTCCCCGTGCTATTACATTACGTCTCATCTCATAAACTGGTTTTTGGTGTTGAAAATCATCATCATCGGGCTCAATAGGATCATAAATAACAAGTAATGGAATATGAGCGATGAAATCATTATACTCCATGTAATTTTCCATCATCCGGCGAACTGATGTATCATTTCGTACATGAATAAAAGTCCACTCGTAGTCGCCCTCCAGCCCCAAATACACCATTGTTGTTATGTTTATTCTGCCGAGGAGGGACTGTAGTGCTCGAATTACTCGTCGTTGTAGATCCCGGAGATTACTAGGATATGGCATAGTAACTTCTACTCGTCTGTGCCCCATTCTTCTATCAAATTGTGCTCCATGGGAATTGTGGTTTCAGGGTCATTGCTGACTACCTATATTCAAACGAAGAGAGGTGGAGAGATGTCCGTGTAGCATTGTACAATCACATGAAGAATCAAGCACCGGCGAATGGACTATACAAGGCCATTTTTAACGAAGGACCGTACAACGGCATGTTAAGAGCGCTTCATTGGAATTCAGGAGAGCCAGCACCTCCACAGAAATGGATGCACACGGAAATGGGGTTGGCAATCGCGACAAGGTACACTTCGATAGTAGTTTTCTACTCTACTGTCTATGGGGGTGCGGCAAGTGCCACATACATTATACCGATCGTGATAGCCCAAGAGGAGAGATCCACATAGGAATTTGCCCCCAGGGTCATTTC
The DNA here is from genome assembly GCA_023374045.1 of Limonium bicolor. Classification (NCBI taxonomy): domain Eukaryota; kingdom Viridiplantae; phylum Streptophyta; class Magnoliopsida; order Caryophyllales; family Plumbaginaceae; genus Limonium; species Limonium bicolor. Next base: position 159,604,112 of record CM041777.1, on the reverse strand, counting down.
ATAAGGTTCGGCATGGTTCATGACTCCCCACTCCCCCCTGTCTATCCGCAGTGGTTCACTTATAGAAATCCAAACACTGTCGGACCTTGGATTCATCAATTACAATCTAGGTTAAATAGTTGGATCAACGTTGTACCTTAGTTTTTCTTTAACTTAGTTGTTGTAACTTAGTCTTTCTTTAACTTAGTGGTTGTAACTTAGTTGTTGTAACTTAGTTTTTCTATAAATTAGTTGTTGTAACTTAGTTTCTCTTTAACTTAGTTGTTGTTTTACTCATATTGACTTAAATTTGGTTATTCAATTGTCTATTATTTCAAAAAAAAAGTGTCTCCCGTAACATTCAAACTTATTCAACTAAGTTTGGTGAAAAAAAAAATTTGTACTGCGAATAGTAAAGTATTTGCTATTCGCAGTACAAATTAATTTTAAGTCAAATTAATAATATTAACACATAAAAATGTAATCTAAACACATAAAAATGTAATCCAACACTTTTTTTTACAAAAATAATGTTCCTGTATTGATTCGAACAAAAAAGTAACAAGTCAAATTCGCTACTAATCAAATACAAACTACTTCGGTAAATTTACTTTCAAATATCATTTTTCAAAAAGAAAAAATACAGCGACACATTATTACATGTGTACAACGTCAATATAAATTTAAAAAAATTTGTACTGCGGTGATTAGTAATTTTGTACTGCGAATAGCAACCCCCTTTTGATATTTACCATTCCACCATCTATTTTTCTCCAAAGTGTCATAATGACATAATAACTATATATTATACATATATAGCTCATTTTAATTCCAAAATCCACCAAATAAATTCCTAAAAATTCCTAATAGCCCATGGGTGTTTAAAATACCATTTTACACCCTTAATTTTCGGTAATAACATATTCACCACATATGTTATAAAAATATTACCATTAAATACATAACCTATTATAAAACCTTAAATAAGTTATCTAACTTATTTATTTTGGTCAAAACCTAGCATATGGTCAATGTTGACCACCTTAATATTTCCTTGACCACCAATTCCTTATAATTACGGTTTAGTACCCAAACTTTCTAAAATTCACCATTTAACCCCAAAACTTTATAAAATCTTATAAACTTTATTTTAACTCCTTTTTACCTCTAATTTTCGGCCTTATTATTCTAAAGCCCCCAAATTTAATTTAATTACACCTAATACCCCATTTATTTTCGGTAATGCATTTATACTACTTAAACTTAATTAAAAGCTTGTAAATGCATAAATAAAATGGCCTAAAATACATGGCCTTATTACAAACATTTGCTCACAAAATAAATTACACATAAATGTCCCAAAATACACATAAACTTTCGGCCTCACCATATAATTTTTATTTAATTACCAAACTTCCACATAATGTCTTAAATTTGACAATTATGTTAATTAAATCTCTTAAATGACTAGCTTAATTTATCTTAGTCATTTTTTTCCATTTCTAGGTCAATATAACCCATATTTATCATTTCACTCTCGGCCATGTTTATATAAGCTTAGAAATTATAAAAATCATAGATTTAAGGTGTTTATACCTTGATTTAGCTTGAATAATTCTTGTTTGAATTCGGCCAGCCTTAGAGAAAATTTCCAAAGCTTCTCTTGCATGTTTCAAACAGCAAACAAGGCCTAGTTAGTCTCCAAGAAAGATCTAACCATAAGAAGTAATTTAATGTAAGATTTAAGGCAAAAATTACCTTAAGAGTGCAAGGAGAGTTCAAGATGGTTTCGGCCTGAATCAAACACACCACAAGGTGTTAGATCTACTATATTGACATAGGAAATAGCTAGATCTCAACAAGCTGCCTTGTTATTAGGTTTACCTTGGAAAAATGCCTTAAAAGAGGGTATTTCCTTTGGATCTCGGCCACCCTTGCTCCAAATGGCTAACCAACAGATTCCACATGAAAAGGAGAAGAAGATGAGGCTATGACTAAAGTTTCACAGCCGAACTTGAAGGGAATCAAAAGTTATGAGCTTAAAGCACATTTTTACCTTAAATGGTCAAGACTTGAACTTTCCTCCTTAGATCTGGTTATGAACGAGATTGAACCTTCCTTTAACCTCCAAATCACTCTACATAGATGTATAGAAGAGGTTGGAGTGTAGATCAATCGAAAAAGGAAAGAAAGGTGAAGAAAATGGGCATTTTTATGCCTTAAGAGCTTACCTAGAGCTTGAGCTCTCATCAATGGAGCTTGGAAACCTTACTACGGTGGAGGGGAGCCAAAGGGAGAGTTTGGCAGTGAGCTCCACGTTTGGAATGGAGCTAATGAGAGAAATGACCTAGTTTTTCCTTAAAACACATTTTTTTGCATTTTTTTTATGTTTTAGTGACTTGATGACTCACCAAGGCTGATTGGGGTTGAATAATTGAGCTAAATTCGGTGGAGATAAGAAGAGGGGGCAGGCGTGTATGATTGGAGAAGGTAGGGCTTGATTGATTCAAATTTGAATAAAAAATGAGATAATAATGTGACTTTTAGCAAAAGTGAAAGGTGACTCATCTTGCCTTGTCTTGTACTGCTTGGGAGCCACGAAATACAAGGGGGAAGAGGCTCCAAAAATCGCTGGCTCACATGGGTAAGGTGAGTGTAGACAATTTGTTTTTGTTTTATTAGGTAAAGTATTCTTTTTCTTATTATTTTATGTAAAAGTAAGAGCATATATTTAATTGTCACATGTCTCTTGTCTCTTGGTCTGTTAAGAGACTTAATTATCTGATTTTATGTAGTCCATTTCGTGGTCAATGGTGACCAACTTAGTCATGTTGACCAAACGGGCCCCACTTTAGGGTTTTATTAATATTTTAATATTAAATTTGTAAAAATTCGTAAATTTCTGGAATTAAGTTCCTAATACCATATAATATGATATTTTATCATATTTAAAGGTATTTATAACCTTTTAGCTCATTTAAAACCAATTTAGAAGGCGATTACACAAAAACGTGCTTTAAGGAGTTTTAGTGCACATTTTGTGTCGCAAGGTGTTTCCGAGCTTGGTTTTCTTTGACAACGGTCTTGTTGTCCCTTACATGATATTTGATCATGGTATCCAATTTTATATCATTTAGAGGTCATTAGATTTTTAAGGTTTCTTAGAGCACCTTTTTGTTCTATTTGACCTTGAAGCATGTAAGTGCTTGTTCTTTGTGTTGGAGTGTTGTCCAACAGTTATAATATGTTTAATATTATGTTAATATACTTAGGACAAATTTTTAGGTCCTAAGAAGTTCATTTGGGTATTTATTTACCCTTAACAGTCAAAGGGTGCAACATCTTGTTTTATGTTGACCACTGTTGTTCTCAGTTGACTTATAAGGCATGTTCAGGCCTTAATTAATGTAATTAAATATTTAATCCATGTTTAATAAGTTTGGGGCATTTCAGTATACCTTCGTATGTTGTTATACTTGTAGTTTATAATTAATGTTGTTTTTTTTACTCCAGGCTTTTGAAACTGCCGTATCGAATTATGAAGATCCACAGATTGTCGAGATTCTTGAGGATTGGGCAGAATACATCATCACAAACTTCGTTACTTGAATTTGCATTTCTAGCTGAATAGTTGTAACTCATCACATTAGTATTTACTGTGTGAAGTTACCAGTATTGTAATATTACGGTATAACAAAGTAAACTTTATTTTTACATATGTGATTTAGTTATTTTATTAAGTAAGTTGTTGGGCTGTGACCCAGCCCCGTTTGATGGCCGTAGAATGTGGAATTGATTGCCCATTTGTGCTGGCAGTGTTATATATATATGATACACATGCAGGTTTGCTTGAAACATTGAGGTGTTTATATGGTATATAAGAGCTACCCTTGTGAAAAAAAATTGGACCTATCTCGGCGGTTGTAAAAAGAACCGCCGAAATAGATATGAAAAAAGAGCCTATCTCGGTGGTTCTTAGCTTACAACCGCCGAGATAGACTCAAGGTCGGTCCCTAGGGCGGTCAATACCAGAATGTATTCTGGAACGGACCGACCCAGGGACCAACCATGGTCTAAGGTCGGTCCATCACAGAAAGCCTTATGGTATTGCCCGCCCTAGGGACCGACCTTGAGTCTATCTCGGCGGTTGTAAGCTAAGAACCACCAAGATAGATGTGGTTAGATTTTGGTTTTCGCAACCACCTATTTCGGCGGTTTGTTGTTACAACCGCCGAGATAGGTGCTCAGACCTATTTTGACGCACTCCATTTTGGCGGTTCACAACCGCCGAAATAGGCTATTTGGAACTGCCGAAATAGGCCTTTTTGTACTAGTGTGACAACATATTTGGCTATAGGGAAATTTATGCCCTCTTTATGCTATCACGAGCTTCGCTTCGTTCTTCTTCGTTCTCCCTTCTTCTTTGTTCTCCCATCTCTGTTGATCTTCGTACTCGATTTTTCTCTACTGATCTTCGTTTTCTCCCCTCTTTGTTGAAGAGACCCGCATCTGCCCGGGTTTGAAATACCCCATAACTTAATTTAAGGGATTTCTTCTATTAAAATCCTAAATAATACTATTAAATAATAAATTATTATATGGTATAATGAATTTAATAATAAGATTTATAAGTCAATAAATCTTGGGAAAATTCCTAGACACTCCAACTATATTATAAAGATTTTAGAAATATTTGGAACATTGATTTGAATCATAAAAGTCAATATAAAATCATAGAAACCTAAAAGCTTCTTAAGCCTTGCTAGGGTTAAATTTTTGAGAATGGTCGAACTAGCCCATGAAACCTGCACCAATAAAAAGGTTATGGAAAACCAAGAAGATTGATAATAAGAACGTTAAAAACGGATCATCCTAGCCAAAGTTATGATATAATGAAAATTAGAGCCAAAATTTGAAGAAAGCTGACGTGTCCAAGTCCTGCTGACTCATCCACGCGCCTCGGTTTCTGTGCCACGCTAGACTTGCCAGTTTCCACAAAAAATGGCTAAGTCTTCTCAGTAACCACCTGATCATTGCCCTATTTTCAGACCTAGATTTCTCAGCTGTCTTTGGGTATTTTTGAATGCCGTCTTCTTCATTCTCTTCTCCTACAAACGTCTTTCTAACCATTACTCATACATAACCTAATTCCTTCTACGTCCGCCGCAAAGTCGATCTGAATTTGCCTCCCCGAAAATCTGCAACACAGATTTTCCAGAAAACCGATTCGGTAAGGTAACTTCGTCTAATCATATCTCCTTCATCTGTCAATGAAAATTCAAGTTCTATACTTGTTTTGTAGATCTCTAATCCCTCTCCAACTTTTCTTTTTACACCCAAGGCTGATTCTCAATAGGGTGAAAGATAAAGGCGTCTAAAGTTCCCTATTCGACCATGGCAGTGTTCTTGCCCAGAAATTTTCCAGAAACGAAATGGTAAACTCAGATCTTTCGGGATCTATAACTTTCTCCTAGTTCTTCGATTTCAATGATTCTTCCACCCATGTTTAGAGTTACATACCTAGTTTAAAATGTGGTAGGTTTCGTGGATCGAATCCTTCTGAGTTAGCACGAGTTGATCCGCGAAGTTGCCTATCTGAACAACATATAAAATACCAATTTTTCTGGAAAACGAATTCGATTTGCCTTGCCGGCGCATCTCCGGTATGATTCCGACCAAATTCCACCATCTATGTTATTTTTTTGCATTTCCGTTCATACCCCTCTATCAATTTAACCAATTACGCAATACATTGAGATAATTTGTAGAAATTTGAATCAGAAACTCGTATGAACCCTAAGTCGATAACCCAGAATCGAAATCCCTAAGCCGATTATAATTGACTAAATTGATAATTTGATATCATTGCAACCGACTTTTAATTTCGAATCCAACGAGACAAAAATCAACAAATTGGTTCTGTAGATCTTGAGAAAACGGCAAAAACGTACTCGGCATTCAACTGAGTTTCGCTGATGAACTCGACAAATTTGCGCCGCCCGATTGTAGTTAGGAGAAACGGACGGCCAAGATTATAACGGAGATGGAATGAGTCGTGAGCGAGAGAATTAGTAGAGAGGGAGAGGAGAGGAGTTAGACTGTGAAGTCAGGTACGAATTGAAATGGAAGGAGAATGAGAGTTTAAATAGGCTTAGAAATAAACATAGGTTAGTGGTGAGGTTGGTGAATTGGTAATTGATTGAGTATGGGTGCGTGTTAATTAATGCTGAGGTATGGGCATTACCGCCGCTCGGCTGATAATTGCGCCGAAAGCCCGATTATCAGCGCATGCGTTTTTATTTTTCGTTTCTGTGTGACGTCCGGATCTGTGTCCGGATCCGGACGTGACACAGAACTTTTAGATCTAAAACTCGGGTTATGTCCGGATCTGTGTCCAGATCCGGACAAGACACAAAACTTTTGGAGCTGGATCTCGGGTCACGTCCGGCTTGCGTCCAGATCCGGACATGAGACGTCCGGCCAAGTTGACCCGGACGTGACCAATTTTTGTGTCTCTTCTCCTGATTTGTTCCCGTTTGTTGCGTTGTAATCCTTATGATGTAAAATATTCATTTCCCTGGGTTTTCCTATATTTAGCATATAAAATACATCAGTTCTTATCAAAACATCAATCTTAGGAAAAACACATAATAAGTGGGAAACATTGCCTGGATTGTTACAAATTATAAGGTAATTAAACCCTAAAAAGCCTATATGTTTCACACTTATCAATTTGCGCCGTCCGATTGTAGTTAGGAGAAACGGACGGCCGAGATTATAACGTAGGTGATTAGTAGTATATTAAGTAATTTAAATTCCAAAATAAAACTCTAACTTGTTGGAATTATTTAATGACCTTCCCTAATGTATTTTGACACGAAATTTTAACCATAGATTCCTTATAAAATCTAGTTTATTTTTATGTAAATTAATATGGGTTTTGAGTTTTTAAACGTAAAATATAATTTTTGTAAGTTCTATGTATTATGGATTTATTTAGATAATTAACAAAGATATTTTTATGAAATAAAAGTTTTATAATATGTATAAAATATCATAGTTACTATATATTAAATTTGAGCATTTTTGGACAAGAGGAAATAGGTCTAAAAATTGTAATTATGGAATTTTCATAAGTTATGTTATAATCTATAATTTTTAATGTAACAAAAAAATTAAAGTATAGTTGAATAATAAACTTTATAGGTTGAAAATAATATAAGAAGGCTAAACTAACATTTAATACAGAATGTTAATAAATATTTTAGGTATAAACTTGTGAGTCGAAATAAAGAAATAAAAGATTATCTTAGGTTAAATCAAGGAATTAAAATTTACCTAGTTCTATGTTAACTATATATTATGGAAGCTAATACACTAAATTGAAACTAAGGGAAATACTTTATCTTATGAATCATAAATTTGATGTAGGTGTGTGTACAAGTTAATAGGAATAATTAAATACAATTAAGCTACGTAAAGAATGTTTTAAATAAATCCTAATATATACAAATATCAAAAAAATAAAAGAAATAAAATACCTTATAGAAAATAGAATATGAAGGGATTAGTAAGTTAAACTAAACCTATACATAATACTATTAAAAGAATATTATATGAGGTGGTGTTAAATTATGGTTATGAAATTTAGCTTAAAGAGTTACCTTTGAATTTCTAAGATTTATATAAACCATATTAAAATACATATAATATTATTTGTCATTGACTAGAATGTAAATCGATAATTGGATTAGGTAATTAATAAGTTAAGACTTAGGAATATTTGTAATTTGATTACATAAGTTGTGACACAGATAGATCTTATTATATAATGAAATACTTTTACATCTAAATGTGAAGTGGATTAATAATTTCATAACATTTATAGTATTGAATAATAACTTAATGTTTTAAGATAAAATCATTAAAAGGATTATGATATAAAACTATATTAAACTATGATTAGGAAATTAATCTAAATAATAATCTTAAGTTTCTTAGAATTAGATAAGCCATATAAAATACATTTATAACATTAATTACCAATATTCAGAATGTGAGTTTATAAATAAGTGTTGTAATTAATAGCCAGAACTTATAAAAAGGTTTGAAAATATAAATTAGATACTTAAAACCTTTGAACCTTTATTTTGATGAAGCTAAGTTACATAATAGATTATATTAATCTACTTTACGACATTGGAAATATTAATATGTCATTTGAATTTAAGGTATGAGGATTTTTCAGAATAGACGATCTTATTAGTTAATTAACAATCTCACTTATGAATGAGAATTTAATTCTTAGATAAATTTTACCTTATGTTAAGATATAATGTTCATCCTAAAACATAATAAAGGATATTAATTTATTAAGTTATTCCTTTGAAACCCTTAGGTTTTGTAAATCATCTAAAGTGTATTTAAGACATAAGTTTATTAAAATTTAGTATAAAAGGATTATACATAGTCTATAGAGAGCATGTATGTAAAAATAAAACATTAAAGAAATTAAATGTAAGTAAGGATACGTAAAAGGTTATCTTAAAACCTTATTATTGATAAAACAAATAATATACCTTGTGAATACTAAATGTAAGCGTTCGATAAGTCTGAGTTAATTATAAAGTAGTTATTTCAAGAAGAAAAGTAATTTAACATCTTATGACAAGATTATTAGATGGTTGTAATAAAAAGTCATTCTGAACTAAGGATAATATAATTGAGTTTAGTAGCTCAACTAAGTTATAATAAAATGTATCTACAACACTATGATTCCAATATATAGGATGTAGATCTTAATTAAGTTAAGGGGAAAACTTAATCATAATGGATTATCTAGTAGATATTGATAAAATACATAATCGTTACATTGTGAAATAATAGTATAGTATTCTAGGATAAACCCATCATAGGTCATAATACGATGTTTATCCTAAGTAAGAATAAAGGTATGGAGCTTAAGAATTATTATTGAGATTCTAAGATTAACTGAATAATATAAAATGCAATTATGATATAAAGGTCTCAAAAGTCTTGAATGTGAGAATTATGGTTAAGTATTAGTAAAGTGGGTAAGAGTGGAACCATTAACAAGTGTTAATAAAATAAATTCCTTGATCTTATAACCTTGGGCTATACAACATTCTAAATAAGTCAAAGGTTATACATAACATTTAAGCGAGCGTTTACAAGATAATTGAGATTTAAAATTAAGAGTGAGAAATTTGTTTAAGTTTAACTTAGGATATAAGTTATTGATAATGGACTATCTTTAATGTTCCTCAGAGTATTGTTGGGTATTTGCATGAGTCTACTAGAACTGCTACAGTGTTAATCAGGTACGATTTCTCGTACTCAGATACTTTTGCTAACGGACTTTATGGAATGTTTTGGAAAACGTTAACTGAGTTGAAATGAATTTCCAAAGGGAAACTGTTTGTGTGACTAACTCAGCTTGATGTGACTAACTGAGCCTTGAATGTATAACTTACATGATTATTGGTTCCTCCTATCTGGTTGTTTCATTAGATATTAACTGTCGAGGGTTTACGCCTCTGCACTCTGTAGGACTGAGTGTTTTGGTATTGCACTTGTGCAGTTAGTAATCTAGTGGGAATATGGGGAAATGTCAATCTTGGTAAATTCTTTCTTTGACTTTGGATATCGTTTCATCCATGAGCTGAGTCTTTTGTTGTGACATGTGCGCGTCTTCATCGGTAACAGTGAAGGGTTGTATATCCCTTGTCCAAAAAGGACGTTGTAAATAGTGAGGGGCTGTATATCCCCTGTCCTAAAAGGACGTTGTAAACAGTGAGGGGTTGTATATTCCACTCTTGAGTTATTGGTTCTTGGATCTCTCTTTTCATTCTAGTCCTTATGACTTACTTGAGTCTTTCTACTCCTGACTGGAATTGAATCTAACATAAGAAATGGGTGTTCTCTAACTCATGGTGTGACTTCTTTTTAAATGAAATAACTTTACTTTGATGTTATTTATCCCTATCCTTGTCTTGTTCTCTTCTATTTACAACTTGTTTGGTTTGAAGTGCCTTGTTACTTGTTTGTTTTAAGAGTTTCAATCCAAGTTACTGTTTTATTTTAAAGGATTATGTTTTAAATTCTGTTATGAGAGTCGTACCAGTTCCATTCCAGGGAACTGACTCACCCCTCCCGGGGTGGGCTGCTTGGTTTCATCTTGCAGGTACGAATTGTTATACAGGTGGCCACGAAGAGTATGAGTGATTGGGATGGGAATTAGGGATTGTGGAGAGTTTTTAAATTTTGCTTTTATTATGTTTTCTCGAGTTCAGACCGTAGCATTTGTAGTATTATAAGTTGTAATTGGTGAGGTTTGGTGTTGGGTGTTTGGAACCCGATGATCTGTAATCGCCTTAGTATTTTATTCCCGCTACATTTTTGTTAAATAAGGGCGTTACAGGGTTATTGTCACCTCGTCTATTGACGACATGCACACCAGGTAACTGAACATTTGTGTCCTTCATCCTTGATCTTTTCTTCCTCCATTGGTCTTCAGTTGCTCTTCTCTGAGCTCCTTCTCCCTGAACTTCTGTTTGAGCTTTGTCCAACGTTTCTTGCTCCTTCTCTCCTCATTTATGTTCAAGCTTCGTTGACGGTCTCCTGGGTTTGGTAAGTGTCTCACGATTATGATTTCATCATGCTTCACTATTTCTAGGGTTTATACCCAGTTTCCGATGGATTCGAGTTGACTTCGCCTGTTTAAGGTGTTTGTGCGAACTAATTGTGTTGTCATTGATTCAGCTCCTTTGTTGGTTGATGTTGCAAACGGTTTTTGATGTATTAAAAATTACGAAATTAATCCTAGAAATTAATAAATAAAATAAACCTACAGGTTGCAAAATAATTCCCGGTCGTAGCAGTAAAGTAATATGAGCAACCGGGGTATCGAACCAGGGGACTAAGAAAATAAATTTAATCCTAGCAAAGGCTGTAAATCGGGGGAAATTGTTGATCAAATAAAATTAAGAAAAGCAAAGAGTGACTGATAAAAATATAACGAAAGTGGAACTCCGGGTTTAGGTGGTCTTTCCTAGTTAAGTCATGCAATTCTATTACTAGTTGATTGGGGATTAGGGTTCGGCTAATTCTAGCAAGTTTCTAAAAAAACTAAATCCTAGCCAAGTAGAACTCCACTGTGTAGAACGCGACAGATTAAATCATAAACCTATAACTACTAACGCAGAGGGATTAAGCATACAAATTAAAATTGCATCTGAAGGCTAACTCATCAATCAGATTAAGCTATCCACAGATTAACAGATTTAACGACCTAGTTATCAATCACGGATCAGATCTTGACAACTTTCGCAAAGCTAAAAATAATGTTGCAAATTTTATTGATAGCGCAAACAATATTATAATCTGAAACAAACCCAAGTTTAATCCCATATCGACTGATAACAAAACTACAAAACCTAACTATATACAAACCATTCCCCGAAGTTTATTCCCTTAGCCAAGCATAGCAACAAAAGAAATAACAAGAGAAGAAGGTGTAGAAATCATCTCTATGTTAATCTGAAGATTTGCAAAGAATCAGGTTGAACAGACAGAAGAAATCGGAGCAGAAATTCTCCTCCTAGTGTGGAAGAAGCACGACGCCCTTAGTCTCCAAAAGGTCTCGTCTTCAAATCTGAATGTTGAATGCCTGGATGTCTCTCGCGAATGCCCTTTTAAAATAGAAGATTTGGACGTAAAATGCACGCGTCCGGCTCAACTGTCCGGGTCAGTTAGCCGGACAAGAGATAGAGTTGTCAGGCGAGATTCTGTTGCTTTGTGAGACGTCCAGCTTTACGTCCGGGTCAGTTTGCCGGACACCCTGGCTGGACGAAAATATATTAGAATTCTCCGCGCTGCACTCGTGGTCGTAAATATTTCTGTCCATCTGAGCACGTCCGGGTCACAGGGCCGGACATGTCATCCGAACACGTTCAAGCTTCGACTGGGGAGAGTTTAGTCGCGTCCGAGTTAGCGTCCGGGTGAGTTTGCCGGACAGGTACAACACGTCCGGACCACAGGGTCAACGCAAGTCCGGACGTGACCCAGATTTTTCCCTTTTGTACCGAATTTCTCCCAGATCGCGTCCTAAGTTATAAAAACACCAAAACAAGCCAGTGAGAGGCATTTTCACCTTAACAAAGATATAAACATCATAAAATCACAAACTTAGGAAAATACAAGAAAGTTAAGGGGTTTAAGCACTAAAAGATATATCAATAATCGGTGCATCAAATTCCCCCACACTTATCCTTTGCTTGTCCCAAAGCAAATCTCTCAAACAAAAGCTCAAGCACGCCAATAGATAACAACCAAAGAGAGAGAGCACAGAAGAATACTTTGCATGAAATACCCCGAGTGATTATCACTTCAATTAGTGAAGTTTAAATTAAAATTAAGCTTGTGAGCAACAATGATGATTAAACTCCAAAAGAAAATAATAGAAATGATAATAATAATAACGTCGCACGTATCGGTACGTAATACGCAAACATAAACTCATATATATGAATGCACATCTCTAAACCAAAAACGTTATAAGTAACAATGCGACACATTTATATGGTCATATGTATATATATACGTACAAACCGACGTTACAATACCACAACATGACATGTATAAGTAATAACGTGACAACATAAAAATAGCCGCATACATATATATATATATGCATATATGGCCAAAACACGACAAAATAAAATAGTCATAGATATATATACATATATATACCTAATCATGTGACGAAATAAAACAGTCGCATATATAACTGACAACGCGACATATTAACGTAGTGGCACATATGTATATATATTTAGCTGATACAAAAAAGAGAGCGAAATATGCTCCTACGGGATTCGACCCCGGTACCATTGGTATCGCTAGTAAATATCTTGACCGATTGAGATTGTGCCCATATTCAGTAACAAATCGCATTTCTGGACTCAAAGTAATAATGAGCCACTAGACTAACTATACTGATAATTCTCCTACAACTGTAAACTACCGAAAAGTACTGCAGTAGTCACGCCTTCTATTTCCATTACCGACATGTGCACAGCAGCACCATAATCCTTTGTTCTCGTTCATGCAAATTACTTTGGTTGCTTTTCAAACAAATGTTCCCTTGCCTTCTGGCATTCGGGAGTTCCGAACTCGGAGCCAGTTGCTTCATGTCTCCACCATAACTCCAGTTCCTCAATCCTTCCCTGGCATGTCCGTATCGTGGAGTTTTTACCGGTCTTGAATCTGGAACAACGCAAGACCCGCAAGCAAGATGCAGCCATGAAGGGTACTGAAAAACCCGTAAGGAACTCATGCCATCTCTGTTGAGAAACAAGCGCAAGGTAAACTCTCCTGGATCCCGTATACTTCTGGTTTCATTCCTCTGTTTGTTGTTGCCCCAAAATCTGTGCTCAAAACTCACTAAGCCTTCTCACCTTCCTCGCACGAACCTTGCATGCAAACCTACGGGTGGAATTGGAACAAGTCCTCCCACGACTTCCTTGAATCTTATCTTCTTCTCACGTTTAACCAGTGTTTTGCTTCTGGGCTCGCATTTGCTCTTCCGCTCCGCTGTTTTCTGAACTGATTCAGTCTGCTTGAAGCTATATATGTTTTATGAAGACGAAATTATTTAAAATCGAGTGGCAATTCATACTCAGCAGGAAGTACTCATGTTCAGATGTTGGAATTACTCCCTCTGTTTCCAGATTATCAAACTATTATCTCGTTGAGATGCTCGGGTCGCGGTTTTGAATTTCAGTCCTAAGCGAATTTTTAAAGTGACAAGAACCTAAAGCTAAACTTCTACAAGAAGGAAAATAGTTGTTGCAGATCATTTTGTTTTTGCTGGTAATGCGAAGGAATGAAGAAATGGTTTGGAGGCATAATCACCTTCTTTCTACTTATGGTTCTGGTTATAGGGTTTTTTTTATAAAGGATTCATTAGTAGAACAAAATTATCTACCACCTACCTTTTTCGTGAACTCCACAAACCCTCTTGAATGGGTACGTTCCGCTGCTTCATCACAAGATGTGCATTCCACTACTCTTGAACCTGCTATCCCAAGTCCTCAACCAACAACCAAATAGATTCCCGCCGATAACTTAACCTTCAGTCTATTTACTCCAAGGAACAAAATAGTTGAAGAGAGACATTTTTTGCTGACCTTCTATCTGTTTGTAAAGGCTGTTAACACAGGATCTCTGGCTTGGAGTTTGGCTTCGGCTTTTAGGTACTTTTACATGGTTTCTGCCTGGGGAGGATATGTCTTCATCATCAACTTGGTTCCTTTGTATGTTTTAGTACTGCTAATTACGGGGAGATACTCCATGAGGCTATACGTGGCTTATAATTGTATGTACATTCTAGGGATGCTTCTCGCAATGCAGATCCGGTTTGTGGGGTTTCAGCACGTGCAATCTGTTACCTCTACAGTTGGTCTAGGTGCTGTTGCTTTTGGGGTTTGCAGTGCATCAGGATACATATCTCCATGGACTGGTTGGTTCTACTCTTTGCTGGATCCAACATATGCTAAGGATAACATTCCTATCATTGCATCTGTCTCCGAGCATCAACCAACTGCATGGTCTTCGTTCATATTTGACTTCCATATCATGCTATTCCTTTTCCCAGCTAGGTTATATTTCTGCTTCAAGCGACTTTCATACGCGACGATATTTATATAATGTATGGTCTTACTAGCATGTACTTTGTTGGTGTTATGGTTCGTTAATCTTAGTTGCAGCTCCAGCTATGTGCCTTATAAGTGCCATTGCTGTTTCGGCTACTATAAAGAACTTCACTTCATTGTTGAGGCAGACAAATAAAGTTTTGCATTCTGGTTCAAGTAAGGGAAGTGCCAGCTCGAAGGCTTCATCGAAGGCATCACTTGATAAATCTCTACCTTTCCAGAAAAATGCTGCCATTGCGTTGCTTGTAGGAGCCTTCTACTTGCTCAGCAGATATGTGACTCACTGTGTGTGGGTCACATCAGAGGCATATTCATCTCCATCTATAGTGTTGACCGCAAAGGGTGCACATGGTGGTAGGGTACTTTTTTATGATTATCGTGAAGCGTACTATTGGCTCAGGCAGAATACACCTCAAGATGCTAAGATTATGTCATGGTGGGACTATGGTTACCAGATTACTGCAATGGGAAACCGAACTGTTATTGTTGATAATAACACTTGGAACAACACCCACATTGCAACAGTTGGACGTGCAATGTCATCCTATGAAGATGAGGCATATGAAATTATGCAGTCTCTTGATGTGGATTATGTTTTAGTTGTCTTTGGTGGCGTTACAGGCTATTCTTCTGATGACATTAATTAGTTCTTGTGGATGGTGAGGATTGGTGGTGGGGTTTTCCCTGTTATCAAGGAGCCAGATTACCTTGTGAATGGAGAGTATCGTGTTGACAAAGGTGCAGCTCCAAAGATGTTAAATTGTCTCATGTACAAGCTATCTTATTATCGGTTTGGGGAGCTGCGTACAGAGTATGGTAGACCTCCTGGGTTTGATAGGGCAAGGGGCGTTGAAATCGGGAACAAGGATGTGAAACACGAGTATGTGGAAGAAGCATTTACCACATCAAACTGGATCATCAGAATTTACAAGTAAAACCACCTAAAAATAGGCGGTGAGATCGAAGAGTCAAATCTGGGCAACAACAGCGGTTTGTGAGAACGTTGGTAACTTGCTCAACACCATGAATGAAGGAAATATGAAGGGACTGGTTCTGCACACACTCATAGACGAAGTGGTAATCGAGTCCTATATGTTTGACACGAGCGTGGAAGATGGGGTTTGCAGTCAGATAAGTGGCACCCAAGTTGTCGCACCACAAAACAGGCGATTGAGGGCCGTGACGAACGCCAACCGGAACCCTGTGTGTGAGACACCCTTTTTGCTTCTGAATAAGGTATGGATATGTGTGGTCCATATGTTACCGTGTTACATGGCTTGTGTGCTGTGTGCTGCTTGCTTGACAATGACCATAAGATTAAAGCATGAAATTGGATTGCTTGTTGTGGCTTGCTTATATGCTTGTTATATCATTGTTGCTTATTACCTGCGCGCACACAATAGTATAGTCCCTTCTCGTTGATGAAACCTTGAGATGAAACACAATGAACTACGTAAACAAAACAAAGGAACTATATAAAGGGAACACTCCTCTTAAACTATAGAGGACTTTTAATGACACCCACTATGGTGTCGAACTTATAATGATAATGAAAAGTAAAGTACCAGTTGGTGGAACACATCCTGGGGTCTAGAGATAACCCCGCCTTCTCGACGCATGACGCCAGGAATGGAGGATTAGCTACGGAGAAGACATTCTCCAACTTGTGATGATAAGAGAATTCACAAATAACCCTTAAAGAAACAAGGAAATATTGGCACCTACATGATATGGTCACGGGATCTAAACTATATCCCCACACCTGGTGCAAGGAAAGGGAAAGAAAATACACATTATGGGAACAAGAGAAAAGAAATGAAAACACACAACGCTCGAATGATCCCATAGTGAGGATCATGAGTATAACATACCTATGCACACGTTTTATTATTTACATGATTGTTGTTGCTATACGAGCAGCTTGTTGTGCTTGGTTGCGTGTTTGATGTTGCTATGATGCCAGCAGGTTATGCTTGGTTGCTTGTTGCTAATGCCTTGCTACCTTTAAGTGTGTATGATGTCATGATGTATTGTGGTGTGCTTTACGGCTTATTATAGCATGTAAATTGGACTTAATAATATTCGACCAAGTAGTCATGTAGCCCGGCAACATACGGGCTACACATATTCATACTCAGCGTAGTTGCTGAGTCCTTTACAACCAATTTTTACAGGTATTGTGCCGGACGATAACGGAGCGTAGGCGGGATGGCTACCATGGGGGTAGTCCATCAGGGCATAACCTTTGAGGTTGTAGTAGTATGTTCAATGTATGGGTTGTTACTAAACCCGAGATGTAATTTTCAGTTTATGGTTTGGTAATTTGCTGTAGACACTCGATATTTGGAATTGTATCTTATATTGTTTATGAGTTTTGGTGAGGGCTGTCTCCAGTCATGCAGACCGTAACTTAGTATTGGTAATGTGGTCTGTCAACCACGTGGGTGGTTGGCATCTGTAGCACCCGGATGATGTTGAGAATCTGCTGCGTAGTTATCTTGTAATATGGCTAGGAGCTTTGTTTGTGCTATTGGATGTTTATTCGGGGGTGTTACATTGCAAGTCTCTCGATCCGGGGGATTAGATTTTCCAACTCCAAACAAAAAGAATTTTCTGAACAAACCAAGAAGTTCAAGAAGTCTTTCAAATCTTTGAGAGAGAAGAAGAACCATAAGAACTGAGCCTTTAACCATGAGCCAAACAGCCATTTCCTTCACATTCCTTTTCGAACGACAATGGGCATGAAGTAAGATCTTATTCCATTTTACCTTTCAATGCCACGCACTCATGATCCCATAGATTGAATTTATTGAAAAACATTCAGCTCAAAAGATGCATAGATACTTCAATTGAAGTTCATTTGTTTCTTTCACCTCAGACTTTTTCTTCACCCATGTAGCGGCTTTGGGTCAACTATCCCAGATCACAAGGACCTTAGGTAGCTAGGTGATAAGGCACCCCAAAGGACTTAATAACCGAGTGAAAGAGGCCTGTTTTAGGATCAGAAAAATACTTTAAAGGATCAGTGGAGTACCTTGCCTTTGTTTATTTCCACCTTTCATTCCATTCATTCCCAGGCTCAAAGTTAAAAACAAGGTTCAGATGGCAAAAATTCTCAATCATATTAGCATTAGTAGACAATGACTTCAATTTTAGTAAAAACCACAATAAGTCAAAAAAATTTTGCACACCCCCAAACCTGTCAACTTGCTTAGCTTCTTCTGTGTCTCTCTTTCAGTTATCTCCATTAACAAGACTCAAACAAGTGCAAGAAAGACAAACTCAAGAACAAGTCGCGACGGAGTCAATCGTCCCCTATACTTAATGCAAAGCAGTGCCCTCATTGCATTGAATGAATTAATTCAATAAGTGCATGAAATCCAAAGGGCAAATCAGCAAAGCAATACAAAGAGAGCATCAAAATTATAAAAAGCAGATAATGAATAGAATACTCCCAAGGTCCCAGATAGCAAAGTGTGTGCAGAGTCGACAAAAGTCTCCCACACTTATGATCCGTCCGCAAGATAACATAGTAGCATGAGAAATTAAAAATGCTGCAAAGCGAATCATAAGAGAAACAAAAGAACTCAAAAATTAGTAATAAACATAATAATAATAATAATAAATAATAATAATATAATAATAATAATAATAATAATAATAATAATAATAATAATAATAATAATAATATAAAAGGAAGTGCTCCTACAAGGAGTGTGTGTCCATTCTTTTTTGGTGTTTTGTTTTTTTCGAACATAAAATACAATAGAAATGAAATAACAAAAAAAATACAAAAGTAAAGGAAATAAAATAAAGAACATAAACAAAGAAAAATATAAAATGAATTACTGAGGTGGCGGAGGCGGTGGTGGAGCTCCCTGACGAAGGCCAGCGAGAAGGCGCTCCAGAATCTCAGCCGTCTGCCTCTGAACAACATCAGTCTGCTGAAAATGCTGACGTATCTCCTACTGGAAAGTCTCGCTGCGGTCTAGACGCTCGGAGATCCGCTGATGTGCCTGGAACATCTCCTGCTGCATCCTCTGCATATCACTCAGATGTGCCTGAAGCTCGGGAGGGACAATCATCATAGGGGGAATGGGAGGCTGCATGACTGTAGTAGGAGGTGTGCGAGCCCGAGATCCTCCAAAAGATGAGGATCTAGCATTAGAAAGCCCAGAGCTACCTCGTACCCACGTGCCATCGTCGAGACGAATAAAACCCCACTTCTTAAAGGTCTTCGAAGTGATAGGAGTCTCCCCCTCGCGTACATCCAGACCCGTGAGGACGTCCTCTGGAAGCGTAGCAGCCAAGAAGTGGTGGATGAAGAAGGGAAAGATAGGAGTGACCCTCTTCTTCTTAAACCGGAGATAATGGACCACCTTATGCAGCTGCCGAAACATGACAAAAGGGATGGATATGCGCTGAGCGGGAGGAGGAGGAGCAGACAACAGGTAGTCAAGAAGGACGCAGTCCTCGTCAGAAGCATCATTTCCAGCCTGAGGCCAGATCTGATGGCTGAGGATCTCTACCAGAAGTCTCTGCAGAAGAGTCGGGAAGCTGAAATATGGGAGAACATCCTTGTTCTCCTCTCCTCTGTGGCGTCGGGTGTAGCCAACCTCACGAATCCACTTCGCTTTCGTACCGCGTAGAAAGTTCTCGTGGAACTCTGTGTGGGCCTCATCATTATCTGGAATGTCGTAGAGAAGGCTGAAGGAGGCCGAAGAGTGATCTCGACGGGGTGACGAACATAGGAAGTAACCGAATGCGTCGAGTCGCTCGCGTGAGCATTAGCGTAAAATTCTCGGACCAACGCCGGAGAAAAGAGTCCCTCGCCCATCTGGAGGACCTTCCCCAAACCAAAGGGTTCAAACAGAGCATCCAACCCAGTAGCTAACACAACCTCAGCAGAAACACGCCTCTCCATCACAAAATTCCCGCCCTGGTCGAACCAGGCACGGGCAGCATCAGAAACAAATCCATCCTCACGAAGAGGAGGAGGAGCAGACGACTCAGTTGGGCGCTTGCCCCTAGAGGAACCAACAGAACTACCTCCTCGAGTTCGAACCATCTAACAAGAATAAACTAACAAGAAAACAAAACGAAACAAAACAAACAGAAAACAATAATTAAAAACCAAGGAACTCTTAAGAATTATCCAAAAACCCACCAGAGACCACCACTTAATCAGATAATAATCTGAAAAAACCCCACAATCAAAGCTAAACAGTCCAAACCTAAAAAGATCAGAAAAATATAGCATAGAATAGCATAATCCACATCCAGAAGTCAACTTCAGAAATTTGCAATTTTCAATACGTCCGGACTAGAGTCCGGGGCACAGGGTCGGACAGCCAGCCGGACGCACTAGGAACCCTAAATCGACTACGCAGCGAACAGAAATCGCATCAATCCACACAAAATGCACAAATCGATAGCCATAATGCATATATTCAACTCCAGAATCTCGAAAACAAACAATAAATCCACAAAACTAGTCCAAATCCGCTCAGACCAGCAATAAAATCCAGAAATTTAATAAAACCTGGACTATGGAGACGGTAGCGTGTGCTGTGGGTTGCTGTGTGGTCTATGGCTTGGGCGACGGCGAGAAGCAGGGGCGACGGCGGCTGGAAACAGGAGCAGGGACGATGGTGTGGGTCGTCGGAGCTGGAGCGCTGGACTGGAGATTGGGTCGCGGTGGGAGCTTGGGACTTGGGAGGACGTCTGGGTCGGGAGTGCAGAAAGAACAAATTGGCCCAGACAGTTTTTTTTCTTCCGATTTCTGAAAAGACACCTGTCCGTATCTTCTGTCCGGGAAACTGGGTCGGACATGACAAAATTTGTCCGCATGGTGTGTCCGCCTCAGTTAGCCGGATGCGGCTATTACCATTTTCAACAAGTCCGGGTAACTGCGCCGGACGCTTATCCGGACGTGACCCAAATGTTTTTTTTAAATAAATAAATAAAGAAACTAAAATAAATGAAAATAAAGCACCAGCAACATTACCACCATTAAATGAAAGAGAGTAAAAACGAACAAGAAATACTCCCTTAATTCGCAACCGCAAGTCTTTGAAACGCTCCCCCACACTTGAGTTCAGCTGTGGAATGAAAAGAAATGTTCCTGCAAATGTATTCTACACAGCCAGAAGAACTCAAGTGTAATGAAAACTCAACCATAAGCTCAAAAAGAAAGGAAATAAAGAACAAAAATAAGCAAACGAAAAGGTAAATAGATGAGAAGGAAAGTGAGGTGGGTTGCCTCCCACCAAGCTGCCCAGATTTAAAGTCTCTGGCCAGACTTCCCAAGCTTACTGATCAGAAGAAGAGGAAGTGTGGCCCGGAATACCACAACTTCCTAGAGCAAGCTTTCGAAGCTTCCTAAATGCATGACGAAGTCTCCATGGAATTTTCTTCTTTTATCCTTCGGAGCAAGGGGGCTTGAAGCATCTGGAGCAGCCGGCTTATCCTGCACAAAAGACACTGCATGCAAATCAAGATTAGCATCAGCACCACCAATATACTTTTTCAATCGAGCCCCATTGACTTTGAAAACTTCACCCTTCTTATTTTCCAGCTCGTAAGCCCCATAGAAAGTAATACCCACTACTCTGAATGGACCGGCCCAGTGGGACTTAAGCTTCCCAGGGGAAAGCTTCAACCTAGAATTGTAGAGCAGCACCCAATCTCCAACTTTGAAGTCCCTTCTCTGAATCATCTGGTCATGGAGCTTCTTGGTGTGCTCTTTGTAGATTTTTGCACTATTATAAGCCTGATCCCTCAGCTCTTCTAGCTCTGAGAGCTGAAACTTCCTCCTCTCACCAGCAGCATGAATATCAAATTTTAGGGCCTTAAGTGCCTAGTATGCCTTATGCTCCAACTCCACGGGCAAATGACAAGACTGGCCATACACTAACCTGAAAGGAGACATCCCAATGGGAGTCTTGAATGCAGTTCGGTAAGCCCAAAGAGCGTCATCGAGCTTCTGAGACCAATCCTTCTGGAAGAATTGACGGTCTTTTGAAGAATCCACTTGAGCTCTCGATTGGACACTTCAACTTGTCCATTTGTCTGTGGGTGGTAGGGAAATGCAACTTTGTGGCACACTCCATACTTAGCCATCAGGGCATCGAAGGAACGATTGCAGAAATGTGATCCTCCATCACTAATGATCGCCCTTGGAACCCCGAAGCGAGTAAAGATGTGCTTCTTTAGAAATTTAACCACTGTCTTAGAATCAGCATGCTGGCAAGGAATAGCCTTTACCCACTTTGACACGTAGTCAACGGTCACGAGAATATACTGGTAACCCTGAGAAGAAGAAAAAGGGCCCATAAAATCAATACCCCAGCAATCAAATAATTCAACTTCTAAAATACCGTGCTGAGGCATCTCGTGCCGTCTAGAAGTGTTGCCTAGCCTTTGAAAACTGTCACACTTGGCTACAAAGGCTTGGCAAGCTTTATGGAGAGTAGGCCAATAAAAACCAGACTCCAAAACTTTTGCAGCTGTCCTGTGGGAACCATGGTGACCTCCCGCCTCTCTGGGGTGACAAAACTCGAGCACACTGCTCACCTCATCATCAGGAAGACACCTGCGAATCAAACCATCTGCACAAACTCGAAAGAGATAAGGGTCTTCCCAGATATAATGCTTAGAATCAGATAAAAATTTCTTCTTTTGAGCATAGGAAAAGTCATGAGGTACCACCCCAGAAACAAGATAATTGGCCAGGCCAGCATACCATGGCTCTTGCACCTTATGTAAAACAAAAACAGTTTCATCAGGAAAAAATTCATTAATGGGTACACCATCATCAGGAACTACCAACCGAGAAAGATGGTCAGCCACAACATTCAATTTACCACTCTTATCCCTCACTTCAATGTCAAATTCCTGTAACAAGAGAATCCAATGAAGCAAGCGGGGCTTTGCCTCTTTCTTAGCAAATAAATATCTAAGAGCAGTGTGGTCAGTATGAAAAATTACTTTACTTCCCCAAAGATATGATCTAAACTTATCTAGGGAAAATACCACAACCAGAAGCTCTTTTTCAGTGGTGGTGTAGTTCCTCTGGGCGTCATTCAATGTTTTGCTCGCATAAGCAATGACCCTGAGAATTTTATCCTTCCTTTGGCATAGAGCTGCCCCCACTACATAATCACTGGCATCACACATAATCTCAAAAGGTAATGACCAGTCAGGTGAAACAACAATGAGTGCAGCTACCAATTTTTGCTTAATCAAATCAAAAGCAGATAAACAATCATCAGAAAAAACAAATGGGGCATCTTTCAGAAGCAGGTCAGTCAACGGTTTTGCAATTTTAGAGAAATCCTGAATAAACCGTCTATAAAAACCTGCATTCCCTAAGAAAGCTCTTACCTCTTTCACACAAGTAGGTGTTGGCAATTTCTCAATCACCTCCACCTTCGCTTGATCAACCTCAATTCCCTTAGCAGACACTTAATGGCCTAGCACAATCCCATCCTTGACCATGAAGTGACACTTCTCCCAGTTGAGAACCAGATTTGTCTCCTCACATCGGCCTAGGATTTGATCAAGCTGTGCCAAACAAACATCAAAGCTAGAGCCATAAACAGAAAAATCATCCATAAATACCTCAATGCTCTGCTCGATGAAGTCAGCAAAGATCGCTTGCATACAACGCTGAAAGGTGGTGGGAGCATTGCACAGTCCAAAGGGCATTCTTCTGTACGCAAAGGTACCATAAGGACAAGTGAAAGTGGTCTTGTCTTAGTCCTCTAGCGCAATAGGAATATGAAAGTACCCTGAGAAACCATCTAAAAAGTAATAATATTCTTGCCCAGCCAACCTCTCAAGCATTTGATCAATAAAAGGGAGAGGGAAATGATCTTTCCTGGTGGCAGAATTCAAACGCCTATAATCTATACACATACGCCAACCAGTGATCTTTCTTTGAGGAATTGACTCACCTTTATCATTCAGAACAACCTCAAACCCATCTTTCTTAGGGACTACCTGTACAGGACTCACCCATGTACTGTCAGAAATGGGGTAGATGATCCCAGCGTCCAGAAGCTTCAACACCTCTTTCTTGACAACTTCTTGCATATTGGGGTTGAGCCGACAATGTGGCTGTCTAACAGGCTTGTAATCTTCCTCCATGTAGATGTGATGTGTGCAGAAGGCCGGGCTAATGCCCTTAATGTTAGCTAACGTCCACCCGATCGCTCTCTTGTGCCTCTTCAAAACCTCAAGTAACTTGCCCTCCTGCCCAGAAGTCAAAGAAGAAGAAACAATGACAGGCAAGCAATTATTATCAGCAAGAAAAGAATACTTAAGGTTAGAAGGAAGCTCCTTAAGCTCAAGTGTAGGTGGCTGCTCGACAGAAGAAATGGGTCTCTGAATCTCTCTATCAAGCCTCTCCAACGGAGGGCGATAAGCTTGAAAACCAGCCCTTCCTCTCTCCATATGAGCAAGATCTGCATTCACCTCAAGATTGGCAGTCTTTTCCTCCAAAGAAGCACCAAGAACTTGCTCCAATGGCTCAAAATCAGTAAGTAAGGAAGAAGGAAAAGAATACATGTCATCATCATCATCTAACAAATTACAATCTTCCCCATCATCATTCACAAGACTTACTGCCATCACAGAATGAACATAATTAGAAGTTGACCTCATCATCTTTTTCATGTCAAACTCAATCTTTTCATCCTCATACCGCAAAGTAATCTTACCATTATGCACATCAGTAACAGCTTTAGCAGTACCCAGAAAAGGTTGACCCAAAATAAGAGGAACTTCTACATCATCATCCATATCTAACACAACAAAATCAGTAGGAAAAATGAAACGGTCCACCCCAACAACTAAATCACGAACAATACCCATTGGTTTGATCTCAGATCTGTCGGCTAGCTGGAGCTTGAAGGGGAGTGGTTGCAACTCTCCACCTCTTACCTTTAAGAAGGTGGCGTAGGGCATGATATTGATGCTAGCACCCAAGTCACACAAGCCACTGCCACAGTCTACATCTCCAATGAAACAAGGGACAATGAGATTGCCTGGATCCTTCTGTTTAGGAGGAAGTGCTCGAAGAAGAGCAGCAGAGCACTCCTCTGCCAGGTGGACTGTTTCTTTATCCTCTTTCTTCTTTTTCTTTGTCAGAAGATCCTTCAAGAATTTAGCATAATTAGGCATCTCCTGCAAAGCATCAATCAAAGGGATGTCAAGTGTTAATTTCTTAAAAATGCTAAAAAATTTAGCAAATTGTTCATCCAAATGTTTCTTCTTTATCCTATTAGGAAATGGAAGTTCAACATGCTTAGGAGAGGAAGAAGAAACATCAATAGTAATACGAGAAGGAGAGGGAGTTGGAAGAATAGGAGCCTGGATCTCCTCAGAATTTACCACAGGAGGGACTGAAGACCCTGATGGTACATCAACAGAAGAAGGGTTGATTTCTTCACTAGTTTGGTCTTCAGGCACTTGTTATTTTTGCTTATCTTCCAATTGTCTCCCACTTCTCAATGTTACTGCAGCAGAGGAAAGACCATCTTCAAGATCAACCACAGGAGATACCACTTCTTCACAAACAACCAACACCTTGGCTGATTCCTTTGGGTTTGGATGAGGTTGGGAAGGAAATGTGCCATGTTGTCGTTGTTGTTGCTGATAAAGGAGTATCTGGTTCATCTGATTCATCTGCTACTGCATACTCTGAACTGAGTTCTCCAAGTTTTTCTGACCAGCCATCAAGGATTGATTGATATTATTCTGAGTCTCAGTGTGAGTCTTTTGAGTACTCGCCATGGATGCAATCAATTCCTGAAGTTGGTCCATCTTTGCATCAGAGGAGGATTTAGCAGGTTGTTGAGGTACAACTGGCTGATAAGAGCTCTGGCCTTGTTGAAATTGGCCTTGTGGGCGGGATGGATTATAAGAAGGCAGAGAAAACCCAGGTGGCCCCTACTGATTGCCCTACAACAAGTTAGAATTCAAAGCATTGTTGGGATTACCATACCTGAGATTTGGATGTTGATTTTTATTTTAAGGCTGGTAATTCCCCCGCCCCACAAAGTGAACTTCCTCAGCTTGCCTCATTTCTTCCAATTGCGGGCACATCTCAAAAGCATGAGCGCCCCCACATTGGCAACAAAGAGGGTCCGATGTGCTGGTAGCTATCCTCTTTACATGCTGTACTGGTTGCTGGTTAATCATAAAATCATAAAATCTTTTAACCAGAGAACTTACTAGATTAGTTTGTTGTGCCTGAGTCTCCTCCATGTGTGTCATCCTAGGATCGAGGTTCTGCACACCCTTTACTCCAACAGGAACAGTCATAGACCGGCCACCTTCTGATCCCCACTGGCGCACCTCATCAATATAAGTCTCCATGGCTGCCATGAAGTCGGTGCTAGATCTGTTAAGGATGTCACCACCTAGAGCAGATCTCACCTCAGCCTTGTGTATGTGGTGGAGCCCGTGGAAGAACGTCATGGCTATGCAGGTCATGTCTTGGTCATGGTGTGGGCACTGGTGAAGCATCTCCTTAAATCTTTCCCATGCCTCACATATCGTCTTAGATCCTGTCTGTTTAAAAGCAAGCAAAGCAGCTACCAAGTCAATAGTTCGAGAAATAGGATAATATTTATCGTAGAACCTGGTAGTCATTTGCTCCCATGTCGTGATAATACCAGAAGGAAGATGATAAAACCAATTAACAGCCTTACCGGATAGGGTATTAGGAAAGAGACTCAATCGAACAAACTCCAACAAACCTTCAGAACACCCGATCTGATCAATATGAATAAGGAAGCAATTTACATGATCCAGAGCGTCATTAGGATTGGTGCCATCGAAGGTGCCTCCAGGTAGCTCCTGAAAAACCTTTGACTGGTGGAAAGGTTTCAGGCCCTTCCACTCCTCTGTAAGCGCAGGTGTAAGCACAGGAAGGACTACCGGACTTCTCCTCGGTACAACTTCAGGTCGATTGAACTGCCTCATCGCCTGAGCACCATTTACAGGAGCCGCCATTTCTAACTATCTTTGGAACCGCTGTTGGCGTCTGGCTCGCTGAAAAGTATGCTCGATATCTGGGTCCAGAACCTTATCTAAATCAATATAAGTATCTGACCGAGAACGGGTGTGTACCATCAACTACCTACAAAAGGTGAGAAGAAGAAACAAACACAAACTAAAAAGGATTAGAACTGAAAATAAAATAAATAATAAAAAAGCAATATATGAAAAATACCAGAATAAATAAAGACAAAACTAAACTAATAGATAAAATAAAATAAACGGAAAGAAAACAAAGTAAAATAAAACAATAAACAAAAACAAAATAAACTAACAACCAAGGCTAAGGACTAGATAGAAATCTAGTCCCCGACAACGGCGCCAATTTGCAAACGGTCTTTTTGATCTATTAAAAACTATGAAATTAATCCTAATAAATTAATAAATAAAATAAACCTACGGGTTGCAAAATAATTCCCGGTCGTAGCAGTAAAGTAATATGAGCAACCGGGGTATCGAACCAGGGGACTAAGAAAACAAATTTAATCCTAGCAAAGGCTGTAAATCGGGGGAAATTGTTGATCAAATAAAATTAAGAAAAGCAAAGAGTGACTGATAAAAATATAACGAAAGTGGAACTCCGGGTTCAGGTGGTCTTTCCTAGTTAAGTCATACAATTCTATTACCAGTTGATTGGGGATTAGGGTTCGGCTAATTCTAGCAAGTTTCTAAAATAACTAAATCCTAGCCAAGTAGAACTCCACTGTGTAGAACACGACAGATTAAATCATAAACCTATCACTACTAATGCAGAGGGATTAAGCATACGAATTAAAATTGCATCTGAAGGCTAACTCATCAATCAGATTAAGCTATCAACAGATTAACAGATTATAATGACCTAGTTATCAATCACGGATCAGATCTTGACAACTTTCGCAAAGCTAAAAATAAAGTTGCAAATTTTACTGATATCTCAAACAATATTTATAATCTGAAACAAACCCAAGTTTAATCCCATATCGACTGATAATAAAACTACAAAACCTAACTATATACAACCACCATTCCCCGAAGTTTATTCCCTTAGCCAAGCATAGCAACAGAAGAAATAACAAGAGAAGAAGGTTTAGAAATCATCTCTATGTTAATCTGAAGATTTGCAAAGAGTCGGGTTGAACAGACAGAAGAAATCGGAGCAGAAATTCTCTTCCTGGTGTGGAAGAAGCACGATGCCCTTAGTCTTCAAAAGGTCTCGTCTTCAAATCTGAATGTTGAATGCCTGGGTGTCTCTCGCGAATGCCCTTTTAAAATAGAAGATTTGGACATAAAATGCACGCGTCCGGCTCAACTGTCCGGGTCAATTAGCCGAACAAGAGATAGAGTTGTCAGGCGAGATTCTGTTGCTTTGTGAGACATCCGGCTTTACGTCCGGGTCAGTTTACCGGACACCCTGGCTGGACGAAAATATATTAGAATTCTCCGCGCTGCACTCATGGTCGTAAATATTTCTGTCCATCTGAGCACGTCCGGGTCATAGGGCCGGACATGTCATTCGGACACGTTCGCTTCGACTGGGGAGAGTTTAGTCGCGTCCGAGTCAACGTCCAGGTGAGTTGCGAACAGTACAACACGTCCGGGACCACAGGGTCGAACGTAAGTCCGGACGTGACCCAGATTTTTCCCTTTTGTATCGAATTTCTCCCAGATCGCGTCCTAAGTTATAAAAACACCAAAACAAGCTAGTGAGAGGCATTTTCACCTTAACAAGCATATAAACATCATAAAATCATAAACTTAGGAAAAATACAAGAAAGTTAAGGGGTTTAAACACTAAAAGATATATCAATAATCGGTGCATCAGATGCGTCGTCCCTATTATTCATTCTCATGACTTTCTTACATCTGGAATCTTGCTTAGGTACCTGCTCTTGTAGTTCATTTGGAATCACATATGTTTTGTTGCTAGTTTTGTGCATTATTTTCAGCTCTGGTCCTATTTCTGAGAACTGTCCATGATTTTCAATGCTTGGGACACCTATGGTGTATTTGTTGCCCTGTTTTGGTCTATCGACAATCTGCTGCCTTGTTGTGGTCGATTGACCTATGCTTTTGATGGATTTGAGTTAAATGTGTTGCCTTGTTTTAGTTGATTAAACGATGCTTCAGATGGATTTGAGATGAATATATTGCCTTGTTTTGGTCGATTGACCAATGCTTCTAATGGATTTGAGATGAATTGTTGGTTCTAATGAGTTATTACTATTGAATGAAGTGTGTTGTCGCTTCTGATGAATTGTGTGGTGGTTTGACTTATGAATTTGTAGACCGTTTTATGGGATTGCTTTGCTTGACAATTTGGTGTTGTGGATTTAGTTTAGGGTCCAGTTTATCTCGACCTCGTTAAGCTAAATTAGTTGGGTATTGTGGCATTGCTTTAGTTGATTAGATTGTTCTAATTATTTTGGATCAATCTTGCTTCGGTTGATTACTGATAAGCGGTAAATTTACATATACTTATGTGTTTTATTTGTTTATTTATTATGAGATTTATGTTGAATTCCTTCGCTTAGTGCTTAATTATGCTAAATGTTATCCCTCACATATGGTTTTTATGTTAAAAATAGGTTTAAATGATAAAGAAAGGCCTAAATATGTATGCCAAGAGCCTAACGATCAAACCGGGAGCAAAAAATGATAATTCTGGTGTATTTTAAGGTGGTTCGGGTATATGTCCGGATAAACACACTCAAACCATTCGGGACAAAACTTACTGGCAAATTTGGCACCTGGTCCGGGTTCGTATCCTAGGAAAACACTCGGACCTGGCAAGATTCTATTCGCTCGATGACTTAATTAATGGACCAAGGCACATGCATACATATGATGCACTTGGAATGGGCTTTTAAATCTGTTATGAAACAACAACCACGTGAGATAGGGGCGGCACGCTAATTCAATGAATGATTACGTCATGATTAAAGACCCAACTTTTGAATGACAGAGGCATGCAAGTGGAGAATATTATCTTGAATTCATCTTTTGCGCATGCGAAGACCTAGAGAAAAAATATTGGCGGCTGCAAGTGGTGAATGTCGTTTTGGATCGATCTTCATATGATACACAGGAAAGTTTTTAGATATAAAAAGAGGATAATGCGGTCGTTTGAAGGTATCTTCCTCATATGAGCTGAACCCTAGCCGTCATAGACATGCGAGAAAGATAGAGAGCATAACATTGGAGAGCAACAGAGCAGGATCAGATTCATCATCGGTTCCACGACACAGATTTGATGGTGTTTCCTTTTCTCTCTATTATTGTTATCTCTTTCTTATCAATGTTTATGTAGTTAGGTTGAATCCTTGTTTGCTATGAATCCCTAGTTTGAGAATTCCAGTTCATGTTGTGATTTTAACTATTTTTGTAACAACCCCAAAACCGGGATAGTTCTGAGACCATCACACGCTATACACTTACTATCAAAGATACGCAAGACTACTAACGAATCCAAAAGATCAAAGCAGAATACTTGTATTAAATCATGAAATAGGTAATGTTCACAAAGCCTAAAATCATGATCCAATTTATAAACAAAAATTCCTGAAGGCTACAAGAGTTATAAAGCGTCTACCGCTAAATACATTAGTCTTTAAAAGCAAAATATCTAAAGTGTTCGAAACCGAAGTGAGAACCATCGCTAATCAATATGTGTGTGTGTGTGTGTAAGAGTCATAAAGCGTCTACCGCTAAATACATTAGTCTTTAAAAGAAAAATATATAAAGTCTTCGAAACCGAAGTGAGAACCATCGCTGATCAGTGTTGTGTGTGTGTGAAATATTTTTCCTTACTTAATTGTTATTATCTTGCAATTTGGCTAATTGTTAGATTCTACTAGTTTGATTGCTTACAAGTGAGAATTGCGGCATTCAATAAATTACAGGAAAAGTGCCGATTAGTCTAGAGATGATAATTCCTCTAAATACAAACCGGTTATCAAACTGGATTGTTCTTAATATTGTTAGTAATTAGGAAATTCGTAGCAAGAGTTAGGATTTGGTAATTGCTAATTAGAATCCACCGAGTGGGAGATCGGACGTGGATTAATTTCATTTTGGGATTTCATTCTTGAATCAGGGTTCACTTGTTTAGAGTTGTTGAGAATATCATCTTTTATTGTTTTTATTTTAGTTAATTTAATTTAGTAATTAAAACCCCAAATTTCTGGTTATAGATTTCTTAGTCATTTTATTAGTTAGATTTAAGTAGAGACTCAAACTAGACACTGTCTCTTTTGGTTCGATAACCTAGGGAATACTTATAGGAAAACTTGTTATAGACCGGTACACTTGCCGATATACGTTTACACCCGTACAATTAAAATGTTGGTGTTCACTGAATGTCCCTTGTTGAGTCTAACAAAAATTACCCAGATATTGTGGATTAGTGTACGACACCCTATTGCTTGTGTTAGTTAAGGTTACTCAAACATGTAACGGCCACCTTCACTAACCTGGCAAAAGTAACTTGAACCCGAAAAACTGACCCGAACCAACCCGATCCGAATCTAAATTTCACAAGCTCTTAGAACCCTAGGCAGTCAAAACTCTTCTCCATAGCCAGTCTCCCACGTTTTTGCACCTTCAAGCACCGAAACAATACCGAAATCCCACCAAAATCAACACCGAAACACGTTTTTCAATTCCCATCACATCCACAATCATCAAAACACCTTCAAACCACCACCAAAACGTGAAGAACATCACCAATTCTCAAAGGTCAGAGGCTCAGTTCAAATCCAATTTAGAAACGGCATCAACGGGGCACCGAGAGATTCCCGACAAGAAGAATCTCATTGACACAGAAGGTAAAACAGGTTGGGACCTCCTTCTTTTGATTCACTACGACCTCATTGGTCTTCTGTTAAACTTTGGGCTCAAACCAACCCTTTTCGGCTTCTGTATTGCTGTTTGTTTAAGCTTTTGTCCAATTACTTGTTCGTTAAGTTTCGCATTTAATTCGATTTCAAATTGAAAACTTTCAGTCACTAACGTCTTGTATATCTTTCAGGCTACACACCTATAAAATTTGAGCTCAAAACACCGTCGGGAACCATCAAAAACCCACTATCCGTGGGTGGTCCGTGACCTCGGACGCATTGTCCGAGACCACGGACGGGTTGTCCGTGACCACGAACACCCACAGACGGTGGCGGGATTTCATATTTTTCAATTTTTCAAATTTTAGGGTTTCTGTCAATACATGTCCGGGCCCACGGACAACCTGTCCGTGGCCCCGGACTTTTCAAGTTTGCATTTTTATTTTAGTTCTATTTTCGAAATCATTTAATTCAATTGGGGTCCGTGGTCTCGGACATTAGGTCCGTGGCTACGAACGTAATTAAAATTTGACCTAATTCTGCCTCCGAAACCCTAGTTTAGGTAGCTTTTAATTTCACTTTAATTTTCAGTCAAAAAACGTTAAAAAAACAGAAACACGCACTTAGGTTAAAAACGACTTTGTAGTAAGCCGTAAATAAACCAAGTAGAGGAAAAACGACCTAGGAAGGGTAATGAAAGTAATTTGAACCCTAAATAAGTCGAATACCAAGCCCCCGAACCCGAACTCTACCTTTCCTAATTTACTCTAGGTTAAAATTAGGTGGCGACTCATAATAGGTTCTAGTGAGCTAGCTTAGGTTTTAATAATTATTGTTATATGACATAGTTATTAATCTTAGGTTATAAGTGGACCTAAAACCCGGTTAGATCCTAATCAGCTTTAATTAACATAGGATGGGGTTTAAAATCGAGGCTCACAGACTGGCGACTCTGTTGGGGACAACTTCTTAATATTAACTTGTTTAATTTTTAAGAAAGAGGGTTTAACTCGAAAATGTTTATCTATGGCTTTATTATATTGTTTGTTTACTTTCGTGTGCACTTTAATTTCTATACCTCTGCATCATATGAGAGCGAGGGTTCACGCAAACCAATTTCACCCCGGGACTCGTTCGAGGGTCCCCTGTCAGGGACTCACACCTTCTAGGTGATGTGAATAAGTGGGGGAAAAGAGGAGGGTGTCGTCTAACCACACCCCCTTAATACCTGGGCTTTAGCCCCAAGCATTTTCCTGGCAGTACCCTTACCTAGCCCATTGTTTGGTCAGTCAAAGACCCGACCGTAGACGCACCTTTAGGTGATGTGAAAAAAGTGGGGAGGCCCAAAGAGAATAGCGTGCAAGCCCTATTCCTTTGTGGTGACCTGGGCCCGCACCCCAAGCACCTCTCTGGATCGATCTGTACCCGTTAGACTGAGGCATCTTGTGAGGACATTTGCATTAACCGCCTATGCAAGACTCCTGTGTATGTGTTTTTTCTGGGCTTCAGGCCCAATATCTGTATCAATCCTTCAATCTCCTCTAGTCCAAATGAAACATTTAAAGGGTTTCGATGGTCCAAATACTTCTATCACAAAAAAAAATCCTTTAGGTTGATCCTTGTTACAAGCCCAATTCTCGTAATACCCACTCGTAAGACCAACGTATCTTGTAACCCAAAAGTTCAGTCCAGAACGGACCTTTCCAAAATTTTAAAGTCTAGCATTCATTGCAGCGCACTAACTCTCGGCCTGTATTCCTAAGTTTAGTCCCAGCCTCACTCCCGCAATGCTGACTTATCTTTTTGCTTAAAACAGGCAGCACCCCTCGCCGCTAGGATGTCGTCTGGAGTTAACAATCAAAGTACTCAGCTCGCTGAGCTTGTGGATTTGATAGGGAAACTAGCTGAGTTAGAATTTATCCATAGGAGAGCCTTGAAAGAGTTAAGCTCAGGATTTGTGTCGGCTGCAAGGGAAGCGAGAGCTCTCATTCATGCTCTCGGAGAAATCATCCCTTTAGATCTAGCCCCCAACGAGGACGAGGTCAAACCACCGGAGAACCAAGAACCGCGATAAGAGCAGGCCGCACAGGTGCCTATCGTAGATCTGCAGCAGCCGCAGAGTCAGATTCTGAGAGTGCTTCTAGGGCGGAAGTTAGTCCAACTCAAAGCCCCCCGGTTTCACGGGCTGCATCTAGGGGCATATCCCGAGCAGTTCTGTCATTTCCACCCACTCACGGGCCACTCCACAGATGATTGTCGCAATTTGAGGTCTAAAATTTTGTCTTTGGCCCAAGAAGGAAAAATCCAGATTGCAACCCAAGTACCGGAGCTTCCCCGCAAAGCCGAAAGGGAATTCACACCCATTGGTTGTCCCTTAAGCCAGGCCTTCGAGGAGCTGCAGGACGAAGGGCTAATACGACCACTCATTCCTCGCCATGGAGAGACGCGAAAGGGGAGTAGGCTCAGTCAATTTTGCAGGTACCATCAGCTAGCGGGACATGATACCAATGATTGCAAAGCGCTGAGACATCGGGTCCAAGACCTCGTCGATCAGGGATATCAGCGTTTGGATGACCTCGAGGCTCCAGAATCCGAAGTTCAGTGTGCTGCCTTTACTGTTTTTTGGGATGACAAAAAGCCGGCACGAGGGGCAGGACGAAAGCCCACACCCACGGTCAGCTTTGTCCCAGCAAATGCTCACATTACCCGGTCGGGCAAACACTACGGATCCCCTGAAAGGCCGTCGCAAGGGGAAGAGCCAATGCTGTCTCCCCCGGTAGCTGAAGAAATTCCAGGTGAATGAGAGCTGCTTCAGAAGCTGGAGGCAACAACCATCCCTATGGCAATCTGGTTTTTGCTTACGATTTCATCAGAGCACCGACGGGCCATTGCCAAACATTTGGGCGGACCAGAGGAAAGTTTAGCCCCAGAAAGGATGGTCGCGGCTCTTTGGCAAAAGCAGGAAGAGGAGATCAATTTTCACGATGGTGAGATCTTCGACACTCAGGAAAAGGACTTATATTACTGTTTGGTGTGGGGCCTTCAAGGGCCAAAGGTCCTCATTGACACACAGGAGCAGTCAACTCAAAGCATCTGTCCCTAAAGTGTTATGAGGGTCTGGGTTACGACAAGTTTGAGTCTTGCCAAATAGTGTTACGAGGGTATGATGACAACCCAAACATGTCTTCTTCGGCCTTCTGGATCTTCCACTCAAGTTTGGGACGTTATTCATCCAGTGAAGTTCTTGTTTCTGCAAATTCCCCATTCTTTAATCTGATTCTAGGACGGGATTTCCTTCAAGATTTGAAGGTCCCTTCTCTTCTACGGTGCATCAATGTTTGAAGTTCAAAAGAGACGGGAAGGTTCATGTCGTTAGAGGTGAACCACATCAAAAGGAGTTACCTGTTTGCATGGTTGAAGAGGAGGGTTCGTCCCATCTGAACAGGTTCAATGTTGTACCAGAGCAGTCCGACCCAATTTCTCTTCAGAAACTTAAGTTGGACCAGGGAAGGTTATCATGGAGAAGTATGGTTATCAAGAGGGCAAGGCCTTGGCAAGGATCTCCAAGGAATTCCAGACGTCCTATCTCCGGCAGTGAATCCTGGTCGTCAAGGACTTGGTGCGTTAAGGACTCGTCTTTCATTTCAGCAATTGAACTATCATCTTTACTCACGTGCTCATGTTCCCCATGTTTACAGGATACGGTAAGTGCGGCAGAGGAGGAAGCGATGCCTGATTGGATGTTCCTGGAAGAATTGATCATAGTTTAGGAGTAGTTAGTCATTCTCGCTTTGGGGTCATTATGAGTCATTGTTTTTTCCTTCGGTGTTTTACATAGCTTCTTTCTTACTATAGTTAGTTTGGTTGTTCTTTTCCATTTAGTTGGTACTCAATGCCACTGTTGTTTCTTTTGGTTATCAATAAAATTCCTTCTTTGTTCATGTTTTAATGTTTATACATCCATTCATGTGCCCAAAAAAAAGGAAGAAAAGAAGAAGGAAAACTCTCACTCATGAAGCATGTCCGCAAACATAAAGAAAAAAACCTTTGCTTTTCACGAAACCCCCTGTACAAAACCACCTTCCCATCCATACATTCACCACCTCCATCGCAGCTACCGCACATGTCACATTATCCCATCATTCTTGCCATTTCACCATACACATAAAAACAAAACTGCTGCCATTAAGAGGGCAAAAATGAGTCACTCAACATTCGCCTCATCATCACCACTCACCACAAATAACCCGGGTATTCAAAAGGCTTGTCAAAAAACCCCAATAATACTGGGGGCAATCTGAGTTAAGAAGCGATAATGTTTATTTTCTTTTGTTTAAACGTGCAAACAAGTCTCTGAGTATACACTTCGCGAGAATGCCTTGAGCGGTAAACCAAGAGCGAAAGAGCTTTGTTCTTACACAACTCCGGAAAGATCACGTTCAAAGGTAGGTAAATGGCATGACTCCGACCGAAGGAGATAATTTGTAAATTAACGCTTAAACCTATGAAAAGTAATAAAGAACGGATACACAACTATTAGGGATGACGAAGCACCTAGGTACACACCACACAGCCAAAAGCTTGTGAACTCTGTCATTACACCCTAGGAACCCCCGCTGAGCTTTTCGTATACATCCTCTTTCACAACACTACAAACTCCACAAACAAGCCAGCCAATGATGAATAACCGACCCGGTGACCAAAGGAAGCAAGGAGCCCGACTTCGAACAGCAACTTCACAAGTCCAAAGAAGCAAAACTGCTGCCAGCATGACAGAACTATCCAAATGATCCCACAGTAACACAGGATCCGAATGAGCTAACATCAAAAACAGCTCTCAAAGTCAAAACAAAACGGGAAACACAAGAACCCTGAAGGAAAGAGATTCAAAGAAAGGCAAACCTGAAAAACCTCAAAGAGATCCAAAATTGGAAGATAGGAGAGAAGGTGCAAGGAACAACTCAAAAGTCCCAAGTTCCAAGCTCATAAGCAAAGTCATCACAAAGTAGTCCAAACGACTTCAAGACAAAGAAGGCAAGTCCGAAAGAGGGCAAGTTGCAGCTTTGGTCACCCTTATAGCTCCACATATCCTAAACATTCCTCCATTGTCCTGTTGTCATTCATCACACCTCATAGCCACGTTATAAGCTCAAAAGACTTCCGACTTGGTAGTTGTGTATCCAATCACGTGAAAGTAACAGGTTGAACGCGTAAATCTAACAAATGTCAAATTCAATGGTCGAGATGTTCTGTCCAAAAGGAGAGCATGAACGCAAGCTTTAAACACTGTGTGTGTAGGATAGAAAGCACCACATCACAATAAACCTTGACCTTGTGAGGATGAGACTTGTTTTTGCGCAATTAATCAAAGAAAATACTGGGGGCAATCAATCGTTCCGACCGATCGCCACAAATCCTAAAAAACTCAGGTTGCCTTAAGTAAAAATACTGGGGGCAATTGTTGGTTCCAACAATTGCAACAACGACACCGATTGAGGCCCAAAAATCCAAAACCTAAAGGTTCAAACCATTCTCATATCACTCAGGCCCGTCCTAAGCCCTACCACCACATCAAATCTCATCAGGCCCGTCCTAAGCCCTACCACCATCAAACATCCTCAGGCCCGTCCTAAGCCCTACCTTCACATCAAATTTCCTCAGGCCCGTCCTAAGCCCTACCTTCACATCAAATTTCCTCAGGCCCGTCCTAAGCCCTACCTCTACATCAAATTCCCTCAGGCCCGTCCTAGGCCCTTCCTTCACATTCAAACATCCTCAGGCCCGTCCTAAGCCCTACCTCCACATTCAAACATCCACAGGCCCGTCTTGAGCCATAATCCTCCTACATTCATTTAGACCCATCATACACTTAACTCGCTTTCATTTAGATCCCATCTTTAGGCTCGTCATAAGACCTAGATCCAACCTTTAGGCTCGTCATAAGACCTAGAACCATCCCTTAGGCTCGTCATAAGACCTAGATCCAACCTTTAGGCTCGTCATAAGACCTAGAACCATCCCTTAGGCTCGTCATAAGACCTAGTTACATCCCTTAGGCTCGTAATAAGAGACCCTTTAGCTTACCCACTCTCATCAAACACATTGCATTCATCTCATTCATATAGGCTCGTCATAAGACCTAGTTGCATTATCCAGGCGCGTCACAAGACCTGGCGATAGAAGAGTTGGGCGAGGTGATGGCAATAAATCCTCCTGTGTTATGTCAGCTTACTTCGGGATCAATGAATGGTGGGTAAAGGCAATAAGTCCCCAGAGTTTTTACCAGGAGTAATCCCCGCACACCGGCTTGGGGGCGATGGCAATAAGTCCACATTGGGTCCAGCCAGAAGCATTGGCACAGGTTTCGGTCCCCCAAGAAGCATCCGAGCATCATCAACATCATCAGCATCATCATCAGCATCAGCATCATTAGCATCGTTAGCATTTCAGCATTCTTGCATTTGCATACCACCCAGTTTTCACATCCTAGGTAGTCAGTGCCTTAGAATAGCTTGACATCATTTCATTTATTAAAGGTAGTCAACCCTTAGAACCGCTTGACATTATTTCATTTTCGTCACCTAGGTAGTCACACCTTAGAATAGCTTGGCACATTTTTCACTTATATGTAGTCAGCGCCTTAGAATAGCTCGACAACGTTTTATTGCTTAGGTAGTCAGCGCCTCCGAATAGCTGGACGTAGTCAACTCGGTTTCGGACAACATGGAGGATTTTGTGGAATCCAAAATTTTAGGGCATCACTCAAGCATCAACCAGACTTTTCACATCCATTACAAAGTCTAGTTGACGGGGGGCAATCTGTTATACCCAAATTTTGACCCCCCCTGGTTAGGGTCTATGAGGTTTTGGTGTTGTGAGAGGCACTTCAATCAACTAGTGAGAGATTCCGGCTCGATCAGCGCATTCCAGGACATGGGAGCAGTTTCGTCATTGTCAGGGGCGTTTTCGTAATTTTTAAGGCTCCCAAGACCTCTTATAGGCTTTCTCTCTCCTCCAAAAGATGCTAAAATCGACTTGAAATGCTTTGAAATTTTGACCCATGATAGAGGATGACATTTTAAGCATAATGACTTTGGAATTTTTGATTTTTTTGAATTTCCAATAATTTTCTAGCAATTTCTGATTGAATCTGACGAGAAATTGAATTTGAAAATATTCCAAGATTTAAAAAATTCGATTCCACTTCAGAAAAATCATAATTGCCATCCTTGACACGTGTTAAAATTTCACAGCAAAATTCCTTTGGGAATTCTTTTAATTAAAATGCCAAAAAATCTTACTTTTACTAGATTTTCTTTATCATTAGAAAGTCTATATAAGGGATAGGTATTTTGATAAAAGTAGAATCCCACAAGCTTTTAGAACCCTAGGCAGTCAAAACTCTTCTCCATAGTCAGTCTCCCACGTTTTTGCACCTTCAAGCACCGAAACAATACCGAAATCCCACCAAATCAACACCGAAACATGTTTTTCAATTCCCATCACATCCACAATCATCAAAACACCTTCAAACCACCACCAAAATGTGAAGAACATCACCAATTCTCAAAGTTCAGAGGCTCAGTTTGAATCCAATTCAGAAACGGCATCAACGGGGCACCGAGAGATTCCCGACAAGAAAGATCTCATTGACACAGAAGGTAAAACAGGTTGGGACCTCCTTCTTTTGATTCACTACGACCTCATTGGTCTTCTGTTAAACTTTGGGCTCAAACCAACCCTTTTCGACTTCTGTTTGCTGTTTGTTTAAGCTTCTGTCCAATTACTTGTTTGTTAAGTTTCGTATTGAATTCGATTTCAAATTGAAAACTTTCAATCACTAACGTCTTGTACATCTTTCAGGCTACACACCCATAAACTTTGAGCTCAAAACACCGTCGGGAACCATCAAAAACCCACTGTCCGTGGGTGGTCCGTGACCTCGGACGCATTGTCCGGGACCACGGACGGTTGTCCGTGACCACGGACACCCACAGACGGTGGCGGGGATTCATATTTTTTAATTTTTCAAATTTTAGGGTTTCTGTCATTACATGTCCGGGCCCCACGGACACCCTGTCCGTGGCCCCGGACTTTTCAAGTTTGCATTTTTATTTTAGTTCTGTTTTCGAAATCATTTAATTCAATTGGGGTCCGTGGTCTCGGACATTAGGTCCGTGGCTACGGATGTAATTAAAATTTGACCTAATTCTGTCTCTGAAACCCTAGTTTAGGTAGCTTTTAATTTCACTTTAATTTTCAGTCAAAAAACGTTAAAAAATAAAAAACAGAAGCGCGCACTTAGGTTAAAAACTACTTTGTAGTAAGCCGTAAATAAACCAGTAGAGGAAAAACGACCTAGGAAGGGTAATGAAAGTAATTTGAACCCTAAATAAGTCGAATACCAAGCCCCCGAACCCGAACTCTACCTTTCTTAATTTACTCTAGGTTAAAATTAGGTGGCGACTCATAATAGGTTCCAGTGAGCTAGCTTAGGTTTTAATAATTATTGTTATATGACATAGTTATTAATCTTAGGTTATAAGTGGACCTAAAACCCGGTTAGATCCTAATCAGCTTTAATTAACATAGGATAGGGTTTAAAATCGAGGCTCACAGTTCTCGTTCTATTCTCTTCCTCTCCTTCTCCACATGAGCACCCTGCGAAAAGGCCTGCCTGCTGATAAATAAACGAACCTCAGCAATCTCTGGATCCTCATGAGCTCCATCGAAAGAATTAATTAAACACTTTTCTAACTCGTCCAATTCAGCTGGACCAAAATATATTTCTGCATCAAAGAATCAATAGCATCCAGACTAAAATAGGCATGCACGTCAGAAGGGTGTTTAGTAACCTTGGACATATCAAAACCAGCTGCTCATCATGCATTCTCAAAATAATCTTACCACCCTCAACATCAATGAGGTTCTCTAGCTGTTCGCATGAAAGGGTGTCCAAGAATTAATGGTACTTCCTTGTCTTCCTCCATATCTAGAATCATAAAATCAGCAGGAAAAACAAAAGTACCAACAGAAACAACCAAATCTCTCACCACACCCTTCGGAAAATAATGGACCTATCTGCTAACTGTAAAATAATACGAGTAGGGTCACACTCCCCTAATCCGAGCTTAAGATACATGGACAAAGGCATCAAATTAATGCTAGCTCCCAAATCACATAGATCCTTACCACAGTCGACATTACCTATTGAGCATGGAATGATTGGTAAACCGGGATCGTCGAGCTTTGGTGGAAGATTCTTGCTAAGCACTGCAGAAACGTTTTCTGTCAATTGCACCGTCTCCTTCTCAACTAATGACCTTCTATTTGAAAGGAACTCCTTCAAGAACTTCGCATAGATATGCATCTGCGTCAAAGCATCTGAAAAAGGAATATTAATTGTTAGTTTCTTAAAAATGCTTAGAAACTTACCAAACTGCTCTTCTTCGAGGTCTCTCTTTGTCAATCGATTTGGAAATGGCACTGGGAGCTCAGGGACCGCCCGTCGTGATGATCGAGAAGACTGGACAGCTTCACCGGTCATCTCACTATCTTTCTGTGCATTGTTACCAACTGGAGCACTTCCTGATACTGGTCCCTCAATGATCTCTACCTCTTGACCAGCAACCTTGTCCTTTTCAGGTTCAGCTGGAGTGTTCTCAGCTTCAGGGATCGAAGGATCAAGCTGCTTACCACTCCTCAAAGTCACTGCTTTAGCATATTCGTGAGGATTCTTCTCTGGCTGGCTAGGTAGAGCCCCCGCAGGTCTATCAGAAAACCTTTCATTCAGTTGGGCAATCTGAGTCTCAAGGTGTTTGTTGAAAGCTTTCTGCTCCAAAATGAATGTCTTGTGCTCATGGTTCGTGTTCTCTTGCTGTTCGAGTTTCCTATTGGTCGACAGATAAACCTCCCGCATCATATCCTCCAAACTCGAACTAACACCAGCTGGCTGATTCTGTTTCTGCTGGTTCTGCATTTGCTGATTCTGATGAGGTCTCAGAAAATGCTGATTGTTCTGCTGTGAAGGCCTCTGACTATAGTTATTTCCCTGGAACCTCTGCTGCTGATATCCCTGATTATTTTGATTGTTGTAGAAGTTCCCTTGCCTGTTTCCCAGATAGTTTACCTCTTCATTCTGCTGAGAGGCACACTGACACATGTTGGAACTTCTACCACAATACTCACACTGTGGAAAAGAATCGGTCACAACAGCTGCACTTGACTGAGGATTCATCATTGCGCACATCTTCTCAAATTGCTTAGATATGCTGTCCATCCTAGCAGCTAAAAGAGTGTTCGAATCTACCTCATAGATTCCAGCGGTCTTCTTTGGGAGAACCTCAGTAGCAGCCCTAGCACCTCCCCACTGATTAGCTGAGTTAGTCAGTGTCTCGAGCAGCTCTTTCATCCTAGTGATTGGGATCTCCATGAGACTACCTCCTGCACAAGTATCCACCAAAAGTCGACTCTGGGGATCGAGATCTTTGTAGAAAGATTGCAGCACAACTTCCTCTCCCAGACCATGGTGCGGTACTCTTCGAACAATACCCTTGAATCTCTCCCAAGCCTCTGAAAGAGTCTCCCCACTAAATTGCTTGAAATTGGTGATCTCACCTCCATGGTCAGCATGTGAGATGGTGGGAAGTACTTCGCCAGGAATGTGTTTGCGAGCTCAGCCCAAGAAGTGATGTTGTTCGGTGCCAAGGAATTCAACCACTCTGCAGCTCTATCCCTCAAGGAGAAGGGAAACAAATTCAGCCTTGCTACCTCCTGAGATGCATGGGACGAACAAGCTCCAACCAACCGTAGAAAGGATGTCAGATGAACATTTGGATCTTCTGTAATTGTTCCACTGAACTGTGGCGCATTCAAGACCATCGTGACGTAATGGGTCTTGAACTGCCACTCTACCCCTACCGGCAGTGCAGGGATCACTATTGGTGATGTGAGTCCCTCCACATTCGGACGAGTGTAGTCATTCATCCTTCTCTCTTGGTTGTTACCGTTACCCGTATATAATACACTCCTCTTCTGGAACAAATGTATCACCTGGCGAATCCTTGATAAACACTTCTGGCTCAACTGTAGAATCCAGTACTAATCCTTGACAACTTCTTCTAGCAAGTCGTTCTATCTCAGGTTCAAGCTCAAATTCAGGATTGCCTGCAGAACGAGTTGTAACCATAAACCGAAATCAGATAACTGAGAGTAATTTTGCGTAGTTGTAAAAGTGAACTTAATCGAATAAAACCAAAATAAACCAGAACTAAAAATAAGAAACAAATCGCACAAAGCTAAGAAAATGAACAAAATAAAATAAAATAAAATAAAATAAAATAAAACAAGAATAAACTAAAAAAGCAGAAACAAAACAAAATAAATAAGAGAATACCAATATAAAAATTAAACTAAATAACCGTGCCTCCCCAGCAGCGGCGCCATAAACTTGTTGGGGGTTTAACCTAACGGCAAGTGTACCGGTCGATTATAGCAAGTTTAAATCTTGGAGTATTCCTTGAGTATCGAACCAAGGGAGGTGATGTCTAGTTTAATTTTTACTCAAACACAAAACAAGAATAATATAAAAAATAACAAGAAATCGGGGGTTTTTTGTATGTGATAGTGAATGTTGTAAAAGAGATCGATAAGCAATAAATAACAGGTAAATAACTGATTTGAATTTGATTGATAAGGGAAATTCTGGTTTACTACTTCTCCCTAGATCTGCAATTTCTTTCCCTAAGTGATTTCTATAGAATTCTGAATAAAACCCTAGAATAAGGACAATTCGTATCCGGTATCCCGCTCAACGAATTCTAATTAGCAAAGACTGAATCCTAACTCTCGTTATGAATCCACTGTTTACTAATTGCTTTAGGCATATTATAGATTAATGGTCAGCTAGTGGTTTAGAGGAATTACCATCTCTATACTAACTGGTTCTTTCCCTGTAGTCAATTGATAGCCGCAGTTTTCACTTATAAGCTAACAAACCGATAACCTCAATAATTGATCAGATTAAAGGAGATTTATGAATTCATAAGGGAAAAGAACTTTATTCTATTGTACTGTAGAAAATCACAAAGGTTCAGAAATAATTAATCTAGAGATACATAGTAAACCGAAATTAAAGTGACTACTCAGCCATAGACATAATAACAATGCTCAATTTAAAAGAATAAGGATAGAGGGATTTAGCAGAAAAACTGATTTTAGAAGCCGTCGCCGATTCTGCAGTTTCCTCTCTTGTTTGTGTCACGTCCGGGTAACCTGGGGTCGGACGTCGATCCGGGCGCGCGCAGAGGGTCATTCCGGATCCGGACGTAAATCCGGACGTGGCTTAATGAAGCGCGTGAGCAGGTTTTGCGTCTGTAACTGAGGGAGAAGGGTTATGGAGAAAGATAAGTGAATGGAGATGAAAGATTGATCGTGAATGGGGAAGCAGTATGGAGTGAGAGGATGAGAGTGTATTGTGTAGACGGGAGTGTCTGGTGCGAATGAATTAGGAAATGAACGAGAGTTTAAATAGGCTGAAAAGTAAAAACAGGGATTAGT
Source organism: Limonium bicolor (assembly GCA_023374045.1). Taxonomy (NCBI): domain Eukaryota; kingdom Viridiplantae; phylum Streptophyta; class Magnoliopsida; order Caryophyllales; family Plumbaginaceae; genus Limonium; species Limonium bicolor. The sequence continues at coordinate 159,559,957 of CM041777.1, read as the reverse complement.
GGTGAGTTGGGTAAAATTAATTGAGCATGGGCTAAACTTCTCCAGCTTTCGGCTGATAATTGCGCCGAAAGCGTAATTATCAGCTCAATCTATTTTTATTTTTCGTCTTTGTGTGACGTCCGGATCTGTGTCTGGATCCGGACGTGAGATAGAACTTTTGGATCTGCATCTCGTGTGACGTCCGGCTTTGCGTCCGGTTCCAGACGCATTCTTTAACGGACGTCCGGATTTGCGTCCGGGTAAGTTTGGCCGGACGTGACCAATTTTTGCGTCTTTTTTCTGATTTGTTCCCCGTTTGTTACGTTGTAATCTTTATGATGTGAGCTCTTCATTTCCATGGGGTTTTTCCTATATTTAACACATAAAATGCGTCATTTCATATCAAAACATCAATCTTAGGAAAGACGCATAATAAGTGGGAAACATTACCTAAACTGTTGCAGATTATAAGGTAATTAAACCCTAAAAAAGTTTATATGTTTCACACTTATCAGTTAACAACTTGAAATAGCATGTATAATAAAGATTACAAAACTTACACCTTACTTAAATATAAAAAAGAATAAAGATTACAAAACTTGGGAAGGGCAGCGATCGGGGGCGCGTACGAGGCGGAGATGGGCAGCGTGCGCGTGAGGCGGAGACAAAGGCACACGTGTGAGGTGGCGAGCACGCAAGGCGGCTACTGGCAGCGCGCGCGAGGCAGTGATGGGCGCGGGGCGGTGGGAGGCACACCGTCAAACATGGCGGGGTACACCAGGGGTTGATTGCCAACTATTGACCACTGATCCACAAAGTTTTAATATAATTGGTCGATACGCTTTAGAAATCTATAAAAAATTCATATACAAAAAATATCCTCTAATTTGATTATGTCTAACCATTACACGATAACATACTTGAATTTGATTAAGACTAACACTATATTAAGAGAATTTGAAACCGAATATGAAGATAAATGCAAGTTACAAAGGTTAACATTCATACTTTTTTTTAACCAAACCTAACCTGAATAAGTCACCAGTATTGACCCATAACCTAAAAAAAGTGAACACCTCAAAAGCTAACCCAAACCGAAGTCACCCGAATCTAATTTAAACCAGCTGAGCCCGACCCGATCCGAACTGAATATTATATATCTATAATTAACTAGACCCAAATCAACAAGAACCGAACCCGACCTGAGTGACCCGAATTGCTAGGTCTGTCCATTGTAGTACTAGGGCTGCCCAAAAAATTCCAAAACCGTGGTATCCGATGAAATCGAGTGAACCGTTCCTGTTTTTAGGTTAACCGTGCCAGTTCTTGCGATATGCTTAACCGTACCGTGTAGATTGACCAGTTTCGGTAACAGTATTGAATTTTACAGAATGGTTAATCGATTATATAAACAATGAAAACATCAAATATTAATGTCCACTTTATATAATAATTAATGTTAGCTGTTGGGAGAATATACATACTATTATATTTTTTGTCACATGTGTTTGATTTGTCACTCATGATTTGGTGAATGATCAATGGTGTACTATAATAGTAATGGTATGGGTCTCATCAATAAAAAAAACGGTTACAAGGTTAACCTTAAAAACCAAACCGAACTAAAGGTTAACCGGTCAAAACGAATGGGGAATTGAATTTTAGAAAACCGAATTAAATGGTTAACTGATCTAAATAGAATGGTAATGGAATTGAATTTTTGAAAATTGAAGACTCGATTAACCAAAACGGTTAACCGAATAAGGCGGTTAACCTACTATGGACAACCCTATGTAGTACTACCCTAGTGATCTTGGGCCGATTATAAATTTAAGATAAGAACAAAAAAATTCAAAAAAGGTACTACTACTATGACAGTAGCGTTAGTTACAGTTTGAGTTTCGTCATAACTTCATAAGTAGTTATTGTGAGTACACTAGTCCACTCAGCGATGATGCAAAATTACTCTGAGCTGAAAAGTCATGAAAAAAACACTCAACAACGATGAGTATAAAAGTACTCTAAGTTGAATAGTCCAGAATAACACATTCGTTTGGCATTGTTCAAGTGTGGCAATTGGATGAAATGAACAACAATGGTGGGCTAATAGCGATCGATGAAAATGAACAACAAAGTTGGGCCAGTGGTGATCAAACTAAAATGAACAACAAGCATTGTGTAGTACATCAATAGGGGTGAAGTTATTTATAGTCAAGTTACTTGGTACCACCTTACGATATGAATGACCAGAGTCAGATTTTTAGTGTGTTTTTCGCGTTGCTCAACTATGTGATGTTGAACAAAACAGACTCAAGCAACTCCGTATGTTCCGATGAAGTAGAACTCGGAGGAGGAGAAGGAGCCAGTTCTTCTGATGCTGAAGAAGAGGAGCACGTCCTTGGAAGAAGACCCGGATAAGATAGCAGATCCATTGAGCATGACAAATCTGCGTGATTAGATTGCCGATGCTAATACTGCTAATATTAGATGTTGAATTTTGATCAAACAACAGTTTATGTTCTATTAATTACTAATGTTGTATTGATTTTATCAAGATTTGAGTATTGACGGACTTTTGGTACCTTACTAGTCTTATGACATTTGTAATAGTTACTTTTTTTTAACAAAATATTATTTTAAACTGGAAATTAATATTTATAATTGTAGTACGGAAAAAGGTAAACACACTACACAAAACTAACTTATGTTGCAAAAATCCACACTACCAAACAACAGTTTTCAAAACAACTTCAAATATGCAACACTAATTAACCATCAAATTATGCTATGAATACACTAACACAAAACAACCATCGATTGCAAAACAGCTACAAAACAACCATATCGAACATATATTTTTATTATTGTTTTAACTTTTTCACTATTATAGTTCAAGTTTTCAACCAAACAATAGCCCTTAAATATCAGTTAAACTTACAGTTCAAGTTTTTATTTTGTTAAAGTTTGGACATCAACTTGTAGCTTGTAAACCAAATGAAGGTTGAAGACAATAGTCAACATTGCTCATACTTGCTATTTAATGTCAACAGCCTGACTGATCCAGATGTTCGCGCTCAGTTCGAGCAGGTGTCCTTAGCTATCAAAATTTAAAACATTTGACAATTTCAAAACTAATGTTTAAATTTGGTTCATGGATGAATAGTTGAGTTTTAAATAGCGTTATGATTTAATCATGTGCTTTTTTATGATAACTTTAATGTATTGATTTTTTGTCCTTGAGTATTGTGGGTTCTGCGTGTTTGTGTTGCGTTAATAGAAGGATGTGTTGGTTAAAAACAAATTCAAGTGAATGCATTCGTAACTATATTATAATGTTGGAGCACTTGGTAACACTATAATGTAAGCTTAAAATTACTTCCACCTTGACATAATTAAAAGAAATCGTGTAACTAAAATCATGTAACTAAAATATACTCACGCATGTAACTAAAAATCTTTTTTTCCTAACCCATCAAGTATTGTCAGATTAGTTTTCAAAACAGTAGGTGTTGGATATGGATTTACTTAGTAAAGCTCTCATATCAAGATCTACACCCCTTATGTTTCACATACTAGTTAGATGAATTTAGGTCCATCCAAGGAGATAATTTTGATAATATAATATCGGTGAATAACTGTGTCCGCTTATAATATGGGATTAGTGTTCTTAAGGCATCCACAATGGTGTGGATTCCACCCATAATGTTAAAAAAGAAAAAAGAAAATGATGAGGTGGAGGAGAGAGGATGAGAGAGGGGTTCTTAACTAAGACACTCTCTTTTTAGAGAACCTAGGTAAGTAAGAGAGAGATTGTGAGAGAAGATAATAAAATAATATTTGTTGGTGGGTGGAATCCACTTTTACCATTGTGGATGCCCTTAGACTCCTGACCTAACACTTTACATTACTCATCCCCTTCTTAAACATCTAACTTTTTCAAAACTAGATATGTAGGTGTGAGTTCGCCTGTTATTTCCCACAAAAGTACACACTGGAATGCACTTGGATCATAGGTTGTAATGGGATGTGGTGGGTACTCTTTTTCCTTCCTTGGCTTTTTCCCACTGGGTTTTGTCTTGGAAGGTTTTAATGAGGTCCAATTTTGACCCATCCCCCTGGTCTTACCAAGTTATCTTTAATAAATGGCTTCAAGCCTCAATTATAAAAGAAAACACACTGGAATGCACTATGTTCCATTTCCTAGTTAGATAAATTTAGATTTCATTTAATTAGGTGAATATTGCTTCCACTTAATTGGAGTTTAAAGTCCTAAGACTCCAAACTTAAAGCTTAGTTGATAACCATCTCATAAAAATTTGGTGTTAGTGGTTTAAAGTATGGTCAATTTGATTATGGTTGTTTATCACACTAGCTTACAAAATATATAGAGAAAAACACAAATTTCACCCAAAGTAGTTCAAGAAGCAATCTGAGAAGCGGACAACAACCAGACCCATATCTATATTTAAGAGTTTAAATTATTAATAACTTACTTAAATATCTAGTTTTATGTATTACTACCTTAATTATTAACCATTATGATTATTAGGTCCATGCAGCCGGGTGTAGAAACTAACCCACTAGCAATATCAAGGTCTGCGGGCACTCGGTGGATCGCCACAACCGTAAAATCTTAAAAGCATACACAATGGTTATTGTGAAGAATTCTTTAGTTTTTTTAGGTGTCATGTCAACAAATATAATATTGAGTAAATTACTCAGAACCCCTTGAGAATTCAGGATATTACAGTTAATCCTCTTGTGTTTTTCATAATTATTGGTAACCACCTCAAGGTTAAGTTATCTTTGACTACGAGCCCCCGAACTATAATTTTGTGATAACAAAGTTAACTATGTGTTGACCTATTAGCTTAATCACACTAATAATGCGAGGCTGAACAACAAAACTACTTAATCAACATCATCTAACTCTCTCTCATCCCACTTTAGATGCATTTTCAAGAAAGGGTTAACATTTTAGGAAAATAACAATGCAGATTAAGTAGTGTTTTTTGTCCAGTATGACCTTATTAATATAATTAAGCTGATAGGTTAACTTCCTGATAACAGAGTTATAGTTCGGGGGCTCGTAGTCAAAGATACCTTAACCTCGAGGTGGTTACCAGTAATTATGATAAACACAAGGGGGTTAACTGTAATATCCTAAATCCTCAAGGGGGTTCTGAGTAAATATAAGAAATTATCATCTCTACGATGGTAGAGTTTCTTAACATTCTCTATTCTCTCATCCATAATATTTACTTTAGAAAGATATTACTATTTTTATTTATTTTTATTAATGTTGCAACGTTATAGCCAATATGATTGATTTGCAGAGTGTTGAATTAGGGTGGTTTCCACATCACTACAACAATATTTTAATTTTTTATTTATCTAGGAGGGGGTGACATCCACACCACTAAGGATGCTCTAACTTGTTAACGTGTAATGTGGCTTATCCTCCATTCACAAGTTATAGAAGCAGCGCCTGTCAGCATCACATTGCAGAGACACAAAAATGTAAGATATCAATTTATCTAGGGGTGACAAATTTTACCGAACCCGAAAACTCAACCCAAACCCAACCCGTAAATAATGGGTATGAGTTAAAATTATTGACCCAATTAACTTTTAGGTTGGGTATGGTTACCTATTAAATATATGGGTTGAGTATGGGTTGAAAGTTCTAACCTGAATTTAACCCGAGCCGTTTACTTAATTTAATTAAAGATAAATAAATTGATAAATATGTAAATATGTTACTTGGATATGTATTGATTCTATACCTATTAGTATACTAGTATACAAAACTACTATCACTTCTTTAGACCCCACAATAATTTTTTAAATCCAATCACATTCTCTAGGCCATCTATATCTACCAATCACTCTTTGTTTGAAAACCTAAATAATATGTCATTCATCCTTACAACCGCACAAACTACACCATTCACATCATTAATATCCGCACAAATAACAAATATGAGTTAGGATTATTGACCTATTTAACAGAATATTGACATTTAGAAAAGCAGTAGCAATGATTCGAAATAAATGACTATCATGTGCACACTTTTAGAGATGACTGATCATTCTACAGAAAAAAAAACTATTTACATTTTAACGGGTTTGGTTTGAGTTCAATAATTTTAGGGAAAATTCATGGGATACCACTAAAAAGTTTGTTAATTCACGAAAGACCACAGTTTTTAAAAAAGTTTTCCGGATAACACAAATACTAATTTTAATTCACCAGATACCACAAATTACAAACCTAAAACTTTTAAGACCAAAATATCCTACTTGTTAATAAACATAGTTATCACGGTATACCACATAAATATTTTAGTTCACAAGATACCACAAAACTAAATAATATATATATAAAAATAGTAAAAAATAATAAAAATTTAAATTTATTATTTTGTTGTTAAAATTTTATAAAATATAAAAACACAAATATAATTTTTTTAAAAAAAATATATTAAAAATCACTATATATCATTTAAAAGCTACACAACTTAACTAAAATAAAAATAGTTAAGAGAATGATAATTCAAAGTTTTTATATATTTTACTCAAAGAATCTATAGTAATGTATAATAGTATTATAAAAAAATTAAATTTATATAAAGTAAATTATAAAATTAAATTATCATTCTCTTTATTTTTTTCTATTTTTAATTAAATTTGTGACTTCTCTAATGTATTATACCTTTTTATAATTCTTTAATATTTTTATTATTATATTATGGTAATTTTTAATTTTTCAGTTTCTACCCTTATATGAAGAACGTTAAAGATATAATACTCTAATTATTGTTTTATTTTTAAGTCAAATTATTTAGCTTGTATATAGTATATAATATTTTATACAATATCACTTATCATATATTAATTCAACAGTACAACAAAAATTATTAAATATATTTATAAAAAAGTAAGTACAAAAGTTAACTTTTTTATATATTGGTTAAAATTGAAAAAATAAAAATTACCATATATGACTATAAAATCTCTAAAAATATGAAGAATAATTAAAGATATAATTATATTAGAGAAGTTACAAGTTTGATTAAAAATTGATAAAAATAGTAAAAAGAGAACAATAACTTAATTTTTTATAATATTAATTTATATAAATATTAATTTTTTATAATAATTTTGTATACTATTAAAATTATTATATTAAAAAATATTATAAATTTTTTAGATAATCATTCTCTTAACTACTTGGAATTTTTAAATTTTTATATTTTAGTAATTTTATAATTATATATATTTGGTATTTTGAATTTTATAAAATTTCAACCTACATATTAATAAATGTATAATTTTTTATTATTTTTTATTATTTTTAATATATTTTAATAAATGTTGTGGTATCTTGTGAATTAAAAATATTTATATGGTATACCGTGAACTATATTTATTAACAAGTAAAGATACTTTAGTCTTAAAACGTTTTGGATTTGTAATTTTGGTATCTAGTGAATTAAAATTAGTTTTGTGGTATCGAAAAACTTTTTAAAAAACTGTGATCTTTTGTGAATTAACAAACTTTTTAGTGGTATCCCGTGAATTATATGTGTTGGGTATAGGTTAAAAATTTGTAACCTGATTATTCTGATCAGGTATGAATTAATACAATTTTAATCGGATTGGATATGGGTAAACTTCAACCTCAATTGCAACCCCTAAAATCTTATCATGCGTTGCACGGCAATCACACAGTCAGTACAATTAAATCCAAATTTAGATCACTCACTTTCCCCCGTGACATTTATGCCTAATCGTTTAAAATATGTTGTCTAATAGTTCTCCATGGGTGAATGCAATGAATCGGATTCCAAGAGGACTAATTGATTATTATTCAGCTTATTTATTTGCAAATAACAATGGATATGCAATTCAAAAGCTTGACCTTATGTCCTGATGAAAACTCTTGTGGACTTTTACCACTAGGGGTCAACAACATTCTAGACTTCCTTGAAAATATAGCTACTAATAGATCCACGGAACTCTTCGATCTCGAAGAGTATAAGAACCTCGCATCAAAATCCTAAACAATAGGTCCATGATGCACTACTTCAACATCCAGATCTTTACATACTCTATGAGTGCCAAACAGCCTGCATAGTTAATATAGCACTGAAGAAAAAAGACAAAGTTGGTCTAAACAGGCCGGAATACCTGGGAAAAGTCCCCACTCATTACTCTTTTAAATGCAAACCATTACATCCATCAAGCACCTATTAGAGACATCTTAGACTTGATATTCGACGATTTATTAAGGTCCCTCGTCAAACAGTTCACTTGAACAGAGATATGTACCGACCAAAAGCAAGGGTAGAAAAAGACGCAAATCCTCCCTGGGAATCAAGACTGGGCGAGGACCTCGCCCTTGTAAATGAAATCTTCATGTAATTTGCACTGTACAAAATTCTTAACAAAAAAAAACCTACCTGAATTCTGATCAAAGAAGAGCCATGACGCAGAACGTACCCCTGCTGTCATCCATCATCCTTCATATCAACAACCTCACAAATTTTCTAATACCACAAAACCAAATCTTCACCAAGATCACTGCACAAAAATGAAGGAAAAAAAACCCCCAAATTGCAACAAACGAAAGAATTCCAATCAAATCTTGCTGTCATGTCCAACATTCAAGCCTTCCAGTTCAACAGATAGTTCAGAGATGATTGGTGCTACAATTTGCAGCTACGAACTTGCGTACTGGTTATACATCTCCAGCGTTTTGCAACAGGGCCTTTTTCCAGGAGACATAGCAAACCCGCATTGTTCGAGGATAAACCAAATGAATATCTGTAATTTGGCAAAGTGAGCACATATTCAATACAATTCTAGGAAACAGTGAGATCACAAGCAGCGTAGAACTAAACAGATTCTCATATTGACACAGCAGAGAAATTATACAAGACTACAGATGAAAGTCTTTATAGCCCTATGAACAGATCAGCAAGCCTTTTTTTACTCAATACTAGAGTACACAGCAAGGATAAAAAGTCCAGAGTTAACAATTTCATCAACCTTGACGAATTGAGAAGCGCACTATTAACATAACTATAACCTGAAACCAGAGCATCTACCAGAGTATCTTAGAGTTTCAAGGATAGATTTATGCCTTTAGAAATTTATAAATGCCAAGAAACAGAAACCTTTGTTTTTTTCTCAAAGCCTTTCATAAATAGGGCTTCATAATATATTTGTACCGCAGATGCTAGTGGATAGGGATGTGCAGAGCATGTTCTAAGAGCACCAACAATGAGCATGTTACAAACTTGTTGCTTATCCTCAGATGATAAGCAATTAAAAATAACCAAACACAAAAGAGTGCATAAATATGGTTCAAAGCACAAAAATATTCAAAACTTAAAGGGCTAACTCACTTGCTTTGTGATGCTTTACTTCTCCAGAAGATCAATGATAGGATCCACTGAAAACAATAATATTGACATAAAATAAGATTCAAAAAATAAAATCAGGTAACATTCATAACAGATTGTCTGGAGTTCCAGAAATGAGAGTAGGGGCTAAGACTTCTTCTAATATCTCCTTCACGAACATTGGCAGATTTATTATTGTCAATGAGGATGCCAACCATAGAGATTCCTGTAATACGGATATGATCGTATCCACAATAGTTTCAAATAACTACTTTTTCTAAATTGTAACACGAAAATTTACTTTAGTGTAGGAACCCAGTGAAAAGAGCAGCTATATGATGACTAAAGCCACCAACATCATCAGGCACGTGAATATCACAATAAATCCATCCCCATCTTACATACAGCACTGTTGAAAATACAGAATGAAAACACATAACTCAAAAGATGTATATTGTATGCAACATTTGAGTGTTAATAAGCAAAGGGTTATAGTAGCTCAATGTGTTTCCAAACAGACTGTTTCAAATCCAACTATGTTAGACCACTGGTCCCAAGGCTGATAGTTGATCAGCATTCACAAAAAAAAAACACCCATGCAAATAAAGCCATCACACATGCAAAATGTTCCTGATGTTATAGAAAAAAGGAACAGTAACTATGACGTATAATATAGAGCTTCAGTTGTCCCTTAAACGGTACCTGAATACAGCCAGAAAAGAGAAGGCCCTATGGAATGATGGCTTGTTTAGAGGTATATTTCTCTCCATCGACATATCCTTACACAGATGCTGAGCTATTTCCCTGAGTAGTACTAACTGCGCTTTGTCTGTTTGCATTGAAAACACAGTTTGCCTCAAAGATTCTCTATCAGCCTCCAGAGCCTGAAGTCTCATGAACATTTTTTTAATGTCAACCTCTCCAAATTCACCTTTGTGGTGATCCTCTTGAAGTAATTGTGAATCCTTCACCAGCTCCTCAAGGGCAACTTTGGGATCAGTGGCATGTTTACCTGGTTTTTCATGATGAATGGAATCGATAGTATAAACCCTGTCACTCGTATCATCTCTAACATCTGGAGCATCATCTGACATTCTGAGTTCTTCAGCGACACAATCTAATTCTTGAAGCTAGTTGCACTAATCCCAGGAGAGTCGGTGCCATACTCTGGCCCAGAACTAAAATATGAAGGACCAACGATTGCCTTATCTAGAAAATTTCTAGTTCCTGAGACCTGGGGACTGTCCATCTGATTGATCCTATATTCCAAAGTCTTCCAATGATCTTGACTGTGAGGAGTTTCTTCAAATGGGTATTTCTCAACAGTCTCCTCATACTCAGAAGGATGCATCTCATTTAAATTGCATCTAAGTGAAGGATAAGAACACGTTGGTGATTCCACGGGTTACCAACATCACTGAAGCTTTGATTGCGACTAAAGCCACCACTCATCCCCTCCGCCTCTCCCTCTGTGAGGCCAAAGCTCATCATCCTATGCTTATAAGCTTGAATTTCACAAGTCAGGGCCTGAACTGTCTGCTCTCTCTTATATAGTAGCTCATCGAATACTGTTATCTCCTCAGCATCGTGCGACATTTTCTCCTCAGCAAAACGCTTGAACTGAGTAGCTTCCATTTGAATCGCAGCCTTCTCTCTCTGAAGCCTCAAAATCATAGACATAGCCTCATTAGCGGCACTTGAAGAGGCATTCTCTCCTCTTCCAATTCAGCGGACAACTCATCAATGATTAGCTGTTTGCTGTTAACCATATCTCGTAAGGCATCCAGCTCATTCTCAGTCCCAACCGAGCAACATGCCCAAAATCAAAACCTGGTATTTGAAAATGGTTTCCCTCCTCATATTCATCATATTTCCTCTTTACAGACCTTATCCATAAACCTTCCTCCGGTGTGGCTCTTAGTGAACAGGTACAGCCACAATCACAACATCTGACCGCATTAGTAGAAGGAAATGAAGCCCGCCTACTCAGATCCATGAGCTCTATTAATCAAGGACCAGCAGAAGAAATGTGTGGATGGAAAATCCTTCGACTGAGCATATGCATGTAAAATTATCGATTGGATTTCTCAAATTCTCCGTTTGATCAAACGAATGGATCCTTTCTCTCTCTCTCCCTCCCTGTAGTTGTAGCTTCTATTCCCCTCCAATTCGCCAACCAGATATAAATTCGCAGGTCGTGGAATAGCAATCGAAAAGGTCCTACAACTTCCAAAAGACAAATGAATAAAGAACATGAGCGTCACCAAATTAAATGTTACCGATGAAACTACAGGTACTTCCGAAGAGACTTGGTCAATCGAATAACGTTTCAATTCACGCGAACACAATAAAAGCTCCTAATTATTCATGTACATAAATTATACACCAAAAATTCAAATTTTGGCTTAAAAAGAAAAATTAAGCTGCTTGCCGCGACAAAGATGAGAGTAAGTGACATTGGAACCAAATGTTCCGAAAAACCCCAAACTTCTCGACGACAGCAATAGACAACGGGAGTGAGGGAGAAGAGCAGAAATCACGTACCCCGGAGCTAGAACCTTATTCAACGATCCAGAGGAGAGACTAGTTCCCAGGCCGGAGCTAAGAAATTCAAACCGCTTCGGGCAAAGTAAACAATTTACCAAAAAAATTCAAAAAATCGGGAATCGAAAACAGAGAAACAAGTGAGATGTAGAGGAAGAGAATCAAGAAACGCAGACAAGATAGGAGGAGAGAAAGAAAGAAGAGAGAGAAGAGATCGATCGAGAAGAGAAAGAAATCGAAGAAAAGAAAAAGAAAGGACGGGGAAAGACGAGAGATGTCTTCCTGGTGTGGTCTGGCTGGCGGGTCAAAACCTTCACCAGAGAAAGCGAGGGAAGACGGGGGAAGAAGTGGAAACGAAATCCCCGAGAGAAACAGCAGCGATGGGAGAGCACATATGAGAGGGGGGAAGAGAGTGGGTGGGTGGATTGTTTTCCTCTTTCTCAAGAAACCCTATTTTAATATTTTGTTGTTTTTGATTTTTTCAATCGTTCTATCTTGCGTGAAAGTGGCTCGGCGTCTTTCCTTTGATTGTCTACGAAAGTTTGTTGATCATGCACGTGCTTTCTGCCGTAACGATGATGTTTTTCCTCGGATGTATTTTACTGGAATACAAATATTAAAAAATATATTGTTCAGTTATAGTTTTTTTTATCCCTCTTTAACACACGCACGTTAAAAGAAGAGAGAAGAGTACCGCACCGCGCGCCCTCTTCTACCCTCCTTTTCGTTTCCTCTATCCATGTCAATGGAGTGCTCCTCAGGCCTGTGCCACTAACACCTAGCTCCACTGTGAGCTCATTTGCCATGATTAAGGATAATCAGATAGAGTGTTGTAATAGCTCTACTCTTTCACAATCTCCTCCCCCAAAAGTCAGCGTGTCTAATCCGTATTCAATGCCGCTGATTTTTGAAGATTACCTGTCTGGCGATTTCGCGTCTACCCCTATTTCGCTGAGGAAGAAATCTGGCTGCAGAACTTTTGCAGATCATTTGGCTCTCTTCGAAAAGGTATTTCACTGTAAACTCTCTGAGATTACTAATACTCTTCTCCTCCCTCCAGAAGATATTATTGAATCTCTTAAACGTCTTACCTTGTTTCTGAAAATCCCTAAATCAGAAAATAGGAATAGAAAACCTAGAACTAACCTTATCAGTATCGTCATCGATCGTACTCCCCGACATTATACTTTGCTCCTCCTATGGATTCGATTATATCCAACTGTAAAAAAATGCAACTTCATCCTGCTGAGATGAGTCTCTTCGACGAAAATTGCCTCTCGAATTCCCATGATTTTATCGACATCAAGAAAGCCCTCTTCGGTCGTGTCTGGAGTCCAGATCGGGTTACAGCAAAGCTCTCCAAAGTGTGTTGTTTCAAATCTGGAAACCTAGGCCGGGATTTAGGGTAGCGGAAGTTGCTTCTAATCGTTTCTCCTTCCAGTTCGCAACAGAACCAGAGAAAATGAATATCCTGTTCAATGGCCCTTGGCACTTCCAAAACCGTTTGCTTGCGGTGGCTGACATAAACCCTAATATCAACATTGAGGAACATGAGACGACCTCGGTCAACATTTGGGTAGGTATCCACAAAATCCCTATCTCTTTCACTAGTAGAAAAAAGACCCTACCGCAGCGGTTGTTTGGTACCTATGGCAGCGGTTGAAAACCGCTGCGATGGGTGCCGCTGCGGTAGGTGAACCACCAACGCAGCGGTTGTAGAACCGCTGCGGTAGGTACTCTAACGCAGCGGTTCTTACTAAGAACCGCTGCAGTAGACTTTTTTTTTAAAAAAAAAAAACAACCTATCGCACGGTTCTTACTAAGAACCGCTGCAATAGGTTTTTTTTTCCATTCCACCCTACAATTCTACCACACACACCCAAAATCAATCAAACCTGTTAAGATATAGCAATTAACAATGCCACCACAGTGGGGCATTAGATCAACCATTTCACCATTTAAATAGCCACCAAACCTATCTACGGGCAATAATCCACTTACATTTACAAATTTGAGCAAATTAATCAAACATCAACAAAATCTTTACAGAAACGACAATTGTTTCATGAGAATTTCAAAATCATCCTACTCAATCCTACCAAACCCTAGAAGCAACCTACATTAATGCTCATGAATTCTGCCCATTCTTCGAGCACCTCGGTTATATGTCCTTCGTTGTAACCGTCTACCAACTCTTCAAAAGCCTTGGAATTAACACAAAAAGAAATATGATTAGTTGCTAATAATACTTTGAGTTTAAGAATCAATGTTAAAAATTATCTACAAAACCAAAATATTTCGAGAATGCTACTTACCAGGTCTAGAGACTTCTCTGGCAAGAGTCTCGGTCCCGCTATCAAGTCACTCATAAACCGAATGACATAGTAGCCACATTCCGAACCTCCCGGCTGCTGTGGACACTGCACATGTATATACGTACATATTCAAAATCGATTTAACACATAAATTATAATACTGTTCCTATTTTAAAACTAATGAACATATTACAAAATTTGAATAAGGACTACAAAAATACCTTGACTACATTCCACGGAATCTTCTTAAATCTCTCTCCTCGGACTTGCGTTACAGATACAAAGGCACTAGAATTCACACGCACAGATAAAGTAAAAGTTATCAACCGGATGATTAAGAAATAACTAAAAATTGATAATTAATCAAGTTAAGTAAATTCATCACCTCATCAACATGTATATAAGTGGCCTCTTGGGATGCGAGATGCTGAGTCAAGCTGCAGGACTCTTGGGCTTTTTATACATAGAACGAGCAAAGACCAGTGTCGGCTGTTCATAGATTACAATACAAGCAGAACTTAATTCAATCAATTACATAATAAAAATATCATAATTTTTAAACTAACTAACATTAGATAAAATTCTTACCCTTGATGAAGAGGCAGCATTATGTAAGATTTATCAGCAAGTGCACACGAATGTATCACAGTCGACAAGTACTGGACCAAAGCTTGGGGGTCAGATCCCATATTAGCTTCTGAACAGTAGTCAGGGCATAAGAACCCGAAACTACTATTCTCATGTACTTGGACCGCCTTGTCATCAACAAACCTGCACAATATAAAGAAACCAATATTATGAATTTAATTTTCAAATATACAGAGTAAAATGTGTACAAGGTATGCTAATTACTCACATGCAAGCCGATTTGAGAATCGACGCACTCAACCAATCCTTGAACAACTCCACAAAATCAGTAAGATAGATTTCAAAACTCTGAGCGCCTGCATAGTAAAAAAGATCCGGTCTTGGTTCCATTGTAACCGAATCTCTTCCTGGCGGCGTCATCAATAGTGTGGAGTGCAACAGTTTCAGCATGGGGGGTAAGGCATTCAGAACCGCCGGTTGTAGCAAATTCGATCTCATCACAACTCTAGTCGCGGATGCCATCGAAGGATTAGCTGGTGCAACAACTCTCTTTCCTTTTGCCTTATCAGAATTTGATTGAATGTGTTCCTAATATATTAATTTAATAAGTATATGTTTCTACTCTAGGATATGTTAAAGAATAAGTTTTTTCATGGGGTTACCTGCTGCTCCCCAAGCCTAATCAATCTACAGGGCCACTGTACTGCATTGGATTCAGCTTGACGAAGGGTGGATATGTCTGCACTGGGCACCGGTATCTGACGATCCGCGTAAGCAGGCGCGTAACCTTCAACAAGCACCCGGGCATGGTACTCTCGGAGCGCTGTATTCCTCACGGTGTCTCCAGCACAAGACTTGAAAAGTTTTCCCCACCCTACTTCGACTTCGTCAACGCCAATCACTTGGAACAATGTGCAGTCAATTGGTTGCTAAATTTTCAAAATTAAAGATTTTAGATTCACATAAACAAGTGTATAATTTGTTTTTTTTTTGTATTTGTAGTTAACATGTTGTTCTAACCTTGAGAGATGAATATGGAAATGGGTTGACGGAGTGAACACTACTGGGAGGCACTGCTGCGGGCTCTGATGCTTGTGCCTGATCTGGCGGTCTAGAAACCTCCTGACTCATCCTCTCAGAACGCATCATCTCCATAGCTTGAGCGATTGACTGCTGAAATTCATTTCGTAGTCACTGCTCGAGCTCCGCATTCTGGCGTAAGTGCTCCTCATATGTAATGCTCCCTCCAGCACAGTGTCTCGACCCAGGATTACCGAAGGCTTGGCGTATACCGACATGACCACCAAAGCCTACTGCACGACCCGGATGATCCTTCTTCCCGAGAGCGCGGGAAAGTGGATCATCCTGCCTAACGGGCTGCCAAGTGCCCTGGGTGATCTGGGAGCTTAACTCTTCCTGTTATGGAGTTTAATAAGTCAATAAGGATACTTCGGTTTATTTAACTGCTATTGTTACTCTATAAAATATAAAACATTTTTTAAACTAAAAATCACTTACCATTTGGTTGATGACTTCTCTCGTGGCGTCATCATACTCAGCAGGTGCCGCCGGATTTGAAGGTTTCTTCCGTCGACTTAAGTCCCAAACCTTCATCCTTCGTTCGCTGACATTCGAGCCAGCTGGCAGCAACCCCTCTTTCTCCCACTGCGGCACACGCTGAGCAATACTTGTACTCCCCATGTGATGGGGGTAACGATTTTTTTTGCATTTTGTTGTTGTTTCTCACGTATAGCCTACATATATGTATGAAAAGACAAATTATGCAAATAATATATGAAAAAGACGAATTAACCAAATGAACTCTAAGGACACTTTAAACATTTATCATACAAAAGAACAACTACTAGTGTGAAACTCACCTTGAACTCAGGGGTCAAACGCTTCGCAACAAACTCATTCCACTGCTCTTCAGTAATACCATCATATTTTTGCCACGGTGGTCTCCGATCATCCACATCTTCACCTTTTGCCTCCTCTATCTCTGCGGGCTCCTCACAGTAAATGTACTGCCTCGTGAGCAGAGATCTGAAGTCTTTGAACTGTGTGGCAATCCCCTTCATCACATCATCCTTCAGAGAAGGATCTATACAGAATCGGTCCTATATGCACAAAAAAAATGGATTAGTGTAAAAAAGTAACTATATAAATCTTAAAACAAACTATTAAGTGTAACAAATACCTTGAGACGTTCAAATATCTGCTCCTTCAACGCCTGAGGCACTTGCTTCCAATTGTGGTTTATATTGAAATATGTACTCACCAAATGCCTGGCTAGAGCAGTGAAATCATTTTTCCAAGTACCCGTGGGCTGATTAAACTCATTGAACTCCAAAGGCTTTGTCGGGGGCCTCTATTTGCTTTCAGCCCACGGGTTGCCCCTCGTTTTTTGGGTTTCTTGAGAGGCGGAGGAGCAACTTGTATCTCTTGTCCTTCCTGTGAAGGCCCTGCTGTCTCGGTCTGCTGTGGGGTGGTCTCTACGTCTGCTTTCTTTGATTTCTTTTTACCACCTCGTGTGGTGCGTTTTGCCGGTCTACTATCCCCAGTCAGGAGCAGCTGTCCTATAGGATCATCAATAGGATCATCATCCACTGAGGAAAAAAACACACACACATTAGATCAATATTCATGGAACGATGTATAATTGCAAAAATAAACATAAATAATTAATTCTGATAACATTGTAACAACAATAATACGAATTATATAATGTAATTTCAACCAATGGTGTTACCTAGACATAGTAACATATATCATGATCTGTTTTCTACCCAAACCCCCTCATTATGGTTTGATCGAGCGTAGATGGTCTGAACATCATCATTTTGTAAATCATCAGTTGAATCATGCAACCCTGTATGCAACGATATAGTTTCATCTATCATCTCATTATCATCATCGTCGTTGTTTTCATCCTCAAACAAAACCGGTCTTCTCCCTGGAAGAACAACATGCCATCTACTAGCTTTTGGGTCTTCAACATAAAACACCTGGTCACAGTCTTTACCCAACACAAACTGATCTTCCTTATTAGTTGTAACACGTGAAAGATCAACCAAAATAAGTCCTTTATCATTTTGGAGTCCATGTCGGTTGTCCACCCAATTGCAGCGGAACAATAGAAACGAATCAATGTGATAGTTTAGTTCCCATATGTCCTCTATCACACCATAATACCAACTACTACTGCTCATTGGTTGAACCTGGTTACCTAGACCATATTCAGTCACCGATGCTTCAATTTTTACCCCACTGTTCTGATGTATTGATTTAGCATCTTGGCGTGCAGTGTAGTATGTGCATCCATTAATGTCATACCCTTCAAACGATACAACATCTGTTCCAGAACCAACAGCTAGACATCTGATTTCTTCACTAACATCTTCGGGGTTCAATGAAGCTTGCTCAAACACATATTCCTTAAACCATTGGACGAATACTCGATTTTGTTCTTTTTTAAGCCAGATACGGTTTTTGGTAGGGTTTTGTCGACTCAACTCAGCAATGTGAATATCGAAATAGGGTTCAACAACCTCAAGGTGTTGTAGTACAAACAAATGTGCCTGATTAATAAGATCACGAGAGATACGAACAACCTTTTTGCCAATAACTCCTTTACCCTCAATCTACCATGGTGACGTGGTTTGGGAATACCAATTGACTCTGCATCGTTCAAATAACTTGTTACGAATTCTGTGACTTCCTCAGTCACTGTTGCTTCGATGATACTGCCTTCCGGTCTATATCTGTTTTTCATTCTACCCTTCAGAATCCCCATATATCGTTCGAAAGGATACATGTAACGTAAGTAAACCGGACCACAATATTTGATCTCTCGGACAATATGCACTACTAAATGCACCATTATGTCGAAGAAAGATGGTGGGAAATAAATCTCAAGCTGGCATATTGTCACAACAATTTCATGTTGCAGATCATCGAGGGTGTCTGAGTCAATTGCCTTGCAGCAGACAGCGTTGAAGAAGAAACATAATCGAGTTAGAGCATTTCTGACATTTTCTGGTAATATCCCTCGTATTGCAACTGGAAGAAGATGCAACATTAACACATGATAATCATGAGATTTCATGCCTAACAGTTTCAAATCCTTCATAGAAACTAGGTTCTTTCAGTTTGAAGAGTACCCAGATGGTACCTTCAATGTGTGCAAACACTTGCAAAAACTTAATTTTTCACTCTTAGAGAGGGTATAACACGCAGGAGGTAGATATGTTCGCTTCTCATCCTCTATTGGGTGTAGTTCTTTCCGTATGCGCAACTCTTGCATATCTCTCCTCACCTTCAATCCGTCTTTCGTCTTGCCGGGTATGTTGAGCAAAGTACCACACACTGCCTCACCGACGTTCTTCACAATGTGCATGATATCCAAACAATGTCGAACAAGCAGATGCCGCCAATACGGTAGATCCCAAAAAATGGAACGTTTTTTCCAAATGTTCTTCGGCGGCTTGGATGTGTTTCCAAAGACATTCAATGTCTTTTACCTTTGCATACACTTCCTCTGAATTCAAAGGCAGACGAGCCACACGAGTCTCGGGCTCATTGTTGAACAGCTTTCGCTTTCTCGAACGGTAAGGATGGTCTACTGGAAGAAACCGTCGATGACACATATAAACATTTTTGCCGCAGTGCTTCAGACGATCTGAACATGTGTCATCCTCACATACCGAACACGCTTTGAATCCTTTCACCGAGTATCCTGACAAGTTCCCATAGGCAGGAAAGTCGTTAACAGTACAGAACAACATCGCCTTCAGTGTGAAATTTTCTTTCGCATGAGCATCATATACCACTGTCCCTTCATTCCACAACAAGTTCAGATCGTCGATCAGTGGTGCAAGATATACGTCAATGTTATGACCAGGTTGCTTTGGACCAGAAATTAGGAGTGATAACATAATGTATTTTCGTTTCATGCACAACCATGACGGTAAATTGTAGATCACTAGTAGCACCGGCCAAGTGCTGTGCTGACTGCTCAACGTGCCATACGGGTTCATCCCATCGGTACACAATCCAAGTCTCAGATTCCTATCCTCATCCCCAAAATGATGTTTGAATTTTCTGTTGATATTTCTCCACTGAGGTCCGTCTGCAGGATGTCTTAATTTTTCATCGATTTTTCTACCATCCGCGTGCCATCGTAAGTTCTTCGCATCTTTTGGGTTGGCAAACAACCGTTTGAATCTAGGAATTATCGGCAAGTACCACAATAATTTCACTGGACGATTTTTTTTCTGAAAGGAGGAATCCTCATCCTTGTCCTTGTACCGGGACAACAAACATTTAGGACACTTGTCTAGATGTTCGTATTCACCCCTATAAAGCACACAGTTATTTGGGCAAGCATGAATCTTTTTATATTCAACTCCCATTGGACACATCCATTTCTTTGCCTCGTAGGTGGATGTAGGAAGACCATTCTCATCAGGAAGCATATCATGTATCAGCTCTAGAAATGACGTGAAACACTTGTCACCAACTCCATATTTCCCCTTTAAGTTGAACAAATTAAGTACAGCAGTCAATTTTGTGTATTTAACGCACGAAGGGTACAAAGGTGTCTTTGATGCGTCCAACAATCTTTGATACTCTTCCGGCTTATCGACAAAAGTATCCGCAACATTTTCTAACATTTCATCCATTTGCTCATCATGGTGAGTGGTCTCGCTGTCATCGAATCCTGAATCACTTAACGGTACCGACTCATTGATGGTATTGAAGGTGTGGGCGGTACTTGCGTAACGTGGATCATGAGCACTTGATGATGTTGAAGCACTAGCTGCAACAGTTTTTCCATGAAAATTCCATCTTTTGTAATGTGGCATGAATCCACGGGACTTAAGATGAAATCTAATTTCCTCAATGTCTTCATATTTCCTTACGACCCCACAGTCAACACAAGGACATGAAATATTGTCCGCCTTTGTTATGTCCTTGTGTTGCACTGCCGCTTTGAGAAACTCTTTCAGCTTCTCATCAAAATAGTGATCCCCTCGATCACCGTACATCCAGTCACGCTCCATTCTATATGTGAAAACAAAACAATGTTAAGATTGATTTGTCTTTCAGTTTCGTCTGCATTTGTATATGGAGCATGTTTCTACTGGATGTACGGTTGCAACCAAACTCAACACTACTCTATGGTTACAACCTAACTAACGTAGCCTAAGTACTCTAACGTTCCAACGTAACTAATCTAGCCTTATTCTAACAATTCTAACACATTTAATTTAACTTCAACAAATCATTGCATTATTAAAACAAAAAATAAAGTTTAATTACTTACTTGTTTTAAGGTTGTACAGAGGGGGAAGCTAGGAGACTGCTTTGGTGATGGGCTGGAAAAGTACTGGTACAAATCCAATAGCAGATTCAGAAGACCTGACAAAGAAAAGTAAAGATTGTTATACACAAATAACAAATAAAATTAATTAATAAGACTAATACGATTCTAGAAAAAATTCGGCATGACCTTTGCGTAATCGTGTTAATCCCATGCTTATCATTAAGCATTCACCAACATCTTATTTACCACGACAAATAAATTCAACAATTGACAGCAACCATCCTTATTCACAATCACTCAACCACGACAAATAAATTCAACCATTGGCAGCAACCATCCTTATTCACAATAATTAATTAAACAAACAAAGAGAAAAGATAGATGAAGATGTTACCTTTTCACTCTTAGTCCACAGCAGAATAAATAAGGAAGAAGAAGTAGAGACCACCCTAATTACTGCAGACAGCGGGGAAGCAAGGAAATAATATTAGGGGGGAAGAAATCCAATATTATAAGCATTATCATATTAAGAAAATAAAAAAGAGAAAAAAGATAGATGAAGATGTTACCTTTCAGCTCATGCTGCACAACAGAAGCAATGAGGAAGAAAGAGACATAGAGACCACCCCAATTACTGCAGACAGCGGTGAAGCAAGGTAATAATATTAGGGGGGCAAGAAATCCATTACTATAAGCATTATCATATTAAGCACGTATATACTGCAATGTAATGGGAGAACATAGATGTTATAAAGTTATAGATCTTACCACTTTATTAATGTGAAACTTGAAGTTAATTTTTTAATAGTTTGAGAATTAAGAACAAAATGATTTGTAGTTATTCATTTTCTTTTCGTAGTAGTTTTATTTACCATTTCAATTTATATGAATTTAAATTATAAATTTTTTATATGAATTGTTTTAATACCGTACAAGCTGCTCGCAGTTTAAAGGCGTTTAATTAACATCTGTTTCAGCTCTATTTATTTATTTGTACTGTTAGTGTGTTGCTTGTTATGCAGTATATCTCCTCTGTTTTATTTGAGTTAACATTTTTTGTTACATTTTCTTACGTCCCACGCTCTTCTTTTACTTATAAAGGTTGTAATTTTTTT